>CM035290.1:7927005-7947814 GCA_020226075.1 Hydropotes inermis
CTTAGAAAAATCAAGCCTCTTTGAGCAGAACTGAGTCAACATCTCAGGGCTCCATGAGAAGGGGTAGATATTTGAACAAAAATTTTTTTTAGAAAGGAAGAGAAAAGCAATGGAAAATAGAAGACAAGCAAAATATATTTGCTATACCTAGGAATAGCATATGTTCTGATTTACTAGGAATACTTCTGTGTATACTAGCTTTTGTGCAATACCTCTACAATATATATGCACACAACAGCCAGAATAATCTTTTAAATCACAAATCAGATTATTTTTCTACCTAATTACTCCACAACTACTTCTGATTCCCACTGAATATGGAATAAAAGCTATTCATTACCTTTTCCTTCAAAGCCCCTTCTTACCTCTCTGCCATAATCTCTCTCCAAGGCATTCCAGTCACACTATCTTTTAATTGCTCAAACAAGTCAAGCTCCGTTCCACCAAAAGTAAGGCTTTTGCATGACTATCCCCTCTCTGCTAGGAAGGCTAGTCCCCTTGATTTTTACAAGGCATCTCTTTGTGATTTACATTTTAGCTCAGATGTTTAGATTTGCTAAGCATTTGATCTAAAGTTGCCACACTGATTTACCTTGTATAAGATTACATTTTATTTTTCTCATAGCTTTTATCACTATCTGAAATTTTTTTATTCATGAATATGTTTACTTTTTTTGTCTTATATTTCACTTGACTTATAAAATCCATGAAAGCCCAGAACTCATCATTCTTGATACAACCATCTCTAGTGCCTAGAACAGTGACCCTCAAATGGTTGCCATTCAATTAATTTAGTAAAAAATTAATTTAGTAAATTCAATTAATTTAGTAATTATATTTAAATTAGCCATTTTGTTCTTGTTTTGTTTCCAGGCCAAATTTTTTCAAACACTTTCATTTTTCATGGTGAAATAGTAAGATTCTTTAGCAACCCTTTCATAAAATCTTGGGTGTGTCTTACTTTGATTTAGTTACTCTTAAAGTACAAAGAACAGAACATTACACAGTTCCAGAATGTACCTGACTAGTAGAAAGTGGGACAACACACTCACTTATGGCTGCACTAACAATGCTTATGGAGCCCAGGATAGCTATGTCTTACAGTTCCCAGTGCCCATTATTAGTTATTTTGAATTACATCTAAGATTAAAAAGCAAAACTCTTCTATTCTTTTCTTGTAATTAATACTTTAAATCAAGGACAACTTATTTCCATTTATCTCTCTTAATATTAACTAAACTTGTAAATTGCCTGTATTCCAAGATATAGCTTATTTGAACATACAGAACCTAATGTCATGAAATAATTATTAAGATCAATTCTGCTACATCATTTTTCTATGGAAAAATATGACTATTCACCATTTAAAATAAACTCTGTCTACAATAATCATGACAGAATTCAGAAATTAATTGTTTTTGTACAATAATTGTAGTTCTTTATATGTTTGCTTATGCTTATAACCAACATTTAAGCAATAGAGCATTATCACACTACTGTTTTGGTTCCTTCTGACTAACATGTATTGTTTTCTCTGGAAATATTATCAAAGAAAGTAATGAACCCAATTGCAAGACCAGTCAAGATTCTCAAACACCAAATCAGGAAAATGCCTCATTTTTTGATTTTTGATTATCAAATTTGTATCCTGCTATCTTGTTAAATTCATATATTCTAGAAACTTTTATTTCTTAGATTTTTTTGAGATATTCTATGTAGACAATCCATGTCATCTTTAATAGATGAAAACATGATATTGCCCACTGTTTTGTTTATAAACAGAAAGTTATATTTTAGAGCAATGAAAAAATAAAACTAAAGTTTATTCGGTTTCTAATGTTGTTCAAATTTCATGTAGGTACACTTTTTTGATTAATATTGCATTTATCCTGTATGAAAAATCACAATTATTCTTTATTTTTTATGTAATTCAAGCTTTATTGTAAATAAAAAAATAATGGAAATGATGTATGAGAAGATCATGAAAGCATGCTAGTGAGCCTCAGTCCTGGAGATAAATGCAAAAGGCAGCATGACAGTTCTTGGCAGCCCTTGCCACCCAGGGATGTACAGTGTCCACACTAGTCCTCAGAAAAATGAAGAAAAGTCTCCTGTGTTGAAATATGGATTTTAAATGGAGCTTCCTAAAGTCAATTTCTTATAATGCAATGCCTTGTGATGTGGCTGTATTGACCCTTGATGTTCACAACAATTGTTTGTGTATTACTGTGTATGGCCAGACCAGTCACCTGCTTTCACTTGATGTTAACAGCAAACTTGGGCCTGTGATTTTGGCCTCACTGTTCATCAAAGTACTGGCCGTATGCAGAAGAGCTCTAGAAAAACTTGTGGAATAAACAGTTCTCTGCTCAAAATCATTTTCTTAAAATTATTGGTTTAGTTGGGTGTCTAAAGAGGAGAAAAATCAGTAATGAAACATCATCCCTTTGGTGGAAATGTGATGAATAGGCCCCAACATTAGTTCTTTGTGGGGGGTTGGGGAGTGGGGGGGCAAGGGGTATGGGAATAGAAGACACCTAAATATCCTTTTATTTATGAGACACACACAGAATATTCCCGAATTATCTTTACTGTCCCACATGACCTGGAGGGTCCATCCCTAATTTGGCTTCAGGGTCTGGTATGGGCCTTACACCTGTTAGTGCCATGTACTGACCCCGACCCTCAGGGGAGGGAGCCATATGTAAGGACCATCTTTCACGGGCCATGGAAATAAGGTTGGGGCAGGGTGGGGTGGCAAATGGAACAACTGCACTTTTAGGAGGTATAGCAGGGGGACGGCTTGGAAGAATGTCTCAACTGAGAGTTGAAGGACTGTTGAGGGAGGGGTCTTATGAACCGCCCTTCACCACCAGGTGGGCCATGGAAAGGCCTCCTGTGGCTCAGGAAGGAGATGGGCTCTGGGTGCAGCCATGCTGCTCTTTGTGTGGCATCTCCTCCTCCTTCTGCCCCAGGTCGGTGTTCTCAAGCTCCTGCAAAACCTCTGTTTGTAAGACACAGCTAGTCAAATTGTGTCATTAAAGAGCTTCACGACGTTGGTACCATCAGCAGCTGAGACAATGTACAGAGGCAAGGAAAAACTGAAACTGGCAAACTGGCAAAACTGAAACTTTATTGGGCCATTTTCATGTCTGCATAGATTTTATTGGCCACCACAATGCACAGAATCTGTGGCCTGAACTCCCGAAGCTCCGTATACCAGGTGCTCAAGTTCTTGTAGGTGATTTTCGTCTGTACATCAAATACCATGATGCAGGAATGGGCCTTGTGGTAACAGGAGGCGTGCATGCTTTGGAACCGCTCTTGGCCTGCCATGTCCCAAAAGTCCACAAGGACAGTCTTGTCATCTATTGTGGCCGTGTGCTTGTAGAGCGTCAGGGTGTATGTGGACAGCTGCTGGAACTGAAATCCGTCCATGAGAAATCTCTCCATGAGTTTGGACTTGCCCACAGCACTGGCTCCCAGGCAGATGATTTGCACATTGTCATCAGCATTGTATTTCTCCTGGTCCAGCTCACAGGGTTTGGCTTTGTCCCTAGCCATTGGCTTCTGGCTGTAGAAAAGTCATCAGCTCAGGGGAGGGGGATCTTGTCATCAGCTTCTAGCTCTGCCCACGGCCCTTCAGCTCACAGTTATCCTTTCTTATAGGCAGTTCTGCTGATAATTTTTTTCCTTTGTTTTGTATGAAAAAATATTGATTTTTCCTTTATTTCCGAGAGATACATTCACTCAGTTTAGAATTCTTTGTTGACATATATTTTATTTCAGCACTTTAAGGAAATCACTTCATTTTCTTCCATTGTAGATGATTTTTGACAAGAAATTTCTGTAATTATTTTCTTTGTATGCAATGCTTATTTTTTTTCTCTTACTTCAAGGTTTTTTCTTTGTCTTTTGTGACAGTTTCAGTCTGACATGCTTAGGGTTGTAAGTGTGTGTGTGTCTGTGTGTGTGTCTATGTACATGTGTGTCTATGTACATGTTTATCATGCTGGATGTTCTCTGATCTGAGTTTTTGTCCTGTAAGTATGGAAACTGTCATAGCTTTTGAAAAAAATCTTTACCATTATTTCCTTAAGCATTTTTATATTTTTTATGTCTCTACTCCTCTGGTATTTCAGTTAGATATAATTAGATTGTTTGTTGGGCTTCCCTGGTGGCTCAGCAGTAAAGAATTAACCTGCAATGCAGGAGCCTCAGGAGACATGGATTCCTTCCCTGCATGGGGATGATGCCTTGGAGGAGGGCATGGAAACCCACTCTAGTATTCTTGCCTGGAAAATCCCATGGACAGGGAAGCTCTGCAAGCTACAGACTATAGTGTCACAAAGAGTCAGACATGACTGAAAAGACTTAACATGCACGCATGCAGAGTGTTGGATATTGTTTCACACTTCTTGAATTCTCATTTCTGATTTTTTAATTCATTTTTTCTTATATTTCAGTTTTGGTAAACTTTAATGACCAATCTTAAAATTCATTAGTTTTTTTTTTTTTTTCATAGCTCATTACATTGCTTTCATCTATGAAATTCTAGTCTTTCTTCTTGTCCTCTCTCTATTTATAGTTTGCATTATAGTTTCCAACTCTAGGCTGAAATTACTTGTATTATCATGCATGTTGCTACGTTTCACACTAAAGCTTTTGCATATTAATCATAGCTATTTTAAATTTTCTGCTATATCTGAGTGTTTCTTTTGATTGTTGTATCTTTTGGAATGTTTTGATTTCTTGATTTTTTGGATGCATATTATATTGGTTTTTTTTTTCAATAGGAAAGCTTGTATATAAGACAATAAAAACTGAAGTAAACAAGATTTATGCTTTGAAATAAACATACCTTCGTATATTTCCTTGTGCTAGACTTTTCCTGCGAGGTTTGAGGTTAATTTGTTCAGGAGTAAAGGTGAATTGTTGGATATTGTTGTTTCTATGGTTACCCTCAAAGCCCATAGGCTTTAAATTCCTTTAGTGACTACTTTTATTTAGAGTGGGAATTTATTTGTCAGAGATTTTCTTTTGCTTCATGGTCCACATTCATTTCTAGGTCTTTCCTTTCTGCTCTGTTTCGGAGAAGATTTCTCTCTAGAAGTATTTCAGTGCTTATTGTTTTTAATTTGGTTAGCCTGGTAGTTAGTTGTTGCATTATGGGGGAAACACATTCTCGATTACTCTTACTAAGCCTCAGTCCTGGATAACCACTCTTTACCTGAGTCTTGAGAGTGTGGCCTGCTCCTCCTGTAGCTATATTTCTGGGTATAGCATGCATTCCTGTCCTTTCCCCAGGTAGACAGTGTGTGTCTATTTACTTCCACTATCTTAAGGGTGACATTGCTTGTTGCCCTTCACCTCCAATTTACAGCTTTGCTTCTCTATTAGAAGTAGGAGATAAAGAAATGTATCATATGTTCCCAGCAGTAGCTGTTCTTCCCTTCGCTTTTACTACAAGGGATGTTTTCTCAAGTTTCTTATCAATTGTTTGGTGAGCTCCCGCTGAAGTTCACAGTGAGGAGCATGTAACTGGGTGCATTTATATCCTGCATGGATTCTATAGTCTGCTGAACCATCTTTAGCCTTTGCTAGTTCTTTAACAATTTTCCTTTTATTTTTTTTTTAGCAATTCTCATCATTGTCAGACTGCTTCTGTCCAGATAATCATGTAATTGTGTCCTTTCTCTTTTTGCAGATTTGAATTGGTTTCAGAGATTTCAGATTCCATAGATTTCAGTCAGCTTTTGCCCTGCACACTCAGGTCTCTGGTGGTGGAAGAAAAGTGATAAATTATACATTTTGCCTAGCTACTTTGTTTGTTTCTGTAAGGTTGGAAACAATGCTCTTTCTAGTTTTATACTTCATTGCTGTTCAGTCCCACAGTCATGTCTGACTCTTTGCAACACCTTGGATTGCAGCACACCAGGCTTCCCTTCCCTTCACCATCTTCCAGAGCTTGCTCAAACTCTTGTCCAGTGAGTCAATGATGCCATCCAACTATCTTGTCTCTGTCATCCCATTCTTCTCCTGACTTCTGTCTTTCTCAGCAGCAGGATCTTTTCCAATAAGTCAGCTCTTCACATCAGGTGGCCAAATTATTGAGCTTTAGTTTCAGCATCAGTCCTTCTAATGAATATTCATAAGGACTGATTTCCTTTAGGATTGACTGGTTTGATCTCCTTGCAGTCCAAAGAACTCTCAAGAGTCTTCAACACCACAGTTCAAAAGCATCAGTTCTTTGATATCAGCCTTCTTTATGGTCTATCTCTCACATCCATACATGACTATTGGAAAAACCATAGCTTTGAACCAAGTGGACATTTGTTGGCAAAGTAATGTCTCTGCTTTTTAATATGCTGTCTAGGTTTTTCATACCATTTCTTCCAAGGAGAAAATGTCTTTTAACTTCATGGCTGCAATCATTGTGTGCAGTGAGGAAATAAAGTCTGTCACTGTTTCCGTTGTTCCCCCATCTATTTGCCATGAAGTGATGGAACTTGGATGCCATTACCTTCGTTTTATGGATGTTGAGCTTTAAGCTGCTTTTTCACTCTCCTTTTTCACCCTCATCAAGAGGCTCTTTAGTTCCTAGTTTTATATGTCCCACATAAATTAGAAGTTCCTTTCCTGCACTATTAAAATATACTTTTGCCAAATGTAGAGCTCCGTATCATAGTTTTTGGTTGTTGTTTTCACAGCATTTTTTTTGGATGGCATTACCTTTTGGCTTACATAATTCCTTACACAAAGTCTATAATAATATTTATATTTGTTTCTGTAGGTTGTAAACCTTTTTTTTCTCTTGCTGTTTTTCTCCTTAGCAGTGATAATGAAACTCAATTATGGAATATCTTATTATTTCCCTTAGTTCAGTTTGCTCGTGATTTTTTATGCTCTTGAGTCTATATAGACTTGTACTTTTTTTATCAAATTAAAAAGGCATTATATTTAAATGTTATTTTGTGTGCTCCATATCCATAACTTTGACTGCATGTATGTTATATTCGTTAATATTTTGTGTGTATCACTACAGTGCTACTAATTTTTTAATTATCATTTTTCAGGATAGTCTCCATTTTTGATAGCATCTTGTGCTTTCTGAGTTCCCTGATATTTTGTTTTGTAGTATCTAATCCTGCTAATCCAATCTAGTAAAATTTTCCATTAAGACATATCTTTCATTCTTAGATGTTGATTTTTTGCTATTTTGTTAATATCTTCTCATCCTCCTTTTATTATGTTCATGCTTATCTTTACATTTGTGTACATATTGAGTATTGTTGTAGCTGTGAAGTTAATGACTTATCTACTAAGTCTATTGTCTCTGCGTCATGTTGCAGTTTGTTTCTACTGGCTTATTTTTCCTAGTTATGATTTAAATAATTTTACCTTTTTCATATTTGATAATAATTTATTGGATGCCAGATTTATAAAGTTTACATTGTTAACCATTGTATTTTTTTTCTTTCTTTTGACCTGTTAAACATTCTTACTTTTGACAGTTGAGTTATTTACAGATCAGCTTACTTGTTTTGAAATGTAGTTAAACTTTATTCAAATGAATATTATAATAAACTTTAATCTGGGACTAGTTTCAACCCACTCCTAAGGTGCAACTCTTCTGGGATAATTAAGACATTCAACCATGAATTTAATAAAATGTATTTATTTAATAAATAAATTAATTCATTTATCAATGAATTAATAAAATCTAATAAAATCTCTCTAGTCTACCTTTTAAGAATCTACATGACTCCTAGTTCCATATGATTTCTGAGAATAGTATGGTTTCATGTTATACATGTGCAAATTAGTATTGATTGAAGATGCAATAGGACCTATGTGCAGCTTTGTTAATATATTTGATCTTCATTGATCCCTCCTCTGTAAAAGTCTGCTTTATAAATATCTATCTGACTTGTTCAGTCCAAGCAAAAATTTCTGTCTTTCTGACTCAGTGAGTATTTTTATGTTTCTACATTCAAGTGGGGATTGAAATTTACTTGATTTTATCACTTTATAGTACTACTGCATCTAAACCGGCTGCTGCTTCTGCCACTACTAATACAGAAATATTCATAAGGTATATAACTGGTAAAATCCTGGTAATATATTTTTGTAATATTTTCCTCAATTGTACAATTATTTATTCTGTTAAACTTGATTGAGACACTTCCGGTAACTAACACTTTTTTTAAATTAGTAATGAGAAAGACATTCAGCTTGGCATGGAGATAGTCTTTGAACTTAAAAAAGTATTGAATATAGTTATTCTATTCACAGATTAAAAAAAACATTTGTGGAAAATCAACTTAGATTGTATAGATTTATGATATTTTATATGTTAAGGAAAATGTGGATTAAGGAGTTGTTCTCATTGAATTTGACAGTTCTAAAAAATATGTTTTTATTGTCATCTGGAACCTACCTGGTTTAATAAGTTCAAGGAACTTAATTTTATATCTCTAATAATGATTACTTCTTATTTTAAATGTTTTTAAGTTTGTAATCCTTGATATTACAGGAAGCATGGCAGTCAGACACTAGAAAGAAGAGTTAATGCTATGGATATTTATAGTTGTTGTAGTAAGTTCAGTAACACCAACATGACTTTTCCATGCTTAAAAGATAAAGATCAAGTTATATAAGCTTAAGGGATATAAAGATTGAAATGAGGCTAAAGAGACTGTTCTGTGTTTTCCCCTTTCCTTTTCTTTTTAATGTATGTTTGTCATTTCCTATCTACCAAATGGACTTCCCTGATGGTTCAGTTGGTAAAGAATCTGCCTGCAATGCAAAGACCTGGGTTCGATCCCTGGGTTGGGAAGATCCCCTGGAGGAGGGCATGGCAACCCACTCCAGTATCCTTGCCTGGAGAATCCCCATGGACCGAGGAGCCTGGTGAGCTACAGTCCGTTGGGTCGCAAAGAGTCAGACAGGACTGAGCGACTAATCACTGCACGGCACACATGTCCCAAACAGAACTAAGGGCAGACTAACAGGAGAGATCTACTGA
This sequence comes from Hydropotes inermis, assembly GCA_020226075.1. Classification (NCBI taxonomy): domain Eukaryota; kingdom Metazoa; phylum Chordata; class Mammalia; order Artiodactyla; family Cervidae; genus Hydropotes; species Hydropotes inermis. Next base: position 7,936,034 of record CM035290.1, read on the forward strand.
GAGATATTTAGCTGACCGCATAAAATAAGAGCTGGAATCTGACTATGCAATGTGCTTCCAGTATAATGTAGGCACATAAAGACAGGAATCTGGTTTTTTTTTTCATCACTGGTATATTAGAAGGGGCTAGAAAACAACCTTTGCAATACTGGTTGCTTAATAATTATTTGTGTATTTGTTGTTCAAGTCATATCCAATTCTTTGTGACCAAATGAACTGAAGCCTACCAGGCTCCTCTGTTCATGGAATTCTCCAGGCAAGAATCCTGGAGTGGATAGCCATTCCCTTCCAGGGGATCTTCCCAACCCTGGGATCGAACTCAGGTGTCCTGAATTGCAGGTAGATTCTTTACTGTTTGAGCACCGGGGAAGCCCATAATAACTCTTATTGGGTACTATTTTTTAAATTAAAAAATTATAAAAAAATTAAAAGCTATTGTCCATTTACAGCTATTATTAATATTAGATATATCTCCCATGTTGTACAGTACATTCTTGAGCCTATCTGACACTCAATAGTTTGTACCTCCCACTTCCTCATATCTACGTTGCCTCCCCTCCCCTTTCCTCTTTCCACTTGTAACAACTAGTTCTTTCCTTATGAGTCACCTTCTTCTTTTTTTTTTTTTAATATTCACTAGTTTGTTGCAATTTTTACATTCTACATATAAATGATATGCAGTATTTGTCTTTCTTTATATGATTGTCTTTCTCTATATGATTTCACTTAGTACAATGCCTTCCATGTCCATCCATGTTGTTGCAAATGCAAAATTCCATTCTATTTTATGGCTGAATAGTATTTTATTATATACACTTGGATATCCTTTTATCCATTCATTTGTTGCAGCACATTTAGATTGCTTCCATATCTTGGCAATTGTAAATGATGGTGCTATGAACATTGGGTCACATGTGTCTTTTCAAAGTAATGTTTTTATTTCTATCAAATATATACCCAGGAATGGAATTGCTGGATCATATGGGAACTATTTTATTAAATGAATAAAAATGACTTAGTAAATATAAGTCTTCATTCTGAAATTGTTTATAGAAATGATCAGTTCACCCTCTCTACCCAACACACACACACACACACGCACACACACACCCTGATTTTTATGGTTGCTAAACTCAAATTTCAGTGAGGTGTTTATCCTGTTTGATGTCACCAAAGGAAAATGGAGGCACATAGCTTACCATTACATGGTCTTTTCAATAATTGTATATAAGAGAAATGTTATATTTTGGGTAAAAGATGTACTAGGAACATATATTTATAATATATTATTTTAAACTCCTTTGGAAAAAATGAGATAGGATATATTTTATATACACATGGATGCATATTAATTTAACTCTATATTTCTACCTACTTAGCTATAACTACTTAATTTCCTATTATCTACCTACATCCAGATTTTCCCATGAGAATAAGTTAATCTCTTCTTTCCTTGTTTTGCCATACTGTAATTTTGCAGTGGTAATAGCTGTTTTATTTGGTTGCTTGTATTGTATTCTAAATTTTTTTTTTGGTCTCATAATATGCAGAGGAGACCTAGTATTATCATTTACTATCTAGTGTCATTTTTTGAAAATGCAGGTAAGAAAAGTCACTTTTTAGGTTTGGGGCAAATATACAACAGTGAGCATCTCTGTGTTGTCGATATTGTTGTTCGTTTGCCAAACTGTGTCTGAGTCTTTGCCACCCTATGAACTGAAGCACTGCAGGCTTCCCTGTCCTTCATTATTTTCCAGAATTTGTTCAAACTTATGTCCGTTGAGTCAGTGATGCCATCACACCATCTCATCCTCTGTTACCCTCTTCTCCTCCTGCCTCAGTCTTTCCCAGGATCAGTGTCTTTCCAGTGAGTCAGATCTTCGCATAAGGTGGTCAATGTATTGGAGCTTCAGCTTCAGCATCAGTCCTTCTAATGTATATTCAGGGTTGATTATCTTAAGGATTGACTGCTTTAATCTTCTTCCAGACCAGGAGACTCTCAAGAGTCTTCTCCAGCATTATAATTCAAAAGCAGCAATTCTTAGGTGCTCAGCCTTCTTTATGGTCCAACTCTCACATCCATACCTAACTATTCAGAAAACCATAGCTTTGACTATACAGACCTTTGTCAGCAACATCTCTATAAGTACATTTTATTACTTTGTGAGGTAGGCATTGACTATAATAAAACCTTTAGAAATAGTAAAAATAACAATATTGCAGTGAGTTAGTCAACCACCTGTGCAGTTCTAGTACTAAATATCCCATGAACTTGGTCAGTGAGCAGTGGCAGATTCCTTGTCTTCCATACCCTAGCCTCTTCACTTCTATAATCAAGGACACTGAATTCCCAGGGAAAGTAGCTGAGGGAACTTTGGTTTACAACTGTGCCTGCTAAATGGCACATTTTTAAGGTAAGGTTCACTCATGTTTTTAGATATTTAGCTTGCAGTGACAGTCACAGACTACTTTGGTTTTTGCCAACTAGAGAAATCTACCTGTGCCAAATAGCACAATAAGAAAATAATATACTAACTTTACATGGTAGAAATGAAGTTCAGTTAAACAGAGGTTTGCGGTGCAGAATAAGCTGTTCTATTTCTCTACTGTCTAAGTGCAGCAAAGAGCATGCAATCCAGTCCCCTTCACCAGGATATCCAAACAATGAGTTTTAGATATAAATTCCTATGTGATTTTCCCTCAGCTTAAAATCTGTGACTACATTTTGTCACCTGGTAATTTTGATTTAAATCATAATTTTCTAAATTTGCCATTTTTTTGGCTATATCAGTTAAAGAAAAATGATGGAGATATTGCCGTACAAGACTGCAAATGATATACTGTAGTCTGGGAAATAAACAAACATGTGCTAAGTATTTCCGACCTTATAATATAAAATTAGTTTTCATTCTCAACAGGAAGTGATTATCTCTTTAGCACTGGCACACCTGAATTTCCCACAAACAAGTTTTTCTACAACTGTTAATATGTTTCCAAATTCTGTGTCACTGAGAAATGTAATACATTTCCAAAGGGAGGGAGTGGGAATGGATTGGAACAGTCAAGTAAACCAAAAGGAAACTTTTATTAGGAAACCTCAATGATAAATTTTGGAAGTGTGTGATGATATATTTAATACTTAAAAGAACTGAGTTCTCAGCCAGTCATAACATAATGCTCTGAGCTTCATTACATGGTACTAGACAAGGCAAGATGTTTTCTCTTGTCCGTGAACACCATGAATTCCCTTGGCTATTAATCAACAGGGCATAACTAGGATGAAACCTTTCAGCCACCATGTACTCCAATATGCTGACTACCGAGGTTGTTTTAATAATTAATCTCCAGGAGAGACAGAGGTGCCTATGGCTTTGACCATCTCCTTAAGTGCTTTGAATGAGGTTATTACAATAGAACTACCCACTGATATAATTAGATGAGAAAAAAGTGGCTTCCAGATCTTCTCTGTTCTTTAACATTTATATTTTAATCTCTTTTCCTTTAATCTCTAAATGTCTTTCTAGTCCCTAAATATCACTGTTTCTCACACTGATGATCTGTATTGTTAGTTTAGAAATTAACCTAATGGCATCGAATTCTTTTTTAAGTTCAGTCAGTTCAGCCGCTCAGTCCTGTCCAATTCTGCGATTCCATGGACTGCAGCATGCCATGCTTGCCTGTACATCACCAATTCCCGGAGCCTACTCAAACCCATGTCCAACGTTTGGTGATGCCATCCAACCATCTCATCCTCTGTTGTCCCCTTCTCCCACCTTCAATCTTTCCAAGTATCAGGGTCTTTTCCACTGAGTCAGTTCTTCACATCAGGTGGCCAAAGTATTGGAGTTTCAACTTCAGCATCAGTCCTTACAATAAATATTCAGGATTGATTTCCTTTAGGATGGACTGGTTTGATCTCCTTGGAGTCCAGTGGACTCTCAAGACTCTTCTCCAAAACCACAGTTTAAAAGCATCAGCTCTTCAGTGCTCAGCTTTCTTTATAGTACAACTCTCACATCCATACATGTTGGTAAAGTAATGTCTCTGTTTTTTAATATGCTGTCTAGATAGGTCATAGCTTCTCTTCCAAGGAGCAAGCCTTTAAGTTTCATGGCTGCAGTCATCATTTGCAGTGATTTTGGAGCCCCCAAAATAAAATTTGCCACTGTTTCCACTATTTCCCCTTCTATTTGCCATGAAGTGATGGGACCAGATGCTATGATCTTAGTTTTCTGAATGTTGAGTTTTAAGCCAACTCTTTTACTCTCCTCTTTCACTTTCATCAAGAGGCTCTTTAGTTCTTCATCACTTTCTGTTAAATTTTTCTTAAATTTTAAATTAAAGTTATTTAAGATATATACCTGATGTTTATCTTTTGACTACATGTGGCTAGGTGAAAAGCTCTTTCATTTGTTAATTCATTAAATGTCTATGGAGTTCCAAACAGGAATTGAAAACTTTATGAGAGAGGTGAGCATTTAACAGGTAAAATATACATCAACCACTATGATTAAAATCTGAGGAATACTCATAAAAATATATGCCAAAAAAAGGGAGAATTTGAACTCTTTTAATTGCATTTTCTCACATTTCTTAATATCTCCTACATAGTTTCCTGAGATTGAAATATTTTTGTCCTCTTTGCATTCTTTAGTGGTGTATCCTCTTCTGTTTTCTTGTAGTTATCTCAAAAAAAAATCTTGCTTTGTCATTTGTGAGCACTATTCTTGCTTAAAAGGACAATTATTTTTTGAATGTTTCATGGATACATTAAATATCCTCTGTGAAAGTTAGGTACAAATTGATAGATAATAGATAAGAAATTAGAGTGCTGTAGCTGGACAGAGATATAGAAAAGGATAGGCTTATGCATATATATCTATGAAACATATATTTGACTCATGTTTCCCAAAGGGTTTAATTTTAAGAGCTGTAGAAGATATTTGCATTATATGTAACCAAGTGCTATTTAAACAATATTCTAAAAAATAGGCAAATATTTCAACAGGTACTTAACAAAAGAGTTTGCTAAATGGCAAACAGACTAAAACTTGTTCAGCATCTTAACATCGGTAAGCTTTAAGAAAATACAAACTACACCTCTATTGTTACATTGTTTTAGTACCCAAATAAAGTGTGACAATCCTTAGAGTTTTCTAAAATATGTCCAACTTGAACTCTCATACATTGTTACTGAGAGTGAAATTGGTATCACACCCTTGGATAATTGTTTGGCAATGTCTACTAAAGCTTACCATTTGCATTTCCTGTGACACAACAATTCTCCTTAAGTATATACTCCCAAGCATATACTCCTGAGAATATGCCAGCAAACACACACGCACATATGTTGATCACAATGTACAATACGGTCATGTAAGCATTATTTACAATAAATCAGCTCAGGAAAAAATAACATGTGTCCAACAACAGTGGAATTGATGATTGTATATTTTAATCATACAATGGAGTTCTGATATTCTTCAATGAAAATAATGAGTTCTTGTGTTACATATCAATGTAAATTAATCTTTCATAAATAGTACTGAATGAAAAAAACTAAATATATGCATTATGTTTCTACAATGTTTCAAGAATGAGCACAGATAACCCATGGGCAGTAATGTAGTTACTTTTGTGTTAATGAAAAGGAGATAGTAAATGGTAGTTGGCATAAAGGGTCTTCTGAGACACTGGTAATGTTTATTCTTGATCTAGATGGGGGTTATGTAAGTACATTAAGTTTATGACAATTCAGCAAGTGCTACAGGATAATTTTTTACACCTTTCTCTGTATTGCATCAATAAAGTTTCATTTGAAATACAAATTAATTCATTATGCATCAGTTGTGGTTATTTAAATGCTTAATATGTATTTAATCTTCATTATTAAAACAAACTTTTAAAAATATATTTACATAATTGAAAGTACTGATATCTTCATTTCCACACACCCCACATTCACAGATATACATTGGAAATATTCCTTTTGAAAATAGACCAGCCATCATCACCTTTTAAAATGATTAGATATACACACTAATTATATAAAATAGATAACTAATAAGCAGGGTGTAATGCAGGGAACTCTATTCAATACACTGTAATGACCTATATGGGGAAAGAATCGACAAAAGAGTAGATTATGTATATATATCATTGATTAACCTTACTGTACAGCAGAAATTGACACATTGTAAATTGTAAATAAAACTTAATAAAATAATACAAAATAAACTATTTTGAAATATTGGATTTCATATTTTCCAAAATGGACAAAATTTTAATATCCTCTAGCCCTGAGAAAACTTAATTCCTATGGATTCTCAAGGATGAAATAATTTGTTTTACTTACTTCCAAAATCATCTGTTAGTGAAATAAAATTAAATGTAGTTTCTGTCTTATCATTTGAGAGCCAGTTCTGATATTTGAAAAAATATTTCAGTGCTCATCCTTATTTGTCCAAAATACTAATAATTATAAAATACAGCAGCTTATCATCTTTTAATGGTACTCTAAATAATATGTTGATTATACAAATGATACCTTACTACATTACACAACATATACAAGTCATTATAAATGTTTAAAATAATGCAATATGCTAGTATAATAAGGTAGAATTTAAAACCAATGTAAGCATAATATGTTAAAATAATTTTATTATATGTATCTTCTTTTAATCTGCTTATTAATTTAGTAAGGAACAATTGTGATTTAAAAACATATTGTAAATAAGAGCTTTATAATGTTTAAAACATTAAGTAGATGAATGAATGCTGAATGCAAAGTTGCTTCAGTTGCATCTGACTCTGCGACCCTATGGACTGTAGTCCACAAGTCTCCTCTGTGGGATTCTCCAGGCAAGAATACTGGAGTAGGTTGCCATTTCCTTTTCCAGGGGATCTTCTCCACCCAGGGATCGAACCCATGTCTTACATCTCCTGCACTGGCAAGCAGGTTGTTTACTGCTAGCACCATCAAATAGATATGCACAGTTAATTTTCTAAGCAGTGGTCTTTAAAATCCTTTGACAAAATTTCAGATAAAAGCAGTATATATTTATTTATTTGTTTTTATTTACCTATTTTATTTTTCACAATTGAACTTATCACTTGAACTGCTTAGAAAGATCAATATTAGATATTGACCTATCAATAACATCTTTAGATTAAAAAATATCTCCATGTCATAGAGAGTGCTATAAATCATAATATCTAATGCAGAATTCTAAGCATCCATGCCATTATACTGGCTTGTTTTTTATTTATTTATCTGACTTTTCCTTATGAATAAAATATTTTCCCACGGATATGTGAAGCATTTGTGAAATAATTGAATAGTTCTACTCATAAAAGATGTGTGTTCATTCTCCCTCATGTATTACAAAACTACATGTAAATATAAAATTACATTCAATAATATACACAAAATAACAGAAGAAACATCATTTATCTGTTAGAATTTTTGCTCTATTTTTGGAAGTTAACAAAGCTTAAATAGTCTTTTCCTATGTAGCCATGCAGAAAATTATAATTCTATCACTTTTACTTCGTTTCCCTGGATTCTTCACTGTTTGTAACAATTCAATACCTATTTCAAAAATGCAGCGAACCATTTTTCATTATCTCACTGAAGGAGAAATATCCTTGTTCTCTTTCAAGATCCATTTCTCTAAGAAGCATCTTCCAGCAACTGTTTGCAAGATATAAACATTAGTATTGTAGCACACTGTTTGGCCATAGCCAGTGGGGAGAATTTTCATGCTTCAACACAGTATAATATTCAAATTGAAAATAAAACTTTTAAAGCTTGAAAGGGAGTAAGGCAACAATGGACTACCATCTTGAATTAGATATTCTGACAGTATACCCATTTCTTCTTTTCAAGCTTCATTTTCCATTAAAATATAATCTGAAATAATCTGAGTAATTCAAATGTGGGCTGAATCTCATACTTTTCAGAAATCCACTGTATTGGTTCCAAATCATAGTTTCATTTTACTTCAAGGACTTCAACATATAAAAAAGTTCTGAACATGTTTACTATAATGAGGCCTTTAAAACAACACAATATATGAAATAGATAACTAAAGCAAAATGTCAATATTCTTCTTCAGATATGTTCACCAGGCCAGTGAAGCCTTGACTGCCAAGTGCTCAATTGAAACTAATTATATTCTATATCATGGGGATCCAAGCAATTTTTATCAAAGCAAAGACAATGAGATGCAAGAAAAGTGGTGATTTGCCTCATCTAATAGGACAGTTGCTAGGGTTTATATTTCTTAGTTTTATATATTATAGTTTTTCTATATAATTAAGGTTAATGTAAAGAAAGCAAATTTATGACATTAAGTGAAGCATAATCAACATAAGAAGTTTACAATGAAAAACATACACATTCTGAGTGGCATTTCTGTTTTCTTCTTTTCCATTATTGGTATAATTTCATGTGTTTTAAGACCTTTGGATATTCATTCTTCCACAACAACCCAGTATTCAATGTAATTTGAAATGAACACTCTCAAAAAGGTTAATTAAGATTTGGTTTGGGCTCCCTTGATTTCTCTGTTGCCTCATGCCCGTAGATAACCCAAACTCTTCCTTGGGATATGCAAAAATACCTAAAATATTCCCAGAGAGAGATATGGACAGTTAATGACCCTCTAATTTTATTACCAACATTGAGATTAGTCATGCCATCTAGAGTCATCTAAATGAAGGCTGATGTATGTATTTGGTTTACAACCTGTTGAGATAAAATTCAATTATATGTTATGAAAAATACTATTTGTAAGAAAACTCTTAATGAAATCTTTTCTTAAGAAATTCATTTTGTCCTCCGAGATAGTTATACTGGAAGGGTATACACCATAATTTTCAAAGGTATTTTTCAAATATGAAATAAAAACTGTTTTCTTGAGAGGTCATGTGTGAAATTGTATCTTAAAGACCCTGGCAGAAGAAATGCTATCTATGTGTTAATTTTTAACTGAGTGAACTCCACTTATGGAGAAAAAGAGAGATGTGGTATCTCATGATAACTGTGTGGCATAGGTATTGTGTAGTTAGGTATTTATGTTTAGAAGAATAGGTATTTTTTTAAGATAATCTCTGAGTCTGCAAATAACTATCACTGAAGACATTCTTTGATAGGCTGTGCGTATGCTATGCATACCTTATGTATGGTACTTACCACATGTTAATTAAAAACATAATTAAGACTAGAATTTTAAAAAAGCAGAATTCATTAACCACAAGGCAAATTCGAAAGCATAATTTAATAAAGTGTTTCACATTCTAGAAAAATTTAAAAACCCTTTTTTGTATTTATGCTACTATCTACTATTTTCTTTCTTTTAGAAACTTCTATTCTAACATAGTATCGAATGAACTTAAATCTAAAATATTTTGCAATGAAGATATTAGAATATGTAAAACATGCAGTATAGGACCCTTGAAAGAATATTCTGCAAATTTGATCAATCAAATTACCTTAATACAAGTTGATGATGCATAACCATTTAATCATATAATGTTTTGGTTCATAATTTTGTCAAAAATGATCTTCAACCTGAATATAATCACAACAGTCATCACTGGCTAAAACTATAACAAGTGCTAATATTTTGATCATTGGTTTAGGCCTGTTTGATAAACAAGACATTTCTAGGATTATCCAGCACATAAAATATTTTCATGTATCTTGACATTTATCATTATTTTTTTAACAAAAAAATCAGTAAAGACTAGCTTTACTGGAGATATGAGGCAATAAAACCTCTATTATGTAAGACAATAATCATAGAGATGATCTGCTTTCCTGATTTTACTAAAAGAATCAATGACTTGCCTAAGGAAATAATGAAAAAACTATTAAAGTCAGAATCAATAAGAATAGCTAAATACTATCTTCATTACTCCATTCCACATTCTCCCTAATTTATAATATAATGTATTACATTGTTGTTCTATTAATTATATAGAAAACAAATGTCCCTGGATGATTAAAGCAGTGCTGCTTTACTCCTCTTACTATGACATAATTAATAACATCCCTTTTATTCTCAAAAGTGTCCACATTTGGGCAATAAATTAAATGGTTGCCCTAATTAATACCACAATATTGAATTTATGCTAATATTTACATATTAATGTGTACTCAAATTGAACCTGATCATAAAGGTATAATAATGTGCAGTTATAAAAGGCAGCTAATATGCAAAGAGCATGGACTTGGGACTCACACAGAACTCAGGTCAAATCTTAGCTTGGCACATATTACCTATGATGCCTGGGTTGAGATAACCTCTCTGATATCAATAAAATGTGTGTTGCAATGCATGTGTTAATATGTTATATTGAAAATTGTTAGAAAACATACCAAGTATAGAGCAACCAATAAATATTATTTCAATTCCTTTAATATATTATTTTTATAAAGAAAAATATTTAGCATAATATTTTGGACTATTTATAGCACTGAAAAACTGTTCAGAAGCTTAAATGAAAATACTACCTACGGCTTTGGTAGAATCCATTTTGAGTCAAAATTAACAATTGCCTCACTTATCACAGCAAGGAACCCATTTTGCTAAAAATAACAGAAAGGGACATGCTGTATTCCAAAAATGTATATTGGTTCATGGAAACAACTTGAAACAAATGGATTTAAAATGTTTTCTATGTGGTAGCCTGCTAATTTCGTGCTCTCATTTCCTGATAGATCATTGTTTTCCCTTATTTTTAGCCAAAGTCTTAGAGTTTCTTCAGGAATAAGCTGTCAGTTTTGACACAACATCCTACTGAGTCCTCAGAAATTATTTTTTAAAGAAAAACAAAATGGAAATGTTTTACACAGAAATTTCTTTAAAGTACTTTTAAGATTAAGATATTTAAATTTTTACTTAGAATATATCAAATATATGAAAAAATTCTAATGAAATTAAAATAAGGATTTTATAACTAGCAAATATTTTGAAATGAATATAAATGGAATTCATAATATATGTAAGTATCTAGCAATGAATTTAGTACAATTAATCCTCCATTCTTTCAATAGACATTTGTTGAAGCTAGCTATTTTTAGGGTGTAGGTATTGATTGACAGCAATCCTCCAGTGTCAGTGACTCTACACATGTCCTATTTTTGAAATAAATGTTATTCCATTCTCTTTTAAAAATACAAGTCCTACTGATGCTCCACTGATAATTTTACTCACACCCTCTCCCCACCCCTACCAACACACCTACAGAGATATATAAGATTGGGTATAAGCAATATGGCATTTACTGAGCACATGAATTTGGAGTTTAGTGATTAAACAGATAAATTCAGAAATAATATACATTTAAATGGTATTAGGGCCACAAGTTTATAAGATTTTGCTTAATCCTTGAGTATCAGTAGAGAAAGGAAAAGAACAGAGATCCTAACATGGCAATCCAACATATTTATATTTGGAAGATAAAGAAGGGCCAGAAAATGTCAATAAAAAGGAATGAGCTGGACTTCCAATTTTTATGACATGTCAAAAGTTATAAGTGTTCACTCCCATGAATAAAATAAAGAAAATAAAAATAAGCTGAAAATATGTCCTTTTAGGGATCCCATCTGAAACTGAGGTTGCAGTTTGGAAACCCAGTTTGGAAACCCAAGCTTATTCACAGAATGAAAGTCACTCAGTCGTGTCTGATTCTTTGCAACCCCATGGACTATACAGACAATGGAATTCTCCAGGCCAGAATACCAGAGTAGGTAGCCTTTCCCTTCTCCAG
>CM035290.1:7948214-8360631 GCA_020226075.1 Hydropotes inermis
GGATCTTCCCAAACCAGAGATTGAAACCAGGTCTCCCACATTGCAGGTGGATTCTTTACCAGCTGAGCCACAAGGGAAGCCCAAGAATACTGGAGTGGGTAGTCTCTGTTATTCAGAGATACAGCCAAAATCTAGGTATCTGGAGTAGAAACCTCTGTATAGGCCAAATGAAATTGTAATGGAAGAAACACAGCAATGGTAATATTGATGAGAAGCTGGAAGCTGAGTGTGGGATATCATGAGTGAAATAAATATTTGGGGCTGTAGACTTAAAAGTCCCCACTGTTCTACAGGTGTTGCGTCCAGGAATCCCAAAACTTTCTCATAGTAAAATTATGAGAACCATTCCTCCTGGCTCTAACAAGGGAAGAAAAAGATTAACCATTTTGAAATATAGCAAGAAATTTCTCCATAAAAAGTCAGAGGAAAAGATGATTAGAGCTTCATTCCAGGTAAGTTAAGGCTTTTCTCTGTTCCAACCTCCTGTATAGCATTTCTGTTTCATTTAAGGGGGCCAGGAAAAAGTTATAGGAGTCAGGACTTGAAAGAAGTCATATAGAAATATTGCTGCACTGCATAGATAGGGTACAGAGAAGGAATATAGGCTACACCACCGGATAAACACATGGGAAGGTCATGGTCTTGCAAGGTTTAATATGCTGTCTATGTTATGACCAATCTAGACAGCATTTTAAAAAGCAGAGACATTACTTTGCCAACAAAGGTCAATTTAGTCAAAGCTATGGTTTTCCCGGTAGTCATGCATGGATGTGAGAGTTGGACTATAAAGAAAGCTGAGTACGAAGAACTGATGTTTTCAACTGTGGTGTTGGAGAAGACTTTTGAGAGTCCCTTGGACTGCAAGGAGATCAAACCAGTTAATCCTAAAGGAAATCAGTCCTGAATATTCATTGGAAAAACTGATGCTGAAGCTGAAGTTCCAATATTTTAGCAATTTGATGTGAAGAACTGACTCATTAGAGAAGACCCTGCTGCTGGGAAAGATTGAAGGCAAGAGGAGAAGAGGATGGCAGAGGATGAGATGGTTGGGTGACATCACTGACTTGATGGATATGAGTTTTAGAAAGCTCCAGGAATTGGGGTGGATAGGGAAGCCTTGTGTGCTGCCATCCATGGGGTCACAAAGAGTGAGACATGATTGAGTGACTGAACAGAACTGAATCAAAAGGAAAAGTCAAACAAAACAAATAGACAAAACCAAAGTCTGAAGACTAGACTCAGACATAACACAGATGTTGGAGTTATTAGGGAGGAAATTTAAAATAACAAAGATTAATATGTTAAGGGCTCTAATTGAGTGTATACAAGAACATATGCATACTATAAACAGAGAAATTGCAGTTTTAAGAATCAAAAAGAAATGCTAGAAAAAAAATTCTAAAAGAAATGAGTATTTTGAATGGTTTCCTCAGTATAACTGATACAGTCAGAGGAAGAAGTAGTGGTCTTGAATAGAGGTCAATTGGAAACTACAAAACAGAAATAAATACAGCAGAAAAAAAAGAATAGAATAGACAAAAACTGTGGAAGAATTTGAAATTGTGTAGCATATGTATACTTAGAATATCAGAAAGAGAAGATAGAATGGAGCAGATGAAATATTTGAAGTGATAAAATAGCTAACACCTTTTCAAAAATAAAGACAGTCAACAAATAAGATACAAAGAGCTGAGAGAACAACAAGCAGAAATAATAAATGAAACAAACAAACAAACAAAAAAACACCAAGGCGTATTATATTCATACTGAAAAAAGACACAAAGCTGAGAGAACATAGAAGTTTATGGGTGACACCACACATGTAAAAGAACAAGAATTAAAATTCTAGAAAATTTCTTATAAGAACCCAGGAGAAAAACAAGAAAATCAAACCAAACTGAAAATCCACGGATTTTTTTTTTTTTTTTGACCCATTAGAGAACTAAAGTTGCAAGTAAACCAACATAGCAAATATGGAGATACAAGTTAATTCAGACAGTCACAGCCAATATCTGCTTGCCTACAGCAGAAGCTGTTACATCTGTAAACTGGTGTGGACACTTACATGGCAAATTTGTTGAATTGCTGGAGACTGAGTTTGGACAGATCTGAGAGAATTTTTTGAGACTGATGTTTCAGGGGGACTTAACTGTGTGTTTTACCTCCAGGAAACCCACTAGGTTCTTAGGGTGAAGAATTGAGAAAGACTCTCCTGGCTGTCAAGGAACAGTAAAACTTCTGAGATTGTGGATTTCCAAAGATGGTTTTATTTTACCCTTAAATTAGAGTGCTTCCTTGTATAGGCATAAAATTCTTACCTGATTCAAATTTAATTTTAACCATATGAACTATATTGATTTCCTAACAGAATCCTAGATTCTGTTTGGGTTTAGCCCTCAGCAATACTGAAGGTAGATGCAAAGCCTGGGAAGAAGATAAGAAGCAAGTATTTCCATGTGTATTAGGCACAGAGATAGCCCCTAAAAGATACCCATACTCTAATCCCTGTAACTGTGGCTTTGTTACCATAAATGGTAAAATAGACCTTCCCATTTAAGGTTAATGGCCTAGAAATGGGAAGAGTATCCTGACTTATCAAGATGAGCTCAAGGTACCCACATGAATCTTTAAAGAGAAAAACTTTCCTGGTAGGTATCTGTTTTAAATGTTGAAATAGAGGAAGAATCAGAGATGTGACACCGCTGGATTTGAATATGGAGGAGGCAGTAGTCATAAACCAAGGAAGTTAGGTTTATAAGTTATAAACAAGAAAATAAAATTTCCCCTAGAGCCTCCAGATGATGCTCAACATAGGAACATGTAAATTTAAACCAAATTATACTATCAAACAAAGTCTAGAAACATAGCAATAGATACCATGACTAATTGAGATTTATCCCAAGAATATAAGGTTGGTTAAACATATGAAAATCAATGTAATATACCATATTAGTGGGATAAAAAATAGCAAATGCATGATTATCTCAATAGACACAGAAAATATTTTTGATAAAATTTATCAACCTGAAAAAGGCCATCCACAAAAACCTCATAGCTAACATAGCACTTAATGGTGAAAAACTGAATGTTTTTTCTCTAATATGAGGAACAACAAGACAAGGATGTTCACTCTTGACACTTCTATTCAACATTGTAGTAAAGGTTTTGACCAACTCAGTTAGCAAAAAGAAGAAGTTAGACATAAAACCCAAATCTGATTATAAGAAGTTACAGAGAACCTAAATAAGTCTAAAAGCATTGGAATTACTTGGATTGGAAGACTTAAAATTGTTAAGATAGCAATACTCTCCACATTTTTCTACATAGTCAATACAATTCCTATCAAAACTCCAGATCTACCCCCCCTTTTTTCCCAGAAATTGACAATCTAATCCTAACATTCCTATGGAAGTTCAATGGCTCTAGAATAACAAAAACAACACTGAAAAAAGAACAAAGTTGGAAGACTCACATTTCTAATCTTGAGATATACTACAAATCAACAGTAATTAACTCTACTTAGCATTAGCATAGGGGCTCCCTGGTGGCTCAGTGGTAAAGAATCCACCTGAAATGCAGGGGACATGGGTTTGATCCCTGGGTCAGGAAGATCCCCTGGAGAAGGGCAAGACAACCCACTCCAGTACTCTTGCCTGGAGAATCCCATGGACTGAGGAGCCTGGCAGGATCCAGTCAGTAAGGCTGCAAAGAGACAAACACAAGTGAAGTAACTGAGCATATATGCATGCAGTATTAGCATAAAGATGCATTATCTAGAGCAATGAATGGAATAAACTCAAGGGTCCAGAATAAACCTATGCATGACAAATAAACCTAAGTCAATAGCTTTTCAGTGAGAATGAGAAAACAATTCACGTTCCGTGGAGCAAGGATAGAGCTTTCAATAAACATTCCTGGGACAACTAGATATTCACATGCAAAGGAATGAAGTTGGAGATGCTCCCATCTCAAATATAAAAGAATAACTGAAAATAGATTAAATACCTAAAAGTAAGAGATAAAACTCTAAGCAAGTCCATAAGTGTAAGTTTTCATGACCTCAGATTCTGCAATGATTTCTTGGCTTGGGGACCAAAAGCAATCTAACACCTGGACTTGATACAAATGTAAAAGTTCTGTGTTTTAAATGAAGGTACTATTAGGAAACTGAAAGATCTCACCACAGAATGGGAGATAGTGCTTATAACTCATATAAATGATAATGGCAAAAATTCAACATATATAAAACACACTTAAAACTAACCAATAAAATGATAATTAAAGATGCACAAAGGATTTGAACAGGTATTTCTCCAAAGAAGAGATACAAATGGTTACATAGCACATGAAAAACAATACTCAACTTAATTAGTTACTGAGGAAATGTAAGTCAAAACCACAATAAGAAAACATTTCCTGTCTACTAGGATAGCTATACAAAAAGACAGTTACAAGTGTTGATGGGAAAGTGGAATAATTAGAATCCCCATACACAGGTTGTGAGATTATAATATGACAATATTTCCCTTAGCAGTTGAAAACCCTTTGGAAATCTCTGAAAAACTAAGACATAGAGCTACTATATGACCCATAAATTCTACTCATAGGTACATAGAAAAGAGAATTGAAATGTATGCCCACACAAAAACTGGTACACAGATTTTTAAAAGAGCATTGTTGATATTAGCCAGAGGGGAAACTGAAATGTCTGTCAACAAAATATTTTAAACAAATGTGATACAACTATTACAATAGAATATTATTCAGCAAAAAAAAAAATGTGAATGAATTGCTAATACATGATACAACATGGGTGAACCTCAAAAATGTTATGGTAAGTAAAATAATTTAGATACAAAAAAGCACATATTATGGAATTCCATTCACTTGAAATATTCAGAATAGGCACTCCAAAGGCACAGAAAGTAGGTTAGTGGTTGCTAGGAGATGGGGGGAGGGAGGAATGAGAAGTGATGGCTAATCAGTACGGAGTTTTGTTTTGTGGGTTGAGCTGTCAACCATCATCATTATGTAAGCCCAAAATATTGTAACTAAAATTGTCTATTAAAAAGTGATTTTATGCATAAACTGAATACAATTCTTAAAAATAGGTAATCTGCTTAACACACTATTTCTTAAACTGTTCTTTCAGTTCAGATCAGTTGCTCAGTCGTGTCTGCAGCACGTCATGCCTCCCTGCTGGACACCAACTACCTGAGTTTACTAAAACTCATGTCCATTGAGATGGTGATGCCATCCAGCCATCTCAGCTGTCATCCTCTTCTCCTCCTGTCTTCAGTTTTTCCCAGCATCAGGGTCTTTTTTCAGTGAGTCAGTTCTTCACATCAAGTTGCCAAAATATTAGTTTCAGGTTCAGCATTAGTCCTTCCAATGAATAACCAGGACTGATTTCCTTTAGGATGGACTGGATGGATCTCCTTGCAGTCCAAGAGACTCTCAAGAGTCTTCTCCAACACTACAGTTCAAAAGTATCAATTCTTTGGCTCTCAGCTTTCTTTACAGTACAACTCTCACATCCCTGCATGACTACTGGAAAAACTATAGCTTTGACTAGACAGACCTTTATCAGCAAAGTAGTGTCTCTGCTTTTTAATATGCTGTCTAGGTTTGTCATAACTTTTCTTCCAAGGAGCAAGCATCTTTTAAATTCATGGCTGCAGTAACCATCCACAGTGATAAAGTGTCACTGTTCACATTGTTTCCCCATCTATTTTCCATGAAGTGATGTGACCAGATGCTATGATCTTCATTTTCTGAATGCTGAGTTTTAAGCCAGCTTTTCCCTCTCCTTTTTCACTTTCCTCAAGAGGCTTAGTTTCCTTTGCTTTCTGCCATTACTGTGGTGTCATCTGCATATCTGAGTTTGTTGGCATTGCTCCTGGCTGTCTTGAGTCCAGCTTGTGCTTCATCCAGTCAGGCATTTTGCATTGCAAATAGTTAAACAAGCAGGAGACAATAGACACCCTTGATGTACTTCTTTCCCAATTTGGAATCAGTCCATATTTCCATGTCTGGTTCTACCTGTTGCTTCTTGACCTGCATACAGATTTCTCAGGAGGCAGGTCAAGGGGTCTGGTATTCCCATCTCTTTAAGAATTTTCCACAGTTAATTGTGGTCCACATAGTCAAATGCCTTGGCATAGTCAATAAAGCAGAAGCAGATGTTTTTCTGGAACTCTCTTGTTTTTTTGATGATCCAACAATGTCAGCAGTTTGATCTCTGGTTCCTCTGCCTTTTCCAAATCCAACTTGAACATCTGGCAGATTTTGGTTCACATACTGTTGAAGCCTGGCTTGGAGAATTTTGAGCATTACTATGCTAGCATGTGAGATGATTGCAATTGTGTGGTAGTTTGAACATTTTTTGGCATTGCCTTCCTTTGGGATTGGAATGAAAATGGGCCTTTTCCAGTCCTGTGGCCACTGCTGAGTTTTCCAAATTTACTGGCATTTAGGTCATACCTTAATGGTCTAGTGATTGTCCCTACTTTCTTCTATTTCAGTCTGTATTTGGCAATGAGGAGTTCATGATCTGAGTCAAAGTCTATTCCCAGTCTTGTTTTTTCTGACTATATAGAGCTTCTCCATCATTGGCTGCAAAGAATATAATCAGTCTAATTTTGGTATTGACAATCTTGTGATGTCCATGTGTAGAGTCATCTCTTATGTCTAGAACTAATACCAAAAAAAGATGTCCTTTTCATCATAAAAAAAGGTGAAAGTCACTCAGTCATGTTCAACTCTTTGCGACCAACAGTCCATGGAATTCTCCAGACCAGAATACCAAACCGGGTAGCTTTTCCCTTCTCTAGGGGATCTTCCCAATCCAGGGATTGAACCCAGGTTCCCCACATTGGAGACGGATTCTTTACCAGCTGAACCACAAGGGAACCCCTATTCATCGTAGGGGACTGGAATGCAAAAGTAGAAAGTCAAGAGATACCTGGAGTAACAGACAAGTTTGGCCTTGGAGTACAAAATGAAGCAGAGCAAAGGCTAGCAGAGTTTTGTCAAGAGAATGCACTGGTCATAGCAAACACCCTCTTCCAACAACAGAAGAGATAACTCTAGACATGGACCTCACCAGATGGTCAAAATAATTCCTACACTACCACAAATATTTATTAGCTACGTTTCAAGTATTATGATTATCACTTAAGTTAAAAAAAAACTAATAGTAATTTCCCCTAATTTCTTAAGAATTTTGATTATTGTTCCTTCTAAGGGCTGTAACAGCATAAGTTAGTCAAAGATTACTATATCTGTGTCTGTACCAGATACATATACCAGATATCTGTGTTTGTACCAGATATAGAAATAAATCGCAGAAATAAAAATAAATAATTTATTATTCACAAGATTTAACAAATATTCATTCAGTATTAATAAACTGTACACTTTTTGAGATTCTAGGTATATAGATATAAACAGACGGAACATGGAATACTGCTTTTATTAATTTACATTTTATTTAAATTTCTTGTAGCCAAATGTTTCACCATGAAATTTCAATGTGATACTAGCATGTACATGTCTTTAAAACTGATATTCCAGGTATTTGTTTATTTAGATATATGGTCTTATGCTTGACACATTAAAAACAAAAGCAACTTTATAAGTTGAGTTACAGATCAAGATTTAGAACTGTTTATCTCAATGATACACATATGGACTTTAGTCATACAAAATTGTTACTTTTATTTGTATATCAAATATTCCCTTTGTGGTCTTATCTCATGGACCCTATAATATAGAATTGTAGATATGGATTTATAAATTTTCTCCCCCAGGAAACACTAAACTCCTTTGTAACTGTATTCTCTGATGAGCCAAGCTTGAGGATATGATCAACGTATTTTTCAAGTACCCTAGCAGTGTTGGATATCAGGAAGGGAAAGGACTCTGAATGTATATATAGATAAACAAATCATATTTTATTTAGAAATCTTATTTAAATCCCACGTGGGATTTAGTGGACATAATTTAAAAGCAAAGTGAGATATTTCATATAATAGTGTATCTGAAATGCCAAGCATGAGACATGACATTCAGCAGATACAACATTATTGGCACCTTTTACTCATGGATGAAAATAAACAAGATTAGATTATATATATATATATCTCATACATAAAAAGTTCTATGCATTGAATGAATTCTAATTAATTTTAATTGAAACAGGTCTTCTTACATGATGATTTAAACTAAGAATATACAGATTATTTTATTAGTGTAAATAGTTTAATATAGTAATTTTTCCACTAATAGGGTTCTCCATTCTAAGTCACTATAAAAAATGCCTTGTCTCTCTCTCTCTTTTTTTTTCCATTTATTTTTATTAGTTGGAGGCTAATTACTTTACAAGATTGTAGTGTTTTTTGCCATACATTGACATGAATCAACCATGGATTTACATGTGTTCCCCATCCCGATCCCCCCTCCCACCTCCCTCCCCACCCCATCCCTCTGGGTCTTCCCAGTGCACCAGCCCTGAGCACTTGTCTCATGCATCCAGCCTAGGCTGGTGATCTGTTTCACATTTGATAGTATACTTGTTTCAATGCTATTCTCTCAGATCATCCCACCCTCACCTTCTCCCATAGAGTCTAAAAGTCTGTTCTATACATCTGTGTCTCTTTTTCTGTCTTGCATATAGGGTTATTATTACCATCTTTCTATATATATGCATTAGTATACTGTATTGGTGTTTATCTTTCTGGCTTACTTCACTCTGTATAATGGGTTCCAGTTTTATCCATCTCATTAGAACTGATTTATGTAAGTACAGTGTAATGAATCTTATAAAATGACATTTTTTGAGAAATTTCTTTAGATGTTTGGTTACATTGAAAACAATAAACAGTTATTCAGCACTCCTTTTACAAGCATTATAGAAAACAATGAAGAAAATTCAGTGTTATATTAATAAAATGACCTGGAGGTGAAAGCCCTAGAAATAAAATGCATGTCCAGAACAATAACTTGTACAACTTGCATTTTCAAAATGGGAAATAATGATATTTTATGGCCATAATCTCTTAGGTTAGTGAAAGAGTGATTTGCTTCATTTAGATACTTACAGATTCATTTCTGAATTTGGGATTGCTCTAGCTTTTCTTGTGGCCATGGTTGGCTTCATTTAAAGGTGCTGTATATTTGTATCCAAAAATAACAACGAACTATTATCTCCAATAGTGTCTAACAAGAAAAGATAAGGGAGAAATCAAAAGGTAGCTACTTTGGAAGACAAATTGATTTAGCATGAACAAGAAGGTTCACATAAGCCAAAAAGAGAAAATTGTGCTGACGTCAATCAAACTTTTAAATCATCTCGATATTTTTTTCTGTTTGAGTACCTGCAATGAATACAATGCTCTGCCAATGGTGTTTACAAAAATCACCTTTCTTCTGAATATTTTCAGAATTATTTTAACTCATCTACATACAACTCATGATTTTAAAGCCGTAAACTAAGCTTTATCCACTGAGGAAATCTTTTCAAAAAATAAGGTGATTTATAAAAATTACACTGATTTACTGAGGAGATGTATTTTTCTCTATGTTATTATATTTCCTTGGAAACCACTTATAAAATTAATAGGTAACAGGGAGAACACTATGCTAAAGCCATTTATATGCCATGAACATACTTTGTCTACTATAGACAGAGGCCTATTTGAAGATAGTCTGAGTTTGTCTTTTTTTGGAGGGGCAAATACCTTCTAACAAAAATATTGTATGTGTCAAAGTCAAATAGATACTTCTGGAATCTCATTTTCAATTTTCAGTTTATATATTTATGGAGACTTATTCAACTTGAATTCACTCAAAAACATTTTTTTTTCCAGAATATACTGATAATAGTCAATAGATGCGGGCCAAAGTTTTCTGTTTGCTTGTTTGATTGATTTTTGGTTTGACAGTTGGTTGATGTTTCAAGTTATTCGTGATCAACACATGAAAAATGAAGCTGCTTCAGTCGTTTCTGACTCTTTGCAACCCCATGGACCATAGCCTGCCAGGCTCCTCCGTGCATGGGATTTTCCAAGCAAGAACACTGGAGTGGATTGCCATTTCCTTCTCCAGTGGATCTTCCTGACCCAGGGATCAAATCTGGGTCTCCCTCAGTGCAGGCAGACGCTTTACCTTTTGAGCCATAGACTATTCTAAATATGAATTATTTAATTCCATCAATTTAAGAATGCATGTGGATGACAGTATTAGTCACTTAAAAATGGGAAGATAGAATATGATGCACTCTTTTATGATATTTGATTCTCTTGGTTCTGCTAAAAATATTTGACTATATTAGTTTAAAATAATGACAAATTCTAAATAGTAAAGCTTATACTCACAAAAGATAGTTGACTAAGCATAATGGTAGTAATATTAAAATTCCTGGAAAAGCTCTTAAGTGCTTTTAACAATTTAATTCTTAGAAAAGGTCTTAAAAACATCTTGGTCATCCAAATATAACATAGCAATATTGCATTAGCTTACTTTGGTCAGGGTAAAACTTTACTGCAGTGGCAAAAAAATATACCCTCATAATCTATCTAGGTATAAATAGCTAGAGTTAAAGAACAGAAAATCAAAGTAGACTAATAAACTTTGTGGATAATTTTGCAGAAAAAGGAATGTGATTTTTCTGAACTATAGATGGAAAGGGAGTGTTGGATCAACACCTGTCAGCATTATCCTCCTTGGCATTATCAGGGACTTTTCTGTTCTGATGAGCTGCAGTAAATAAATGTGCAAATCAACATTTAACTTTTTATTTTATTGATTGCTGCATATTCTATAATACTGTTATTAATAGTAAAAATATGATTTTTAAAATAATTGTGAAATGTATATTATTTAAATTATCATATGTAAGTAGCCTAATAAAATTATTAACATAGTCCCCTAAGGCAGTCTTCATCATCTTTTTGCTATGCATTCACTTGCTATGCCATCAGTTAGGTATGAATGGAAATTAGAAATATTTTAAGTTAATTAAGTGAAAATTACTTTGAATGCTTACTGATTTTCTGCTCTGAGATATATAGATCTTATCAACTTTTCAATGTAAAAGTATTTCAGCATTATCTTACATTTCTGTTATAATTAACAGGGTTTATAGAAGCACAAGGCATAAAAAGTATACTTTCTACATATTTAAACATAACCATTTATAATTGCTGACTTATTTAGATGAATCCAAATCAGGAAAGAAGAAATACTCAGTAATTCCACTCTGAGCTTTTTATTATGAATCCCAAGCAGAAAGATAAATAGATGTTCATAAGCATCCAGTTATTCTAAAGAGCTTAGATAAATGTCTTTTTAATGCATCAAGCATCTCATTTGAGCCCTTTCTCAAATCTGTGGCTTATTTTACCTTTCTATACCTTATTGCCCTTTTACCTTATTGC
This sequence comes from Hydropotes inermis, assembly GCA_020226075.1. Lineage (NCBI taxonomy): Eukaryota > Metazoa > Chordata > Mammalia > Artiodactyla > Cervidae > Hydropotes > Hydropotes inermis. Next base: position 7,959,653 of record CM035290.1, read on the forward strand.
ACTATTTGACTTAAGCCTTCGTTTTCCTCCCAACTGCTCTAATATTCTCCCCATGGGACCCTAAATTATTTTGGGACCTCATATGTCCTGCTCCTGGCAAGAGAAACTCAGCAATGCTGCATCGGCTCCATAGAGGAAACTACAATTTTGTGATTTGTGTTACTACTCAAATTCCTTATAGCTTAATCATATGAGTGTATTTCACTCACTCAGGATTTTATTCTATATACAGGTTATGAGAAAAAGGAAAATAATTAGGTCATGTATGATGCTACTATAAAACTAACCTGCAAGTGTTCTGAAATTCACTGGTTTATATGAGCCAGCTATATTTGACAAGAAAATAATTCTGATTTTCTATATACTTGTAACATATCATCACTTCAAATAATTTTAAAATGAAATTAATTTATAACAGATTGTGTCTTTTTGATTTACAACAAGGTATCTAGCTTTCAAACATGAGACATTCATCTGCAGTCTTGAAAATGGGTTAAAAGAGATTATATTCAACTAAAATTGATTTAGTCATAACCTGTAATGGATTGAATAGTATCCTCCAAAAGTCATGTCTACCAAGAACCTCAGAATGTATCATTGTTTGAAAATATGGTCTCTGAAGATGTAATTAATTAAATTTAAATGCATTCATGTTGGATTAGTTTGGTCTCTAAATTCAACGACCAGTGTCCTTAAAAGAACAGAGAACAAATTGACATATACACACAAACAAGAGGCCATGAGAAGGCAATGTCAAAGTTGGCATTATGCTGTCATGAAACAAGGTTCACCAGAAGCTAGAAAAGGCAAAAAAAAAAAAAAAAAAAAAGAAGATTCTCTCCTAAAGTCTTTAGACAGAACCTGGTTTTGAGGACATGGACTGTATTTTGTTTGAAGCCACTGATTTTGGGGTCCTAAGAAACATACTCTTAAGATCTAACTTATTTAGCTTGTGTGAATGTGTGCTAAGTCACCTAGCTGTCTGACACTGTGACCCCATAAACTGTAGCCTTCCAGGCCCCTCTGTCCATGGGATTCTCCAGGCAAGACTACTGGAGTGGGCTGCCATGTCCTCCAGGGGATTTTCCCGGAATGGAACCCAGGTCTCTTATGACCCCTGCATTTGCGGGCAGGTTCTTTATCACTAGTGCCACCTGGGAAGTCCTTATTTCGCTTGCATACACGCATGCCAAGTTGCTTCAGTCACGTCCGACTCTGTGTGACCTTAGGGACTGCAGCCCACCAGTCTCCTCTGTCCATGGGATTATACAGGCAAGATGCTGAAATACATTGCCATTTTCTTTTCCAGGGGATCTTCCTGACCCAGGGACTGAACCCGGGTCTTTCACATCTATCTGCATTTATAGGCGGGTTCTTTATCACTAGCGCCACCTAAGAAGCCCTTATTTAGCTGAAAGGGTCAAATTAACACAAACATGAAAAAAACGTGTTTTGAAAGAATTGTTTCAGAAACTTGGATGGTGCATTTGGGAAATAAATTTACATTAAGTCAGAAAATTATGACAATTTGTATAAGGATAACAGAAAGAAAAGCATACAAATATAGTCTGGAAAAAAAAAGTTGAATTTAATTCAGTAAAGTAAAAATACAACTGTGATTACTTCAAACTCAAATAAACTATCTATTTAAATATCTCAGTACATTTCATACATTTAAAATCTTTCTGAAAGCATAGCGATTTTATCTGGATAATTTTAATATTTATTATTACTTTGTTTTTATTTTAACCATTGTTTGGTAGTTTTACTATGATATTCTAAGGTGTAGTTTTCCTTTACCTACCTAGGGATTCATAGAAATATTTGAACTTTTAAAAAATTTTTATTTTAAATTGGAGCTTAGTTGTTAACAATGTTGTGTTAGTTCCAGGTTTACAATAGAGTGATTCAGTTATTCATATATATTTGCCCATGTTGTTAGTTGCATATCTTCAAACATTGCTTTTTCCTTCTTCCTCATCTCTTTTATTACATTGCAATCATATGCAAATAATATGATTTTATCATGTCCCATATAAGCTTCCCACATTCTATTTTGCATATTTCATCCTTGTCCTCTCTTTATGCTTTGATCTAGATATTTTCCACTGCACTGTTTTTCAGTTCACTGATCCTTTTTCATGCTGTTTCTAATATGATGCTACATCTATTAGGTGTATAGGTTTTCCATTAATCTTAAAAATAAAAATTAATAAAATTCAAGATATTAAAAATAGAAAATAGAACCATACCCACAAATAATCAAAAAAGTAGAGCTTAGTGTCACAAAGTAACTTGAGAGTGCTAATGAAAATGTTAGATGAAGATTAATAAAAAACCTATACACTTAAAAGTTTATATTTGAAATACACTAATGGGAATTAAGAACCTAATAGATGTAGCATCATATTAGAAAGAGAATGGAAAAGAATCAGTGAACTGAAAAACAGTGCAGTGGAAAATATCTAGGTGGACTTTCCTGGTGACTCAGATGGTAAAGCGTCAGCCTACAATGCAGGAGACCCAGGTTCCCTCCCTGGGTGGGGAAGATCCCCTGGAGAAGGAAATGGCAACCCACTCTAGTAGTCTTTCCTGGAAAATCCCATCGATGGAGGAGCCTAGCAGGCTACATTCCATGTGGTTGCAAAGAGTCAGATACAACTGAGCGACTTCACTTACTGACCTTTGTGTATACAAATTGTGTTGAGGTTGTGAAAATATTTTATATTTCTACATAAATCATTTACTTTTCTTCTGGTAGGCAGTTTGTGCAGTGGCATATCACAGATTTAATCAGACATTAAGGTGACTTTTAGTGTTTGTGAGACTGGACTGTTTCTGATTTGCTCTGATTCTTAGGGTATTATATTTTAGAGATCTTAACTAAAAGCCTGGGCTATTTACTTAGTTTCTTGGTGGGCTCTGAAATCCAATTTTTTTTTGGTTTTAATATTATAAAACTACCAAATGTTCTGGTTAGTTGTTTAGCCTCTCAAATATCATTTTCTCATGGGTACTTGACCTCTTGCCCTGTACAGGTAAATTTTGAGATTCACTTCTTAGTGTTTCCTTTTCTATGAGATCATATTCCCTCAAGTGTTGGCTTACCTTGATTGGTCAGATATTCTTTTGTAATTTCATATGGCTTTTATTTATTTTTATTTAAGAAGATTTTTTTTGGTATAAGATACTTCTGCATATCTGGAAGCATAAGCCACATTAAGAAAATGAAAATCCAGTCTAAGAAAAAAGTAAAATTTCTTTAAATATGTCTTTAAAAATTAAAGACATATTTAAAGAAAAGCTGCAACTAGTCTGACTAACCACATGCATGCATTCATTAAAAATTAGATCTTTTTTATCATTAAATAAGAGAGATATCTCTGTCTCTGCTAAATTGAAAGAAAACCTTTTACAAAAGATGCTCTTGGATTTTGTTTTTGGTCTCATGACTAACGGAATTGCTTACCAGTCAAGAAGTTGAAAGCTTCTTACTGTAAAACATGGTCACCAATTTGAAGAGTCACCTTTATCATATACTAATCTTCCCCATATACATAGACCTTTTTAATACTATCTCTATCTTGATTGTACAATGATTAAAATTGTCTATTTGAACACAAATGCCCTGATACTATGCTCTTTTAAAACAAGCTTCTAATTTAATTTTTAGAAATGAATCCCAAGATAACATACATATCTCCAAATTATGTGCAGTTTAAAGAAACTCTTCTATACCTCCTCTCCACTAATTGCAATTATCTGTATAGTTAATGCCACAACAAATACATAGCCATTATCGACACCATTGACCAGATTGAGACTTTAAAAACAAAACAAAGGTAAACCTACATTAACACATAGTAACCATTCAAAGTCCATAGTCTATATTACAGTTCACTCTTGTGCAGTCTATGGATTTGGGCAAATGTGTAATGATATGTATCCATCACTATACTGTCATACAAAGTATTTTCACTGTCCTATAAATCCCTATGCTGTGTCTGTCCATTCCCCTATCTTCCAAACCAACCCTGGAAACCACCAATCTTTTTGTTTCCAAAGTCTTGACTTTTTCATAATGCTATATAGATGGATTCATACAGTATTTCATTTTGGCCTCCTTTACTTGATAATATGCATTTAGTTCCCCTCCATAGCTTCCCTTACAGCTCAGTCAGTTTTAAAGAATCCGCCTGCAATGCAGGAGACCCAGGTTCAACTCCTGGGTCTGGAAGATCCCCTGGAGAAGGAAATGGCAACCCATTCCAGTATTCTTGCCTCAAAAATCCCATGGAAGGAGGAGCCTGATGGGCTACAGTCCATGTAGTCATTAAGAGTCAGACATGACTTCTCAACTAAACTACTATCTTGATCTCTTCCAAGTTTTAGCAATTATGAATAAAGTAGCTATAAACTTTTGTGTGCAGAGTTTTACAGGGAAATAAGCTTTCAACATTTTTGGCTAAATTCCAAGAAGCATGGTGGTTGGGTCATACACAAAAAGTTTATTCAGTTTTGTAAGAAGCTATCAATGTGTCTTCTAATGTAGCTGTGCCATTTGAATTCCCTCCAGCCATGAATGAGAGTTCCTGTTGTTCAACATCGTCATCAGTATTTGATATTGTTCATGTCCTAGACTGGCCACTCTAAGTATGTAATGATATCTCATTGTTGTTTTAATGTGCATTTCCCAGATAACATTTGACATGAAGCGTATTAATTCTTTTAACATCACAAAAACCCTTTGAGGTAGTCATATAATATTCTTCATGTTATAAATGAGGAAACTGAGGCACCAGCCTCAGCAACAGTTAGCCAGTCAAAGGTTAAACAGCTTAGTGGGTGGTAGAGCCAGAATTTCAGTCTATGTAATTTAGTTTTAGCGTCTGTGCTCTTAATTACACCATATGATTCTGAAGGTTGTTTCACTTATTTCATTTAAACACAAATACATTTAGTCAATAATAATGTGATATTTATATACTGTGAAAGATGGTAATTGGACTATTGTTGGTGATCATTTGAAATGAACAGAAATATCAAATTACCATATTGTACAACAGAAACTAAGGTAATGTTGTAGGTCAATTATGCTTCAAAAACAAACAAACTTATAGAAAAAGATGTCCTGTGTGTGGTTACCAGGGGCAGGGTGTGGGAGGAAGGGGAAATAGATGAAGGTAATCAAAATGTTCAAATTTCCAATTATAAGATAGGTAGGTACTAGGGATGTAATGTACTATGTAACTAATAGATATAACACCACTATGCCCTATATGAAAGCTGTTAAGATAGCAAACCCTCAGAATTCTCATCACAAAGAAAACTATTTTTCTTTTTTTCTATATAAAATGCTGAATGTTCACTAAGTTTATGGTAATAATAATTTCCTGATGCATATAAGTGAAAGAATTTTGCTGTCCTTTAAAATTTCTACATGTTATATGTCAGTTATACCACAATAAAATTGGAAGAAAAGTGATTTTGGAATACTAGCGTTTTGTCTGCTGCATAGTATTCATTTAAACTCTATTATGGTTTTTTGACAATGATATTCTTGATTGTTTTCTCCGGTAAACAATGATTTTCCTAATATGTATACAATTGTCTATGTGTTTATTTTTCTAAGATGAAATTCCAAACATACATTTATTGAATTAATGGAAGTATGATGTTTAAAACTCAGTGTGTTTTAATTTCTATAACCTTATATTATGGCTGATATTTCCTACAATTCCTTTTGCAGTATTATTTTCATCACCTTAGTAATTTCTGTGTATTTTTCTCCCATATGAGTTTTCAAATAGGTATAAAATTTGTTTTTGTTTCTTTTTAAATCTTATTCAGATTACTTTGCAGTAAAATAATAATTCAAAAAGAAATCTCTTATTTCCTATGGCCCTTCTTCAATCAGTTCAGTTCAGATTCTCAGTGGAGTCTGACTCTTTGACCCCATGGACTGCAGCATACCAGGCCTCCCTGTCAATCACCAACTCCCAGAGTTTACTCAAACTGATTTTCATTGACATGGTGATGCCATCCAACCATCTCATCCTCTGTTGTCCCCTTCTCACGTCTTCAATCTTTCCCAGCATCAGGGTCTTTTCCAATGAATCACTTCTTCACATCAGGTGGCCAAAGTATAGGAGTTTCAGCTTTAGCATCAGTTCTTCTAATGAATATTCACAGCTGATTTCCTTTAGGATGGACTGGTTGGCTCTATTTATGGTCCAAGGGACTTAAGAGTCTTCTCCAACAACACAGTTCAAAAGCATCAATTCTTTGGTACTGAGCATTCTTTATAGTCCAATTCTCACATCCATACATGACTACTGGAAAAACCATAGCTTTGATTTGATGGACCTTTGTTAGCAAAGTAATGGCTCTGCTTTTCAATGTGCTGTCTACGTGTGTCATAACTTCTTCCAAGAAGCAGGTGTCTTTTAATATCATGATGGCAGTCACCATCTGCAGTGAATTTTGAGCCTAAAAAAATAAAGTCTTTCACTGTTTCCCCATATATTTGCCATTAAGTGATGGGAACAGATGTCATGATCTTAGTTTTCTGAATGTTGAGTTTTAAGCCAACTTTTCCACTCTCCTCTTTCACTTCTGTCCAGAGGCCCTTTAGTTCTTCTTCACTTTCTGCCATGAGGGTGGTGCCATCTGCACATCTGAGGTTATTGATATTTCTCTCATCAATCTTTCTTCCAGCTTGTGCTTCATCTAGCCCAATGTTTCTCATGATGTACTCTACAGGGTACATCATATAAGTTAAATAAGCAAGGTGACAATATACAGCTTTGATGAACTCCTTTCTCTATTTGAAAAGAGTCTGTTGTTCCATGTCCAGTTCTAACTGTTGCTTCCTGACCTGCATACATATTTCTATATTTCTCAGGAGGCAGGTCAGGTGGTCTGGTATGCTTATCTCTTTAAGAATCTTCCAGTTTGTTGTGATCCACACAGTCAGAGGTTTTGGCATAGTCAATAAAGCAGAAGTAGATGTTTTTCTGGAACTCTCTTGCTTTTTTGATGATCCAGTGGATGTTGGCAATTTAATGTCTGGTTCCTCTGCCTTTTCTAAAGTCAGCTTGAACATCTGGAAGTTCTTGGTTCATGCATTGTTGAAGCCTAGCTTGGAGAATTTTGAGTATTATTTTACTAGCGTGTGGAATGAGTGCAATTGTGTGGTAGTTTGAGCATCTTTTAGCATTGCCTTTCTTTGGGATTGGAATGAAAATGGACCTTTTCCTGTCCTGTGGCCACTGCTGAGTTTTCCAAATTTACTGGCATATTGAGTGCAGGACTTTCATAGCATCACCTTTTAGGATTTGAAATAGCTCAACTGGAACCCATCAGCTCCACTAGCTTTGTTTGTATTGATGCTTCCTAAGGTCCACTTGACTTCGCATTTCTGGATGTCTGGCTCTTGGTGAGCGATCACAACATTGTGATTATCTGGGTCATGAAGTCCTTTTTTGTTGTTGTTGTTGTTTATAATTCTTCTGTGTATTCTTGCCACCTCTTCTTAATATCTTCTGCTTCTGTTAGGTCCATACCATTTCTGTCCTTTAAGCCCATCTTTGTGTAAAATCTTCCCTTGGTATCTCTAATTTTCTTGAAGAGATATCTAGTCTTTCCCATTCTATTGTTTTCCTCTATTTCTTTTCACTGATCACTGATGAAGGCTTACTTATCTCTCCCCGCTATTCTTTGGAACTCTGTATTCAAATGGGTATATCTTTCCTTTCCTCCTTTGGTTTTAGCTTCTCTTCTTTTCTTAGCTATTTGTAAGGCCTCCTCAGACAACCATTTTGCTTTTTTGCATTTCTTTTTCTTGGGGATGGTCTTGATCCCTGTCTCCTGTACAATGTCATGAACCTCCATCCATAGTTCTTCAGGCACTCTGTCTATCAGATCTCATCTCTTGAAGCTATTTTTTACTTCCACTGTATAATCATTAGGGATTTGATTTAGATCGTAACTGAATGGTCTAGTGGTTTTCCCTTCTTTCTCCAATTTAAGTCTGAATTTGGCAGTAAGGAGTTCATGATCTGAGCCACAGTCAGCTCCCGGTCTTGATTTTGCTGACTATATAGAGCTTCTCCATCTTTGGCTGCAAAGCATATAACCAATCTGATTTCAGTGTTGACCATCTGGTGATGTCCATGTGTAGAGTCTTCTCTTGTGCTATTGGAAGCGGGTGTTTGCTATGACCAGTGCGTTCTCTTGGCAAAACTCTATTAGCCTTTGCCCTGCTTCATTCTGTACTCCAAGGCCAAATTTGCCTGTTACTCTAGGTGTTTCTTGACTTCTTACTTTTGCATTCCATCCCCTGTCATCAAAAGGACATCTTTTTTGGATGTTAGTTCTTGAAGGTCTTGTAGGTCTTCATAGAACCATTCAATTTCAGCTTCCTCAGCATTACTGGTCGGGGCATAGACTTAGATTACTGTAGTATTGAATGGTTTGCCTTGGAAATGAACAGAGATCATCCTATAATTTTTGAGACTGCATCCATGTACTGCATTTAGGACTCCTTTTTTGATTATGAGGGCTACCCCATTTCTTCTAAGGGATTCTTGCCCACAGTATATATAATATATATATATAATTCTTGCCCACAGTATATATAATGGTCATCTGAGTTAAATTCACCCATTCCAGTCCAATTTAGTTTCCTAATTCCTAAAATGTTGACATTCACTCTTGCCATCTCCTGTTTGACCACTTCCAATTTGCCTTGATTCATGGACCTAACATTCCAGGTTCCTATGCAATATTGCTCTTTACAGCATCAGACTTTACTTCCATCACCAGTCACATCCACAACTGGATACTGTTTTTACCTTGGCTCCAATTCTTCATTCTTTCTGGAGTTATATCTCCACTGATCTCCAGTACCATATTAGGCACATACCAACCTGGGGAGTTCATCTTTCAGTGTCCTATCTTTTTTGCCTTTTCATACTGTTCATGGGGTTCAAGGCAAGAATACTGAAGTGGTTTGCCATTCCCTTCTCCAGTGGGCCACGTTTTGTCATACAGACTTTTCCATACAGACTTTTAATAAGGCCTCTCCATCTACTGAGTCCTTTGAAAAATATTCTTCAGTAAAGTTTTATACTTTTTATACCTATTGGTCTTTCTCATTTCATTTCTTTTTAGATCTTATCATTTATGTTGGAGTCTTTGTATCTAAAAACTTTTTCCATTACTTTGTCTGTCTAGTTACTGATGGTATGTGGGTAAGATAATTTGCTTTTTGTGGTGGACTTGGCCAAAGATCTTGCTTAACTCATTGCTCTCTTGGGTAGTCTATTTAGATGATACTATTTCCTTGAAATAATGACAGCTTTACATTTACTTTTACAAAGTTTATCCACTTTCAGTTGTTTTTTGTTTGCTTTAAACTTTGGCCAGGATTCCAGTACATTTTCTCAATGTTTTACCCTTTGTTTTTTTTGACAGTTTTGTTGAGGTATGGTCTACATAGTATTGAATTCATCTGACTTAAATCTACAACTCAATGCTTTTAGTAAATTTAAAGAATTGTGGAGCCATTACCATAATTGAATTTTAATTCTACCGTAATTCAGTTTTACTTCTATCACCTGAAAAGATCCTTTGTGACAATTTGTAGTCATCCCCCATTCCATTCCAAGTCCTAGGCAACCACTAATCTCCCATATAGTATTGCATAGTACAAAAGGAGTGTATCAGTCAAACCTGTTTGTTCTTGTCTTTAGTAAAAATGTCACAAATGTTTCATTTTTGCATATGATAAGAACAGTTTCTTGTCAACTAAGTTATAGAAGTTTCCTATGATCTCAAATGTGCTCAGAGTTTTTTACTAGAAATTAATTTTAATTTTGTCAACTTTTTCTGAATCTCTTCAGATGATGACATTGTTTTTCATATTTAATTTAGATTATTTTGTAAATAAATTTTCCCTAGATTGAGCTGTATTTGCCTTTTTGTCTTTGATTCAACTTGCACATGACATATTATTTTAGAAATCTATACCTCATCTATTGCTACGTAACAAATAATATACAAAAACAATAATTACATTATTTCCCATGATATTTGCAGCTCAGAATTTCCCAAAGATGATTAGATATGTAAAGTCTTGACTGGGGTTTGGAAGATCCACTTTCATGTGGGCTATTTGGATGCCTGGCAATTGATGTCAGTCAATTGTTTATTCCATATGTGGGCCTTTTCATAGGACTTCTTGAACTTCCTCAATATATGGAGTATGGCTTCCACCAGAGTGAGCAATCCAAAAGGCTATCTTGGAGAATATAATACCTTTCATACAGTGTCTTGGAAGTCACATATTGTTACTTCTGTTTTAATTCTATTGATCAAATAGGGCAGCCTTAACTGAATGACTGAGGTGACTAAGCTAGGGGATAAATCCTAGATGAGTATCACTGGGACTAAAATCCACAGATCCAAATGCATTCTTTTGCTATTATTAACATTTATGTTTTAAGAGACACTGGGCCATATTTTTTCTATGCTAGGCATATTTACATAATAGTGTCATATTGGCTTTGCTAAACAATTTTAGTACTTTTTCTAATTTAATATTTATATAAAGTGCAACTTGACTTGTTCTTGATGAATTATATAAATCCATCTTGAGACTGAATGAGTTTCACACGTATCTCTCAAACATGGAGATATCAGACTGAACAATGAGTGATAACAGAGATTAATTAAAAATATATATATATCAAGCTAAACATTCTGGATATGTGTGGAACTTTGCATTTAAAAGGAAATAAGCATTTGATATTTACAGAAGTGATTTTACATTAGGTGCCATATTAATTAGCTATATTTTATACATCCCTTACTGTATGCCAGAGAATGTTTAGAAATCTTTAAGTATATTGTTATTTAATTGTCACAACACATGGGTACAATAGTATACTCATGGTACAGATGAAAAGGCTGAGGAGATGTGATTAAAAAGTGTATAACTGTTAAATAGAAGAATCAGTATTTGTTGTTGTTCAGTCACTCAGATGTGTTCGACTCTTTGGGACCGCATAGACTGCAACATACCAGGCTTCCCTCTCCTTCACCATCTCCCAGAGCTTTCTGAAACTCACGGCCATTGAAACTGTGACGCCATACAACCATCCTGTCCTCTGTCATCTGCTTCTCCTCCTGCCTTCAATCCTTCCTAGCATCAGGGGCTTTTCTAAAGAGTTGGCTCTTTGCTTACTCCAGCCACCTGATGCCAAAAGTATATAACTGTTAATTGGCAGAATCAGCATTTAAGTTCATCATTTTGACTCCAGTGACCTCTCAAATAGCAATTCCCAACAAGTAAGCACTTAATAAACTACCCTAAATATGTTTTGAAAATATAGCATTCCCAAACCAGAATCATCATAGAGACTTAAAAATATAATACATTGAAATTATCATGTATTGAATAATTTAAAGTGAAAGTCACTCAGTTGTGTCCAACTCTTTGCCATCTTATGGACTATACAGTCCATGGAATTCTCCAAGCCAGAATACTGGAGTGGTAGCCTTTCCCTTCTCCAGGGGATCTTCCCAACCCAGGAATTGAACCAAGGTCTCCTGCATTGCAGGAGGATTCTTTACCAACTGAGCTCTCAGGAAAGCTGAATAATTTAAAAGATACTCATAAATAAAGATTTAAAGATGCCCATAAATAAGATGTGCTTATCAATAAAATCATAATAAAATTTAAAATAATAATTATAAAATTGAATAGGAAAAGAACTCTACATATATACTTGAAAGATTGGAAAATTCATATTTGAGAGACATTTGTAATATTAAAACAGGTAAAGTAAAAAGTTGAAAATTAATGAGCTAAAACTTCATATAAAGATGTCAGAAGACCAAAAACAATAAATACAAAGAGAGGGTGATTAAATGGCAAAAGACTAATAGTCAAATATCAATGGAATAGAAAGGAAGCAATATAGAGAATAAACAGAGCTGTTAGTTTCTGTTATTTTTCTGAGGATGAGAGGAATCTAATAATTTCTACCACTAAGATGAATGAAACATCCTCTAAGTAGATGTCTGAAGAGGGGTTGATGGGCGTAAAGTCTGATGGTTGTGTGTGTGTGAGTCACTCAGTCACTTAGACCCTCTCACTGTAGCCTGCCAGACTCCTCTGTCTGTGGGATTCTCCAAGCAAGAATACTAGAGTGTGTTGCTGTTTCATTCTCCAGGGCATCTTCCTAACCTAGGAATCAAACCAAAGTCTCCCTCATTGCAGGCAGATTCTTCTATTTGAGCCACTAGGGAAGCCTCGCAGGTCCCTATATCCTAAAAACTGCTTTCAACAGTTAAAGATTATATTTGAAGGAGGGCTTAGCTGAATATAAAATCTTTGGTTCACAGTTTGAGTTTGTAAAAAATCATCTCCATTATTGCTTTGTTTTATGTGTCTTGAAATTGCTGTTTTAATTTTTACAAGTCATTTCATCCTTTTGTTCTGCAAAATATGAAGATTTTATTTTACCTTTAAATCTGACACTTCGTTGTGATAGAACTCATGATTGAATATTATAGGTTAATTTTCCAAAGTACCTAATGAATTTTTGATGCTATATACAGACTCTTTTTTTTTTTCTGGAAGATTTGCCTTTCAGTATAGATTTAAATATTAATTATGTTCCATTGTTTTGGTTTATTTTATTTTCTGTGCTTGTTTTCCATTTATACTCCTTTTTTTCTGCCACTTTAAAATTAGTTCTTTTTTCTTATATTATCTTAGTTAACTAGGTTATTTTCCTACTTCTCTTCAATGTCCCTAATTAAAATTTATATTTGAATTTTTTTCCTCCTTGGGCATAAGATAATTTACTTCTGTGATCCTAGTTAGTTCTATTTTTTCTTAAATATAATTTTGAATTTCTGCTTCAAGGTTATTTTCATGCTTGTTTGAATATATTTAATTTTGTTTTGATAGCTCAGCTGGTAAAGAATCTGCATGCAATGCAGGAGACTCCAGTTTGATTCCTGTGTGGGGAAGATCTGCTGGAGAAGAGTTAGGCTACCTACTTCTCTCTTCTTGGGCTGCCCTCATGGCTCAGTCAGTAAAGAATTATGCTGCAATGTGAGAGACTTGATTTGATCTCTGGGTTGAGAAGATCCCCTGGAGAAGGGAATGGCTACCCACTCCAGTACCGGCCTGGAGAATTCCATGGACAGTACAGTGCATAGGGTCAAAGAGAGTCAGACACAACTGAGCGATTTTCACCTTTTCTATTTTTTCTTAAATATAATTGTGAATTTTTGCTTCAAGGTTTGATGCTTGTTTGAAAATATTTAATTTTGTTTTAAGTGTAGATTTAAGTTTTCTACACTTTTTTTTAAGATGGTAGTTAGATATGAATTTAAATTGATTTGTGTGAATTTTAATATCTTGGTTTCTCTGCAATGAACTTTACACTTCATTTGTTTATGTCTAAAAATCTTTTGGGGCATTTTGTCAGACTCAGGATAATGCAAATTATTTTTACCATTTAAAAAAAATATCAGAAAGCTCTTTTTTATTTTTCCCTTTTTTTTCCCCAGAAACTGTGCTTTTAACCTGCCCTTTTCAGTTGGTTTTCTTCCTTTAGATAAGGCCTTAGGTCTTTTGCAAGGTAATGCCTCTTTAATTACAGGTAAGCCATTTATATGAGGCTTTGGACAATTTGAATTACACCATTTTTCTGATTGTCTTAATAGAGTTTTAGAATTTTCAAATTTAAGAAAGACAATATTTAAACTGATTTCTCCAACTCCCTCATAAGCAATCTTCACTAGCAATCTCCTTTGTCTTTTTCAAAACAATTTTTAAAAGTCTCCCTTTTGTCTTTGCTCACAGAAATAGAAGAGGTGAGGGAGGAGTGTTTGGGGCCATACTGTTGATTTGTTGAATTTTCTTTTATTGCTTCCTTTTTGTTTGTTTTTAATTTTTTCAAATTATTTATTTTAATTGGAGGTTAAAACCCTCTTGATGAAAGTGAAAGAGGAGAGTGAAAAAGTTGGCTTAAAGCTCAACATTCAGAAAACTAAGATCATGGCATCTGGTCCCATCACCTCATGGGAAATAGATGGAGAGACAGCAGAAAGTGTCAGACTTTATTTTTGGGGGCTCCAAAATCACTGCAGATGGTGACTGCAGCCATGAAATTAAAAAACACTTACTCCTTGGAAGGAAAGTTATGACCAACCTAGATAGCATATTAAAAAGCAGAGACATTACTTTGCCAACAAAGGTCTCTCTGGTCAAGGCTATGGTTTTTCCAATGGTCATGTATGGATGTGAGAGTTGGACTGTGAAGAAAGCTGAGCACCGAAAAATTAATGCTTTTGAACTGTGGTGTTAGTGAAGACTCTTGAGAGTCCCTTGGACTGCAAGGAGATCCAACCAGTCCATCCTAAAGGAGATCAGGCCTGGGTGTTCATTGGAAGGACTGATGCTGAAGCTGAAACTCCAGTACTTTGGCCACCTTATGTGAAGAGTTGACTCATTGGAAAAGACCCTGATGCTGGGAGGGATTGGGGCAGGAGGAGAAGGGGACGACAGAGGATAAGATGGCTGGATGGCATCATCGACTCGATGGGCATGAGTTTAAGTAAACTCCAGGAGTTTGTGATGGACAGGGAGGCCTGGCATGCTGCGATTCATGGGGTCACAAAGAGTCAGACACGACTGAGTGACTGAACTGAACTGAACTGAATTACTTTACAGTAGTGTAGTGGTTTTTGCCATACATTGACATGAATCGGCCATGAGTGTACATGTGTTCCCCATCCTGAACCCCCCTCCCACTTCCCTCCCCATCCCACCCCTCAGGGTCACCCCAGTGCACCAGCCCTGAGCATCCAGTCTCATGCATCGAACCTGGACTGGCGATCTATTTCACATATGATAATATACTGTCTTGCATATAGAGACATTGTTACCAGCTTTCTAAATTCCATATATATGTGTGTTAGTATACAGTATTTGTGTTTTTCTTTCTGACTTACTTCACTCTCTATAATAGGCCCCAGCTTCATCCACCTCATTAGAATTGATTCAAATGCATTCTTTTTAAAAGCTGAGTAATATTCCATTGTGTAAATATACCACAGCTTTCTTATCCATTCGTCTGCCAATGGACATCTAGGTTGCTTCCTTGTCCTGGTTATTTAAACAGTGCTGTGATGAACGTTGGGTACACATGTCTCTTTCAGTTCTGGTTTCCTTGGTGTGTATGCCCAGTAGTGGGATTTCTGGGTCGTATGGCAGTTCTATTTAGTTTTTTTTAGGAGTCTCCACACTGTTCTCCATAGTGATTTTACTAGTTTGCATTCACACCAACAGTGAAAGAGGGTTCCCCTTTCTCCACACCCTCTCCAGCATTTATTGTTTGTAGACTTTTGGATAGCAGCCATTTTGACTGGCGTGAGATGGTACCTCATTGTGGTTTTGATTTGGCTTTCTCTAATGAGTGATGTTGAGCATCTTTTCCTGTATTTGTTAGCCATCTGTATGTCTTCTTTGGAGAAATATCTGTTTAGTTCTTTGGCCTTTTTTGGGGGGGGGTCATTTTGTTTTTCTGGAATTGAGCTGCAGGAGCTGCTTGAATATTGTTGAGATTAATTCTTTGTCAGTTGCTTCATTTGCTACTATTTTCTCCCATTCCGAAGGATGTCTTTTAATCTTGCTTATAGTTTCCTTCGTTGTGTAAAAGCTTTTAAGTTTAATTAGGTCCCATTTGCTTATTTTTGCTTTTATTTCCATTACTTTGGGAGGTGGTTCATAGAGGATCCTGCTGTGACTTATGTCAGAGAGTGTTTTGTCTGTTTTCCTCTATGAGTTTCATAGTTCCTGGTCTTACATTTAGATCTTTAATCCATTTTGAGTTTATTTAGTACAGGGTGTTAGAAAGTGTTCTAGTTCCATTCTTCTACAAGTGGTTGACCAGTTTTCCCAGCACCACTTGTTAAAGAGATTGTCCTTTCTCCATTGTATATTCTTGCCTCTGTTGTCCTATAGATATCAATTAGGTTTAAATGGTCCATTGTATCATTTAAAGCTTGTGTTTGCTTCCTAATTTTCTGTTTAGTTGACCTATATATAGGTGTGAGTGGGGTATTAAACTCTCCCACTATTATTGTGTTACTGTTAATTTCCCCTTTCATACTCATTAGCATTTGCCTTACATATTGCGGTGCTCCTATGTTGGCTGCATATACATTTATAATTGTTATATCTTCTTCTTGGACTGATCCTTTGATCATTATGTAGTGTCCTTCTTTGTCTCTTTTCATGGCCTTTATTTCAAAGTTTATTTTATCTGATATGAATATTGGTACTCCTGCTTTGTTTTGGTCTCCATTTGCATGAAATGTCTTTTTCCAACCCTTCACTTTCAGTCTGTATGTGTCCCTTGTTTTGAGGTGGGTCTCTTGTAGACAGCACATATAGGGGTCTTGTTTTTGTATACATTCAGCCAGTCTTTGTCTTTTGGTTGGGGCATTCAACCCATTTACATTTAAGGTAATTATTGATAAGTATAGTCCCGTTGCCATTTACTTTGTCGTTTTATACACATTTTCTTTGTTTCCTGTCTAGAGAAGACCCTTTAGCCTTTGTTGAAGAGCTGGTTTTGTGGTGCTGAATTCTCTCAGCTTTTGGTTGTCTGTCAAGCTTTTGATTTCTCCTTCATATTTGAATGAGATCTTTGTTGTGTATAGTAATCTGGGTTGTAGGTTTTTCTCATTCATCACTTTAAGTATGTCCTGTCATTCCCTTCTGGCCTGAAGAGTTTCTGTTGAAAGATCAGCTGTTATCCTTATGGGAATCCCCTTGTGTGTTATTTGTTGTTTTTCCTTTGCTGCTTTTAATATTTGTTCTTTGTGTTGATCTTCGTTAATTTGATTAATATGTGTCTTGGGGTGTTTCGCCTTGGGCTTATCCTGTTTGGGACTCTCTGGGTTTATTGGACTTGGATGGCTATTTCTTTCCCCCTTTTAGGGAAGTTTTCAACTATTATCTCAAGTATTTTCTCATGGCTTTTTTTTTTTTTTTTTTGGTCTTCTTCTGGGACTCTTATAATTCAAATGTTGGGGCGTTTGACATTGTCCCAGAGGTCTCTGAGGTTGTTCTTGTTTCTTTTAATTCTTTTTTCTTTTTTCCTCTCTGCTTCATTTGTTTACACCATTCTATCTTCCACCTCACTTATCCTATCTTCTGTCTCAGTTATCCTACCATTGGTTCCCTCCAGAGTGCTTTTGATCTCAGTTATTGCATTATTATTACTGACTGACTCTTTTTTATTTCTTCTAGGTCCTTGTAAAACATTTCTTGCATCTTCTCAATCCTTGTCTCCGGGCTATTTATCTATAACTCCATATTGTTTTCAGGATTTTGGATCATTTTTGCTATTATTATTTTGAATTCTTTTTCAGGTAGACTCCCTATCTCCTCCTCTTTTGTTTGACTTGGTGGGCATTTATCATATTCCTTTACCCAATGAATATTTCTCTGCCTTTTCATCTTGTTTAGATTGCTATGTTTGGGGAGGCCTTTCTGTATGCTGGAAGTTTGTGGTTCCTCTTTATTATGGAGGCTCCTCCTTGTGGGTGCGGTTAGATGAGTGGCTTGTCAAGGTTTCCTGTTTAGAGAAGCTTGCATCGGTGTTCTGGTGGGTAGAGCTGGATCTCTTCTCTCTGGAGTGCAATGAAGTGTCCAGTAGTGAGTTTTGAGGTATCTATGGGTTTGGTGTGACTTTTGGCCACCTGTATTTTTGTGCTCAGGGTTATGTTTGCATTGTTGGAGAGTTAGCTTTGTATGTCTTGCTCTGAAACTTGTTGGCTCTTAGGTGGAGCTTGGTTTCAGTGTAGGTATGGAGGATTTTGGATGAGCTGTTGTCGATTAATGTTCCCTGGAGTCAGGAGTTTTCTGGTGTTCTCAAGTTTTGGATGTAAGCCTCCTGCCTTTGGCTTTCAGTCTTATTCCTACAGTAGCCTCAGGACTTCTCCATCCATACCACACTGATGATAAAACATCGACATTAATGGTGATAAGATTCTCCACAATGTGTGACACCCAGAGAGGTTCGCAGAATTACATGGAGAAGAGAAGAGGGAGGAGGGAGATAGAGATGACCAAGAGGAGAAGAGGGGGAGTCAAAAGGAGAGAGACAGATCCAGCCAGTAATCAGTGACCTAAGTGTTCTCCACAGCCCAGAAAACCCAAAGAGATTCACAGAGTTGGGTAGAGAAAGGAAGGGGTAGGGAAGAGATAGAAGTGACCTGGGGGAGAAAAAGGAGTCTCAAAAGAGGGAGAGAGCAATCAAGCCAGCAATCACACTCCGAAGCATAAATGAAGATTAGATTCTGAAAGGTACAGAATTGACAACAAATACCAAAAAGCAAAGATTAAAAATCTAGAGTAGAGGTCTGACTCTCAAAAATATAGTATTAAAAAAAAAAAACAAAATCACAAAAATTATTTAAAAAATATGAAATTTGCTCTAAAAATAGGGTCTGTTTTTTGCAAGATAAAAGTATGTTATAAAAATGAAAATTAAAGGATTAATAAAGAACTTTAAAATAAAGCAAAATTCTAAAAATTAAAAAATGATAATAGCAATTTATATTTAGGTATTTCTCTGGAGCTGCTGAGGGTAGTGTGGGGTAAGTTCAGTTTCAGATAGTTCCTTGTTCCAGCTTATACTTCTTCTTAAGGTCTATAGGCCCCTTCCAATGTAGTTGGTGCTAAGCACAGGGAAAGGGAAATGGCAAACTGCTCCAGTATTCTTGCCTGGAGAACACCGTGGACAGAGGAACCTGGTGGGCTTCTGTCCATGGGGTTGCACAGAGTTGGACATGACTGAAGCAACTTAGCATGCATTGGAAAAGGAAATGGAGTCTGGTGGGCTGCCATCTATGTAGTCACACAGAGTCAGACATGGCTGAAGTGACTTAGTAGCAACAGCAGCAGCAGCTAACTGCAGGGTTTTAATCTGTTGCACCTGTCACTTCCAAAGTGGTTCCCTCTTTGTTGATTTGGCCTCCTCTGTTTGCAAGTCTCTTCAGTCTCTAATTTCTGCCCTGACACAAGGGGATGGAGGTGGTCACTTGTTCAGGCTCACTTGTTCATTGTGCTGCAGAGAGGGAGGGCCCTGCAGACAAACACCCCTGGCCTGTGTGAGGAGTGCGTGCAGTGCAGTCTCTGGGCCACTCTGGGTTTGCCCTGCTCACGGCTGTGCGCTTTCCCAGTCTACACTGCTCAGGCTCCAGGTTGCCCTGCAGGGGAACTGTCCTAAGCAGGCCCTGGGTTGCGTGCACTTCCCAGGTCTAAGCCGCTCAGGTTCAGGTTCTCGGGTCCTCCACACAGGTGCAGACTCGGTTGGGCCTGCGTCTTGTGCCCTTCCCAGGCCCAAGCAGTTCAGGCGACCAGGTGCTTGGCGAGCGCACACTCCCCAGGTGGGGAGTGCATCTTATCACCTCCTGGTCCCAGCGACTCGGTTTCCTGGATGCGTGGCATGAGCGCCGACTCAGGTGTGTGGTGTGTCTCCTCTGGGGAGCTGATCTCTGACTGTGACCCTCCTGGAGGATGTCAACCGTCCAGGATCCCAGAAAGACTTGGGTAGCAACTGGGAGCCTGCTCACAGTTTGGTGGAAGATGCAATCTCTGGGGCCGAGATTGCCCCTCACCTTTCGGCTCTGGCTGTTGCTCACCTGCCTCTCTGCCTCCAGCGGGGGAAGGGGCCAGTCCGCAGCCGGCTAGATCTCCTCTGGTATTCGCTTGGTCCTTTGTTCTGTGAGCGGGCCAGGTTGTGCTTTATAACTTTTTGCAAGAAAGTTCTCTCTCTCTCTCTGTCTTTTCCCCCCACTGTCGGACTATCCCACAGTTTGGGTTGCTACCTCACCTTAGTCCCTAAAGTTGTCCTTAGGGCATTCAGGCCCAGTTCTTACCCTAAGCAAGCAGCCCGTGCCTCCCTGTTCAGCCCCCGCTCTCTGCTGGTGGACGTGAGTGTCTGGGCTACTTCTCTGCTGGGACCTGTTAGGTGCATAATCTGTGAGGTTTTTTTTTTTACTCCAGATTATGTTGTCCTCTGAGATTCCAAAATTCCCCACAGCGAGGAGAGGGTTTCCTGATGTTTGGAAACTTCTCCTCTCCTTCACAACTCCCTCTCTGCGATGGGTCTCCATCCCTAACTCTTTTGTCTCTCTTTTTATGTTTTATATTTTGTCCTACCTCCTTTCAAAGAGCATTCTCAGTGCCTGGTGTCCTCCACCAGTGTTCAGAAGTTGTTTTGCAGAATGTGCTCAGCATTCAAATGATCTTCCAATGAATTTGTGGGGAAGAAAGTGGTCTCCCCATCCTATTCCGCTGCCATCTTAGGACTGCCCCCCTGTTGAATTTTCTTTACATACTCAGTGGTTTCACAGTTTTGGAAATTGTGGTAGATTTGTTGCTACACACTTATCATTGTCTGCACCTAACCTGAAGCATAGAAGTTGCTATATTTTTTAATCTATTATTATAATTTCAATTTACTTAAAATAGAATATTATTTTAATGTTTTTTGTTTGCCAGTTTTCTGTTTGCTTTTTGGTCCTTTGTGCCCTCTTTCCTGTCTTTTAGAGTTTTAACAATTTTGTTTTAATGTAACTATTAGCTTTTAGCTAGCTTATCACTATGAACAAAGCTAGTGGAGGTGATGGAATTCCAGTTGAGCTATTTCAAATCCTGAAAGATAATGCTGTGAACGTGCTGCACTCAATATGCCAGCAAATTTGGAAAACTCAGCAGTGGCCACAGGACTGGAAAAGGTCCGTTTTCATTCCAATCCCTAAGAAAGGCAATCCCAAAGAATGCTCAAACTAACGCACAATTGCACTCATCTCATATGCTAGTAAGGTAATGCTCAAAATTCTCCAAGCCAGGCGTCAGCAATACATGAACTGAGAACTTCCAGATGTTCAAGCTAGTTTTAGGAAAGGCGGAGGAACCAGAGATCAAATTGCCAATATCCGCTGGATCACTGAAAAAACAAGAGAGTTCCAGAAAAACATCTATTTCTGCTTTATTGACTATGCCAAAGCCTTCAACTGTGTGGATAACAATAAACTGTGGAAAATTCTGAAGGAGATGGGAATACCAGACCATCTGACTTGCCTCTTGAGAAAACTGTATGCAGCTCAGGAAGCAACAGTTAGAACTGGACATAGAACAGCAGACTGGTTCCAAATAGGAAAAGGAGTCTGTCACGGCTGTATATTGTCACCCTGCTTACTTAACTTATATGCAGAGTACATCATGAGAAATGCTGGGCTAGAAGAAGCACAAGCTGGAATCAAGATTGCCAAAAGAAATATCAATAACCTCATATATACAGATGACACCACCCTAATGGCAGAAAGTGAAGGAGAACTAAAGAGCCTCTTGATGAAATTGAAAGAGGAGAATGAAAAAGTCATCTTAAAGCTTAACATTCAAAAAACTAAGATCATGGCATCTGGGCCCATCACCTCATAGGAAATAGATGGGGAGACAGTGGAAACAGTGTCAGACTTTATTTTTTGGGGTTCCAAAAATCACTGCAGATGGTGACTGCAGCCATGAAATTAAAAGACGCTTACTCCTAGGAAGGAAAGTTATGACCAACATAGATAACATATTAAAAAGTGAGACATTACACTGCCAACAAAGGTCCCTCTGGTCAAGGCTATGGTTTTTCCAATGGTCATGTATGGATGTGAGAATTGGACTGTGAAGAAAGCTGAGCACTGAGAAATTGATGCTTTTGAACTATGGTGTTAGGGAAGACTCTTGAGAGTCCCTTGAACTGCAAGGAGATCCACTCAGTCCATCCTAAAGGAGATCAGTTCTGGGTGTTCATTGGAAGGACTGATGCTGAAGCTGAAACTCCAGTACTTTGGCCACCTCATGCAAAGAGTTGATTCGTTGGAAAAGACCCTGATGCTGGGAGGAATTGGGGACAGGGGGAGAAGGGGATGACAGAGGATGAGATGGCTGGATGGCATCACTGACTCGATGGGCATGAGTCTGAGCAAACTCCGGGAGTTTGTGATGGACAGGGAGGCCTAGTGTGCTGCAATTCATGGAGTCACAAAGAGTCGGACACGACTGAGAGACTGAACTGAACTGAACTTACCTTGTTGACTATTTTTCATTGGTTCTTCTAGGGATTACAATATACATTCTTCAATTTTCCTTTCTATTTAAAGTGTGTACTATACCATTTCACATAGTATGTATAAACTTTCATATATATAGGATCAGTTAGAAACTCTATTGTTTCACTGAAATTAGTATTACACAATGTTCTAAATTTTGATTTAAAATAGCCATAAATGTTTTAAAATTTAAGAATAAAAAAATAGTCCCTAATGTTTATCATTTCTAGGATTAGTCTTTATTACCTCTTGAATATCCAAGTTTCCTGCTGGTGTTTTTTCCCTTCTCCCTAAAACAATGCTTTCATGTCTTAGAGTATGTATCTATTACAAATGATTTAATTTTTTCCTGAAAATCACTTTATGTTGCACTTGTGAAACATAGGTGCTAGACACTGGTTTAGAGTTAATGGGTGCTTTATTTTGTTCGTTCAGTGCATACAAGTTGCTCTGTCACTGACCTCTGGATTTCTTATTTTATTATGGCAATTCATGGTTATTAGGATCATTTTTTCCCTTATGTTTGATGTGTAATTTTTTTTCTATGTGATTTCAATGTTTTATATTCATTTTATAACTTCTATTCTGAGGTGATAATCATGGTTTTCTTTTTAATTTTGTTTCTATTTAATATTCAGCTATATATATATATAATTTTGGGTTTCTGTACATTATATATTCAACTATTTTTGTATCCTATCTCTTCTTTTCTTTGAGACTTGATTATTCCTATGCTAAATCCACTTATATTGTTCTATTGATTACCAAGAATTCAAATATTCACTTATTTCTCAGTTTAAAACTTTCTATTTGTCTTCAAGCTCATTGACACTCTTTTTTTTTTTTTTTTGGTAATTTCCATTGTGCTATTAAATCAATTTTTTGCATGCCTTATATTAATAATTTCAAAATGTTTATTTGATTTATTTTATAATTTTTTAAGATTGCCTCATTTTTCCTTTATTGTGATGGCACTGTACTTTACCTCATTGATTATAGTTATAACATCTGTGTTAAAGTCCTTGCCTGATAATTCCACTCAAAAACAGATGCAAATTCGAGGTTTTACTGTGCAAGACACATAATAAAAGAGAAAAGATTTCTCATTACCCAAGATCCCATAGAATTAGCCAGATTGAACAACTTAATTTCAGTTCTTAGTATATCACTATGATCTAAATAGGCCATAAGTAAGCCTAAACTAACTTTTAGAAATTTGAAAAGTCAAGCATTACAGCGAGGTTTTATGGGAAAAAAACTCCAATTTTTAATCTATTCATGGTTAAACCAGGGTTAAATTCATGTCCAAAATAGACTGGGAGAAGAATAGGGAGTTTTGCTTTCTAAGACAGCATTTTTTCCCCCTGTAGTTACTTGGAACAAATAAAGTCAGGTCTGCCACTTCTCAAAGGTTCTCTCAAAGGTTGTTCTCAAAGGTAACAATATCCTGGCTCTGCCTCAAGCTGAAACAGACACTGAGGCACAGATTTATAAATGGCACTGAAGAGTTTAAATTTCTACAACTCACCAAGACAAACTCAAAATATGTTTCCATTTAAAACTAACTATGCTTTTCTCCAAGCTAGGAAACTTTGTTATTACATAAATAATCTAAAAAGTGTAATTTATACACATTCATTTTATTACTTGACTATATGGGCTTCAGTTCAGTCACTCAGTTGTGTCCGACTCTTTGCGACCCATGAACTGTAGCATGCCAGGCCTCCCTGTCCATCACCAACTCCCAGAGTCTACACAAACCCATGTCCATTGAGTTGGTGATACCACCCAACCATCTCATCCTCTGTCATCCCTTTCTCTTCCTGCCCTCAATCTTTCCCAGCATCAGGGTCTTTTCAAATGAGTCAACTCTTTGCATCTGGTGGCCAAAGTATTAGAGTTTCAGCTTCAGCATCAGTCCTTCCAAGGAACACCCAGGACTGATCTCCTTTAGGATGGACTGGTTGGGTCTCCTTGCAGTCCAAGGGACTCTCAAGAGGGACCGGGTGGAGAGGGAGGTGGGAGGGGAGATCGGGATGGGGAATACATGTAAATCCATGGCTGATTCATTTCAATGTATGACAAAACCCACTACAATATTGTAAAGTGATTAGCCTCCAACTAATTAAAAAAATTAAAAAAAAAAAAGAGTCTTCTTCAACACCACAGTTCAAAAGCATCAATTCTTCAGCACTCAGCTTTCTTTATAATCTAACTCTCACATCCATACATGACTACTGGAAAAACCATAGCCTTGACTAGATGGGCCTTTGTTGACAAAGTAATGTCTCTGCTTTTTAATATTCTATCTAGGTTGGTCATAACTTTCCTTCCAAGGAGTAAGTGTCTTTTAATTTCATGGCTGCAGTCACCATCTGCAGTGATTTTGGAGCCCAAATAAATAAAGTCAGCCACTGTTTTCACTGTTTCCCCATCTATTTGCCATGAAGTGATGGGACTGGATGCCATGATCTTAGTTTTCTGAATGTTGAGCCTTAAGCCAAATTTTTCACTCTCCTCTTTCACTTTCATCGAGAAGCTCTTTAGTTCTCCTTCACTTTCTGCCATAAGGGTGGTGTCATCTGCATGTCTGAGGTTATTGATATTTCTCCTGGTGATCTTGATTCCAGCTTGTGCTTCCTCCATCCTAGCACTTCTCATGATGTACTCTGCATATAAGTTAAATAAGCAGGGTGACAATATACAGCCTTGACACACTTCTTTTCCCATTTGGAACTAGTCTGTTGTTCTACGTCCAGTTCTAACTGTTGCTTCCTGACCTGCATACAGGTTTCTCAAGAGGCAGGTTAGGTGATCTGGTATTTCCATCTCCTTCAGAATTTTCCACAGTTTATTGTGATCCATACAGTCGAAGGCTTTGGCATAGTCAATAAAGCAGAAATAGATGTTTTTCTGGAACTCTCTTGCTTTTTTGATGATCCAGAAAATGTTGGCAATTTGATCTCTGGTTCCTCTGCCTTTTCTAAAACCAGCTTGAACATCTGGAATTTTGCGGTTCATGTATTGCTGAAGCCTAACTTGTAGAATTTTGAGTATTACTTTATTACATGTATATATAAATACAGTATTGAGAACATTGCCTCAATATCAGTTGGGTCAGTTTTGACTATATCCTCCAGTGATGCAAGTTATTAATGACCATCTTGCTCAAGATTTTTTGTCATGAAGCACATACATTTAAGAGATGACTAGTTAAATGAGAGATTCAACATTTTGCTATAAGTTTTACATGTCAATGGGAAATAAGACATTACATAATTGCAAATGTGATAATAAATATGATGGATCATCCCCTGCATATTAAAGTCAAATCAATATATGTGAATTTCTTTTAGGGTATTTGATAGAGATTTAATGCAGGATCTGTGCAATTTGGATATGCCCTTATTTGTGGTCTTTTATTTGTGAATTAAAACAAATTAGAAGGTCATTGATAATTCACAAGTTAAAAAATCAAAGGAAGAGAGTTTTTAAATTTCTCTAGATTTTCTTTTCTAAGTGTAGTTCTTTAAATAAAATTGCCAGAGTTTAGATGACCAGTTTCTATTTGGGGGATGCATTGTAACCTGATGGATATTGGGAAAAGAAAATAGTCTATTGTATTTTAGAGGTAATTTCTTTGACAATGGACAAAGCAAGAAGCCTACTTTGCTGGTATAATAAAATACAAGGTTTTGAAAGCCCCTTGAACAGCAAGGATATCAAACCAGTCAATCTTAAGGGAGATAAGCCCTGAATATTCACTAGAAGGACTGATGCTGAAGCTGATGCTCCAGTGTTTTGGTCATCTGATGCAAACCTACAATTCATTAGGGAGAAGAAATAGAGCATCAGAGGATGAGATGGTTGGTTGACATCATGGATGCAATGTCCATGAACTTGAGCAAAGTCTGAGAGATGGGGAACACAGGAGGCCTGGCGTGCGGCAGTCCATGGGGTCACAATCAGTTGGACAAGCCTGGGTGACTGAAAAACAGCAACAAGATGATTAAATGACTAAAACAAATCCCTGGAGTTTGACATTGTTGGTACCCAATAATAATTAGAGGTTCCATCAGTTTTCTGGCAATTTGCTACGGGAAGAGGATAAAAATATTATAAAAAGAAGTCACACAGAACTCTACCTCATGTGACACCTCAAGCCTAACTAAGAGGTATGGAACCAGGGAATCTATTTTAATATCAAAAATGAATTGTGTTAAATCTGTTCCTTTGCCAGAAACAATTAAATATTTGGTAAATTAGAGCAAGTTGCCAATTACATGTGTGTGTGATCTGTTCCGTTGTGTCCAGCTCTCTGTGACCCTATGTATGGACTGTTGCCTGCCAGGCTCCTCCATCTTTGGAATTTTCCAAGCAAGAATACTGGAGTGAGTTGCCATTTTCTACTCCAGGGGGATCTTCCTGACTCAGAAATCAAACCTGTATCTCCTGTGTTTCCTGCTTTGGGAGGTGGATTCTTTACCACGACACCACCTGGGAAGTCACTTACATAAGAGAAACTAAAAAGCCTTGGGTAATGTCTTTCTTGTGCTTAGAGGATATAATGTCAAAAGGAAAATATGTTGTATAAAATTTTGAACTGGCAGATAATTTTCATAAATATTCATATTCATAATTCACAAATAGAAAATGTAGAGACTGTGGATAAACATGGGAGAAAAGAGGAAGTTCTGCTATATTGAAAGCTGCATAACAAGTAATAACAATATCTAATACTCTATAAATCCATATTTTATAGAGAGAAAGTATTGAACAATAAGATATATATGTGGTTTTAGAAATAAAGTATGCCTTGTTTTAGTGGTTGATGCCTCTTTGTTTATGATTATGATGATGGGTTATATGCAGACATAAAGACCTGATATGTCATGTTAGGATGCATACTGGTTTCCTTAAGCATGAGCTTGGGATATTCTCAGAGTAAACTAAGGCTTATCAAATGCCCCAAACATTCTGGACAGAGAGACAAAGAGACACAGAAATGAGGAAAAACAGAAAGGCGTAAGTGACATGACAGTGACTCAAGAAGAAACTTTGGAGTCACTGAGGATTTTGGCAGTAATCCAGACAAGATAGTGCCAGAATCATTTTCTATTGTTTTATCTGATAAATATTTTGGTTTTTAGGTAAAGTAAAAACAGTCATAAGGAATTTATTTTGTCTATGTATATTATTTTAACACAGAATATGCCTCATGGTTATAGAAAAACCAAACCTAGGGTTGGTGACAGACAGAGATAGATAGATAGGCAGATAATCATATCCACTAGCTGTCTAAGTGCTGAGAATTTTAAATATAGAGAAGGAAGGGAAAAGAGAAGAAACACTAGATTTCATTGGAAAGCCCTTACTATAGAGAATGTCAGGTGAGATAAACAAAATCTATCACTTCCTGCTTGTTAAACCTTATCCCTTTCCCCTCATTTACTCACCCTCTGTTCTTCAATCAGGTTTCATTTCAGTTCTTCAGAGACAACAAGATCTTTCTTGCCTCAGACAATTGTATCTTGTCTGCTTGTATCATATTTTCTCTACTCTTTTCATAACTGACTTTTTATAATTCTTGCTCTGAGAAGCTCCTCTATCAGCTCCATGTAAATTTCCTTATGCTAGTCTCCATCCCTTGCTCATTTGCTTCAGAAAGTCTATCACTGTTTTTATGCCATTGTGTATAATTTATATTACCTGTATCCCTCATTAGAAAGCCAGCCATCAGGGCAGGAATCACTTTTCTTTTGTTCACCACAGCTGATCACTCAAGTATCACAGTCCTTAATAGACAGTGGGTGTTTATTGAGTAAATGGAGAAAAAAAACTTCTGGGTTTACCTAGTAATTTATGAGAAAAATATGTGTGATTGACATGGGTTCACATGTCTATTTTCTAATGCAAAAACACAGTGATAAAGAAAGTAGTCCTTTTAGAGAATTAGAACAAGTACTTACCTAATTTACTGTTGCTCTTGTTCAGTCACTCAGTCATGTCCAACACTTCGCAACTCCACAAACTGTGGCATGCCAGGCTTCCCTATCCTTCACTATCTCCCAGAGTTTGCTTAAACTCATGTCCACTGAGTCAGTGAAGCCATCCAACGATCTCATCCTCTGTCACCCTCTCCTCCTTCTGCTCTCAAGCTTTCCCAGCATCAAGGTCTTTTTCAATAAGTTGGCTCTTCGCATCAGGTGGCCAAAGTATTGGAGCGTCAGCATCAGTGAATATGCAAGGTTGATTTCCTTTAGGTTTGACTAGATTGATCTCCTTGCAGTCCAAAGGACTCAAGAGTCTTCTCCAGCACCACAATTTGAAAGCACCAATTTCTTCAGCGCTCAGCCTTCCTTATGGTACAACTCTCATATCCACACGTGACTACTGGAAAAACCATAGCTTTGACTATACAGACCTTTGTTGGCAAGGTGATGTTTCTGTTTCTAACACACTGTCTAAGTTTGCCAGAGCTTTCTTTCCAAGGAGCAAGCATCTTTTATTTTCATGGGTGCAGGCACCATCCACAGGAGGCAGGTAAGATGGTCTGGTATTCTCATCTCTTGTAGAAGTTTCCACAGTTTGCTGTGATCCATGCAGTCAAAGGCTTTAGTGTAGTCAGTGAAGCAGAAATAGATGCCTTTTTTTTTTTTTTCTGGAATTCTCTTGCTTTTTCTGTGATCCAGGGGCTCTTGGCAACTTGATCTCTGGTTCCTCTATGTTTTCTAAATCCAGCTTGTGGTTCATGTGCTATTGAAGCCCAGCTTGGAGGATTTTGAACATTACTTTGGCATGTAAAATGGGTGCAGTTGTGCAGTGGTTTGATCATTCTTTGTCATTGCCCTTCTTTGGGATTGGAATGAAAACTGACATTTCCCAGTGCTATGGCCAAAGCAATTCTGAGGGAAAAGAACAAAGCTGGAGGCATAGCCCTTTCTGAATTCAGACAATATAAAGCTGGAGTGCACAAAACAGAGTGGTACTGGCACAAAAGCAGACATATGAATCAATGGCATGGAATAGAGTCCAGAAAGAAACCCACATGCCTCCAATCAATTCATATTTGACAAAAGAGGGAAGAATACATAATGCAGAAAAGACAGTCTCTTCAGCAACTGGTGTTCAGAGAGCTAAACAGCCACATGCCTGTAAATCAATGAAGTTAAAACATGCCCTCATGCCATACATAAAAATAAACTCAAAATGACTTAAAGACTTAAGTACAAAACATGACACCATAAAATCCCTAGAAGAGAACATAAGCAAAACATTCTCTGGCATAAATCATAGCAATACTATCGTAGATCAGTCTCTCAAGTCAATATATGTAAAAGAAAAAAATAAATAAATGGGCACTAATTAAACTTATAAGCTTCTATGAAGCAAACTATAAACAAAATGAAAAGACAACCTATATGAGAAAATAGTTGCTAATGATGTGACCAATAAGAGCTTAATTTCTAAAATGTACAAACAGCTAATACATCTCAATATTAAAAAATCAAAGAACTCAATCAAAAAGTGGACAGAAGACCTAAAGAGACATTTCTCCAAAGAAGGTGTACAGATGGCCAAGAGGCACATGAAAAGATGCTCAACACTGTAAATTATTAAAGAAATGCAAGTCAAAACCTCAGTGAGATAGACCTTACACTGCTCAGAATGGCCATAATCCAAAAAATCTAAAAACAACAAGTGCTGGAGAGGGCATAAAGCAAAAGGGACCCTTTTACACCTTTGATGAAAATGTAAAGTGATGCAGACACTAAGGAGAATAGTATGGAGGTTCTTTAAAAGAACAAAAATTGAGTTACCCTATGATCCAGCAATCCTATGCCTGAGCACAGATCCAGAAAAGACAAAAACTCCAATTCAAAAAGGATATGTGTACCACAATATTCATTACAGCACTATTTATTATAGCCAAAATGTGTAAATGGGTTAAGTGTTCATCAAAAGATGCATGGATAAAGGAAATGTGGTGTGAGATATTGCCAGTCGCAGCAATGTGTGTGCATATAGAGATAACCATGTTAAGTGAAGTTAATAAAACAAAAAAGACAACTGTCATCAGACAGAATTTATATGTGGATTCTAAAGATTAATACATATGAGCTTATTTACACAACAGAGACAGACTTGCAGACATAGAATGCTAAGTTATGCTAATGGTTAATAAAGGAGAAAGGATGGGGAGTAATAAATTAAGAGTTTGGGATCAAGAGATGCACACTATATAAAATACATAAACAACAAAACCCCGCTGTATAGCACAGAGAATTATAGTAAATATTTTGTAATAACCTATAACAGAAAAGAATCTGAATGATAGGACCAGGACTTTCTGTATCACTCCTGTGACACGTCTATATCATAGGTCTCTAGTACAATGCCTGATACATTTTACATGAAAAAATAAATATGTATTAAGCTAACAGAATGTAGGAAAATCAGTGAAGGTGAACATATAAACAATTCAAATATGTCTTATGAAAAAAAGATTAGTCTGGCTTTAAAGTTATATAATTGATAAAATTTTGACCAAAGGATGAAAGTAGGCATAAGCAAACTGTTTATCAGTAATAAAGTGCATTGTCATTTCCTATAGTGAATTGCAAATAGTTTTGAAGATTAATTCTTTTTGTTACTGTGGAAAGAATTCAAAATATAGTCAATGATGAAAAGTGTTGGGAAAGTTATTCAGTAGCCTTGCTAAACCTTTACAATCTGTAATTGTATGTTATCTCTTCAGCTTTCTAATTACCCAAGTATTAACCAAACCCTGCTGCTAAAATTAATTGAGATTTTAAGTTGTTGTTACGTGCTAAAACTTCACATAGTGATAATCAAAGAATATCAGCTATTTCCTTTGAAAAGTCAGACATTGCAGCTTAAAAATAACATAAAATGACTATAAATGCAGTACACTCATATATTAATAAAGCTCATTTGCTAAAGTTGTTGACTGTAATTAAGATATCTTAGAAAATAATATGAATAAGGACCTATAAGATCATACCTAATCTGAAAATAATGTATTCAGTTCAGTTCAGTTGCTCAGTCGTGTCTAACACATTGTGACCCCATGAACTGCAGCTTGCTGGCTTCCCTGTCCATCACCAACACTCAGAGTTTACTCAAACTTATGTCCATAGAGTCAGCAATGCCATACAACCATCTCATCATCGGCTGTCCCCTTCTTCTCCTGCCTTTGATCTTTCCCAGCATCTGGCTCTTTTCCAATGAGTCAGTTCTTCATGTGAGGTGGCAAAAGAATTGGAGTTTCAGCTTCAGCATCAGTCCGTCCTATGAATATTTAGGACTGATTTCCTTTAGGATGGACTGGTTGGATCTCTTAGCAGTTCAAGGAATTCTCAAAAGTCTTCTCCATCACCACAGTTCAAAAGTGCCAGTTCTTTGGTGCTCAGCTTTCTTTATCATCCAACTGTCAAAGGCATACATGACTACTGGAAAAAAACATAACTTTGACTAGATGGACCTTTGTCAACAAAGTAATGTCTCTGCCTTTTAATATACTGCCTAGGTAGGTGATAGCTTTTCTTCCAAGGAGCAAACATCTTTTAATTTCATGGCAGCAGTCACTATCTGCAGTGATTTTGGAGCCCAAGAAAATAAAGTCTCTCACTATTTCCATTGTTTCCCCATATATTTAGCATGAAGTGATGAGACCGGATGCCATGATATTAGTTTTTTGAATGTTGAGTTTTAAGCCAACTCTTTCACTCTCCTCTTTCACTTTCATCAAGAGGTTCTTCAGTTCTCCTTCACTTTCTGCCATAAGGGTGGTGTCATCTGCATATTTGCTGTTGCTGCTAAATTGCTTCAGTCGTGTTTGACTCTGTGAGACCCCATAGATGGCAGCCCACCAGGCTCCACCATCCCTGGGATTCTCCAGGCAAGAATACTGGAGTGGGTTGCCTTTTCCTTCTCCAATGCATGAAAGTGAAAAGTGAAACTGAAGTCACTCAGTCATGTCTGACTCTTAGCAACCCCATGGACTGCAGCGTACCAGGGCCCTCCGTCCATGGGATTTTCAAGGCAAGAGTACTGGAGTGGGTTGCCATTGCCTTCTCTGCTACATATCTGAGGATATTGATATTTCTCCCAGCTATCTTGATTCCAGCTTGTGCGTCATCCAGCCTAGCATTTCACATAATGTACTCACATGTAAGTTAAAAAAACAGGGTGACCATAATACAGCCTTGACATACCCCTGTCTTTATTTGGAACCAGTCTGTTGTTCCATGTCAAGTTCTAACTGTTGCTTCTTCTCCTGCATACAAGTTTCTTAGGAGGCAACATGGGTGGTATGATATTCCCACCTCTTTAGAATTTTCCACAGTTTGTTTTGATCCCCACAGTCAAAGGTTTAGTGTGGCCAGTGAAGCAGAAGTAGATTTTATTTTTTCTGGAATTCCCTTGCTTTTTCTATGATCCAACATATGTTGGCAATTTGATCTCTGGTTCTTCTGCCTTTTCCAAGTCCAGCTTGTACATCTGGAAGTTCTTGATTTAAGTATTGTTGTAGCCTAACTTGGATCACGTATCTCTGGCATCACTTTCCATAATAGTTGCTACCTATTGCCTGTATAGACGTCTCCACCATGACCTGCCGGTCTTGGAAGACCCCACACAGCACGGCTTAGTTTCATTGAGTTAGACAAGGCTGTGGTCCATGATCAGATTGGCTAGTTTTCTGTGATTATGGTTTCAGTTTGCCTTCCCGCTGATGCCCTCTCGCAACACCTACCGTCTTACTTGGGTTTCTCTTACCTTGGATGTGGGGTATCTCTTCAGGGCTGCTCCAGCAAAGTGCAGCCGCTGCTCCTTACATTGGACGAGGAGTATCTCCTCACAGCCGCCCCTCCTGACCTTGAACATGGAGTAGCTCCTCTCGGCCGTGGCCCCTGACCTCGGGAGTGGGGTAGCTCCTCTCCACTGTGTTTCTGCGTGGTCCATCTCTGCTGCCACACTTCTGCAAGATCCCTCACAGCCACCATGATCAATGCAAAGAAATAGAGGAAAAACAGAATAGGAACGACTAGAGATCTTTTCAAGAAAATTAGACATACCAAAGGAATATTTCATGCAAAGATGGGCTCAATAAAAGACAGAAATGGTAGGGATCTAACAGAAGCAGAAGATATTAAGAAGAGGTGGCAAGAGTACACAAAAGAACCATACAAAAAAGATCTTCATGACCCAGATAATCACAATGGTGTGATCACTCACCTAGAGCCAGACATCCTGGAATGTGAAGTTAAGTGGGCCTTAGAAAGCATCACTACAAACAAAGCTAGTAGAGGTGATGGAATTCCATTTGAGCTATTTCAAATCCTGAAATATGATACTGTGAAAGTGCTGTCAAGAAATTTGGAAAACTGAGCAGTGGCCACAAGACTGGAAAAGGTCAGTTTTCACTCCAATCCCAAAGAAAGGCAATGCCAAAGAATGCTCAAACTCACACGCTAGTAAGTAATGCTCAAAATTCTCTAAGCCAGGCTTCAAGGAAAAGTGAACTGTGAACTTCCACGTTTTCAAGCTGGTTTTAGAAAAGGCTGAAGAACCAGAGATCAAATTGCCAACATTCGCTGGATCATTGAAAAAGCAAGAGAGTTCCAGAAAAACATCTATTTCTGCTTTATTGACTATGCCAAAGCCTTTGGCTGTGTGGATAACAATAAACTGTGGAAAATTCTTCAAAAGATGGGAATACCAGACCATCTGACCTGCCTCTTGAGCAACCTGTTTGCAGGTCAGGAAGCAACAGTTAAAACTGGACCATGGAACAACAGACTGGTTCCAAATAGGAAAAGGAGTATGTCAAAGCTATATATCATCATCCTGCTTATTTAAATTATATGCAGAGTACATCATGAGCAATGCTGGGCTGGAAGAAGCACAAGCTGGAATCAAGATTGCTGGAAGAAATACCAATAACCTCAGATATGCAGGTGATACCTCACTAATGGCAGAAACTGAAGAGGAACTAAAAAGCCTCTCGATGAAAGTGAAAGAGGACAGTGAAAAAGTTGACTTAAAGCTCAACATTCAGAAAACTAGGATCATGGCATCTGGTCCCATCACTTCATGGGAAATAGATGGGGAAACAGTGGAAATTGTGTCAGACTTTATTTTGGGGGGCTCCAAAGTCACTGAAGATGGTTATTTTAGCCATAAAATTAAAAAAGGCTTACTCCTTGGAAGGAAAGTTTTGACCAAAGTACATAACATATTTAAAATCAGAGACATTACTTTGCCAACAAAGGTCCATCTGGTCAAGGCTATGGTTTTTCCAGTGATCATGTATGGATGTGAGAGTTGGACTGTGAAGAAAGCTGAGTGCTGAAGAATTGATGCTTTTGAACTGAGGTGTTGAAGACACTTGAGAGTCCCTTGGAATGCAAGGAGATCCAACCAGTCCATCCTAAAGGAGATCAGTCCTGGGTGTTTGTTGGAAGGATTAATGTTGAAGCTGAAACTCCAATACTTTGACCACCTCATGCAAAGAGCTGACTCATTGGAAAAGACCCAAATTCTGGGAAGCATTGGCAGCAGGAGGAGAAGGGGACAACAGAGGATGAAATGGCTGGATGGCATCACCAACTTGATGGACATGGGTTTGGGTAGACTCCAGGATTTCGTGATGGACAGGGAGGCCTGGAGTGGTGCAATTCATGGGTTCACAAAGAGTCGGACATGACTGAGTGACTGAACTGAACTGAACTGATTGTATATATGAGAGCAATTAATGTTGGATTTTTTTTTTTTTATTGAACAGATTTGCCTTACTATAGTTGAATAGTGCTATTTCCTTGGGGGAGTTATTCTGTAGCTTCTAATTTATTTTTAGCTAAAGATGATATTTATATTGAGATTATTATGCTAAGGAAAAAATTAATGGTCAGAGGTTTGGGGAAAGATGGCTTTATGTAGAGGGGAGACTTGGGTAAGTGCCTGGCCAATTCCAGGAACTGAAGTTCAATACATCTGAAGAGTAGTAAGTGCGGTGTGGGAAATGAGATGGAGGGGTGTTCAGAGGCCTCCCAGGTGAAGGGTGAGTGGAAAACATTTGAGAGTTTGCTGCAGGATATCGGCATGATCTGAATTCTGTTTCTAAAAGGTCGCTACGACTGCTTTTTGGAGAATGGGTAACAAGGAGACAAAAGAGAAACAGGGATTATTGCATTATTGTAGGAAAAAACATCCATGTCTTCAAGTAGTGTACAAATGGTGAGAATAGAATCTTAGATCTATATCATGTATATATTCGATTTGGAGACAATAGAACCTGATGAGGTATTCTATTAATAAGGTAAGAAAGAGAAGAGGGGCCAAGGATCACTCCTGGAGTTTTGACTTTACTCAGCTGGATGAATTTTGCTGTCATTTACAAAAATGAGAAGTACTGAGTGAGAACCAAGTTTTAAGTAAGGGATAGGAAAATCAAATATTAGTGTTAGACATGTTAATTTTTGGAAGTTTGTTATAGATATCAAGCATGCAGTTGATATATAAGTCTGGAGTGTAAGACACGGACTACAAACCTCCTTCCCAAATTGTATATCCATCACTGTCTAAAGAGTTTATCAGAATTTTTTTGTGAGGCTTTAGAAAAATAGAAGCCCCAAACTTCTGGTAGTTTTTAAGAAACTATATGATTCATCTTCAATTTAACATTTCCTCATTTAAAGACAGACATTTTATTGGTGATTTATATTTAACATGTAAGCTTTATGGAAGCAGAAGTTTCTAAAATTGAGAGGACAATAATAAAATGAAGGCTGTGCACTTATATTTTGAGTCAGAATTTGAATCTCCTGTCTCTGCTCCTTCATATTTCCTGAGGAATTAATCCTGACTGTGGTATGAATATTGAATTATATACTCAGAAAGCAGCAGAGGTACTTTAAATGCTGTTTGGCTTTGACATCTGGAACCTATCCTCATTTTTCTTCTCAAGAACATTCTTCCTTTGCTTACTTTCTTCCTGCTTCAAATCATTACTTAAAAAAAAAAAAAAGTGTCTACAACATTCTTGTCTTTATAATAATTCCATGCCATGTTCGGTTTCAACTTACCTTGTGGCTCAGCTTGTAAAGAAGCCACATGAAGTGGGGAAGACCTGGGTTTGATCCCAGAGTTGGGAAGATCCCCTGGAGAAGGGAAAGATGACCGGGTCTAGCACTCTGGCCTGGAGAATTCCGTGGACTCTCTGGGGTGGCAAAGAATTCCGTGGGCTCTCTGGGGTGGCAAAGAGCCAGATAGCAGGGAGGCCTTTCATTTTCTGTTTCAACTTAAACAACTGAAGAGGAGCAACTTAGTCAGTGTTTCCTCTAGATAAGCATCTGGAGGGTCCCATTTTAACAGCGAAACAGTAAGGATTAATCCTCCAGATAACTCATTAGTTTCGGCTGGCTTTGCTTAAAATTTCTAATCTCCACCAGAGTCCACAAAAGTTGTTCAGCCATAACCATCAATGACCTACGTATTTCCAGACTAAAAGGAATATTCCTCTCCTAATTTCACTTGATGTCTCAGTAGCAGTCTATGTATTTTTCTGTCCATCTTTTATAAATGCCTTCTTAACTTTTCATATTAACTTTTATGACAATATGTAGTCATTGCTTTCTCTCTGATTTAACCACTCCTTTTAAATATTCTTCCCTGATTAATAAATTAAAACAGCCCTCAAAATGTTAGACTTACTTTGAACTTTGTCCTGGAGCATTATCTTTTCACTTTACATGTGCTGTTCATTGAATCTTATGGCCATCTGTTTGCTGATTGCTTTTAAAATTATACCTCATACCAAAGCAATTCTTCTGAACCTCAGACACTTATATCCAAATTTCTACTTGACATTTCCACTTAATCATCCCAAACTTATTGTGCACAAAATGGGAAGTTTTGATTCTCTTTTTTCCAAGACCTACCTGTTACTCATTTTGTAAATAGCATCACTATCTACCAAAACTAAAGCACCCAATTAAAAAGTTTTACTCCCCCTATTTTTTCCCTTACCTCTCAAGTGCAAATTTAACAAATCCTCTTCATCCTATCTCTAAAATGTATCTGATGCCCATTCACTTGTCTCCATCCCTGATTCTTTACACCATTAGAGCCACTACTATTTCTTTTGTGCTTATTTCAATGAATTCTTAAATAATCCCTGTGCATCCACTCTTGCCTCTATAAAATCTACTTAAAAGATAGGAGCCAGTGTAATCTTTAAAAAGAAAAGAACTGAGAGTTGTTTTTTTTTTTTTTTTTTTTTTTAATCATTCTTCTGCATGGCTTCCCTATGGCCATAAAGGTCCTCTGAATCTAAACTCTCCTTCTTTGCATCCTATTTTTATGCCAATGCATCCTTCACTCAATCCACTCCATTTTGGTTCAGCCTTCCACTTTTTAAAATATGCCAGTTTCCTTCCTGCTTTTAAGAGTTTTGTTCTTTTCTCTTTAGATAAATTTTAACCCTAACCCTTGACTTGTCTACTCTTATTCTTGCATTTCAGCTTAAAAATCATCTTCACATGAACTTCTCTGTTCACCCTACATAAACTAGGCCTCCATTCATATTCTCTATCTCAATATTCTGTTTAATTCTTTTATAACATGGCCAGTAGAAAGCTCCTTGAACTTTAGAGACCACAGATGTCTTGTTAATCTTTATTTGCAATAATGTCTTTCAGTATGTTATAAACTGAATTTTTGTGTCAATTCATATGTTGAAGCCTAGACCCCAGTGTGGTAGCATTTGGAGTTGGGGCCTTTAGGAGGTGATTAGATCATGAGGATGGAACTCTCATGTACAGGATTAATGGCACTTTAAGAAAAGATAGGCAAAAGATGGTCTCTCTGTGTCCTCTCTGCCATGTGGGATAAGGGAAAATGGCTATTTGGAATATAGGAAGTGGATTCTTATAAAACCCAAATCTGTTAAAATCTTGATCTTATCCTTCCCAACTTCCAAAAGTGTGAAAAATAAATGTTTCTTATTTAAGCCAGTCAGTTTATGACAATTTGCTGTAGCATCATCAGCAGAATGAAACACACTCTTTTTTTTTTTTTTTAATAAAATGAAAGAGAAACTTGCCAGAACAGAACAAGGTATTTTGTCTTAAAAATCTGTAGAAAGTAACAAGTAGTGATTTCAGTAACTACAATTTCATGGTCTCATCCTGTCACTGTGGTCTGAGGTTTGGGTGGCTTTACTTCTCTAGTTGATTGAACAAGCCCTTGTTATTTCTCTACCATTTGCACATTCTTTCCTTGGAAATAATTTATGGATTGACTCTAGTCTCTGTGGTCTCTCTGATGTTCTATGCTGTTCTTTAAATTTTTATTAAGAACCTTTACCAGGGATGAGCTATTGAAGTTTTCCATAGCTGTCATTCAAGTTGTCAAATAAGAGCTCAATTAAAAATAATTAGCAATCATTTGAACCTCTGTCATGAAATTTTGGGCACTACTCTGGATCCTCAGTCTGATGCTATTTCATTTACTTTCATATCTGGAAGCTACTATGTAACCACAGGAAAAATAATTGACTTTGAAACTCTTAAAACCCAGTGAAGAATATTAGTTCCACTACTTACTACCTGGGTGAACTTGAGTTAACCCAGGCTTAGTTAACCATTCTGAAACATAGTTTTGTCAAATGCAAAGTAAATGTGATACAGTTTATTTTTCACACTAGCAGTGAGGATTAAAGAAAATGTATGCTAGCAGGATTTAATGGTCATTCAAACTGAAAAGCTCTGATATTGTTATAATCATCAGCAGCATTCTATATTCATCAGCTCATTTATTTATACTTTAAAATATAAAATGTTTACATCCAGATGACTCAGAAATATGATTTTTGTGCCTGTCAGCATACTGTTAAAAAGCTTAGACTTAGTAAACTACCTACAGTCAGCTTTAATATGATATGTCTACTATATGTGGTTTTCCCACTCTCCTTAATGGTCTATTCTTCACTCCTCCCTACCCTTTTCTATGCTCAAGGAAGGTTATTTCTACCCAAGGCATCACCCAGGCTCTGCTGATTTCTGGCTTCTGGTTTGATACAGTCAGTAATATCACAGGATATTGGACTTACCAGCTAACTCAGTGGTAAAGAATCTGCTTGCTATGCAGGGGACACAGGACACACGGGTTTGACCCCTGGGTTGGGAAAATCCCCTGGAGGAGGAAATGGCAACCCACTCCAATATCCTTGCCTGGAGAATCCCATGGTCAGAGGAGCCTGGCGGGCTAGAGTCCATAGGGTCGCAAAGAGCCAGAGGCTACTGAGCATAGAATCACAGGATATCAGAGAGCTGGAGGAGGGAAGTGTGAAGATGTTTATCACGCCTAAACGACGTCTGTCTTGCCTTTCCTCAATTTGGACAAAGGCGGTGTTCTGTGTTTGAAATTCTTATTAGGCAACACTGCTTTTATGGTTTCAACCTTTCTTTGAGACTTTAGTAACATCATTCCACTGTTTACCCAAGAGGCCTCTCATGAGTGTTCCAGTGTACAATCTTATCTTGCAGTGTCCCTTAACTCAGGTCACACCTGTATAAAGAAACCCTTAATAAAAATATATTAACAACTGAGTTTCCTAACAGTATCCTGAATATTTACCCTACTGTGTGCAAATTAAGGCCTAAGAATTGTTTATCATCAGAACATCCAAGGAAGAAAATAATTCTGCCTAGTTGTACTATCAAATAAAACTTTGAATTCAGCTGTGTACAGATGTGTTCAGTGATTCAGCTCAGTCAGTGTCACAGTTTTATAAAGCAGATAGAAATGGGAAGCAATTTACTTTGCCATTAAAATGTTCCATTGCTACTTGGAAAGGGAAACGTGCTAAACACAGAATGCTATCATTCATTGTTCTCTTCTGAAAGAATGTTTCCATAATTCTTCTGAAATCAAATACGTGTCTGTTGAATTAATGTCAGGGATTGAGTGGTAGTGGCTTGCTACCTTCTATACAATTCTAGAGAAGATGGATAAAAAAAGTTGCTTTCTCATAAGTACTTTTGACTTAAAGCACAAATGTCAGCCAGAAAAAAGTTATAAAAATATATTTATAAGAAGTAGATTTTAGTCTGTTGTGTTTTATTTCCATTTAAACTAGCCCTGGATTTGATATAAATAAGAGGTAATATTTTTTATATAGAGATGAAGTTATGTGTTTGCCCACAAAAACATATGTATATACCTTATCTTTTACATATGTTTAATGTTTTCTGGCATTATAAAAGTATCTTTCATTTATTACCAATACTTGGAGAACACATACAGGGATTATTATTATTTTTTAACATGGTTACATTGTACTATGCTTGGTAGGTACAAGTAAAAGGGAGATCCTAGCACATACTATTTTCAAAATCTAGATTATTTGAAAAATAGGTATAATAAGCATTAGACCAATTAGGATATTGGGACTGATATGCACACTACTGTATATCAAATAGCTAACTAATAAAGACCTATTGTATAGTGCAGGGAACTCTCCTCAATACTCTGTAATGGCCTATATAGGAAAAAAAATCTGAAAAGAGTATATATATATATATATATATATATATATATATATATATATATATATAAAACTGTTTCACCTTAACATACATCTAAAACTAACACAACATTGTAAATCAAAAATGTCCATTTTTTTTTAATTGACCGCAAATATTAGAATAACAGGACAAATACATGTAAAGGAACTCTTGTTGGAGAGTTGGAGAGATTAAGTAAAATTAATATCTCAATGGACTTGGTTTCTATAGAGTGGATGGAATAAAATATATTTTTCATGATACATTCCCCCAGAATCTTCAGTTCAGTTCAGTCGCTCAGTCGTGTCCAACTCTTTGCAACCCCATGAATCGCAGCATGCTAGGCCTCCCTGTCCATCACCAACTCCTGGAGTTTACTCAAACTCATGTCCATCAAGTTGGTGATGCCATCCAGCCATCTCTTCCTCTTCAGTCCCCTTCTCCTCCTGCCCCCAATCCCTCCCAGCATCAGGGTCTTTTCCAATGAGTCAACTCTTCACATGAGGTGACCAAAGTACTGGAGTTTCAGCTTCAGCATCAGTCCTTCCAATGAACACCCAGGACTGGTGTCCTTTAGGATGCACTGGTTGGATCTCCTTGCAGTCCAAGGAACTCTCGAGTCTTCTCCAACACCACAGTTCAAAAGCATCAATTTTTCGGCACTCAGCTTTCTTCACCATCCAACTTTTGCATCCATACATGACCATTGGAAAAACCATAGCCTTGACTAGACAGACCTTTCTTGGCAAAGTAATGTCTCTGCTTTTTAAAATGCTATCTAGGTTGGCCATAACTTTCCTTCCAAGGAGTAAGTGTCTTTTAACTTTATGGCTGCAATCACCATCTGCAGTGATTTTGGAGCCCCCAAAATAAAGTCTGAAACTGTATCCACTGTTTCCCCATCTATTTCCCATGAAGTGATGGGACCAGATGCCATGATCTTAGTTTTCTGAATGTTGAGCTTTTTTTTTTTTTGAATGTTGAGCTTTAAGTCAACTTTTTCACTCTCCCCTTTCACTTTCAAGAGGCTTTTTAGTTCCTCTTCACTTTCTGCCATTAGGGCGGTGTATCTGCATATCTGAGGTTATTGATATTTCTTTCGGCAGTCTTGATTCCAGCTTGTGCTTCTTCCAGCCCAGCATTTCTCATGATGTACTCTGCATATAAGTTAAATAAGCAGGGTTACAATACACAGCCTTGATGTACTCCTTTTCCTATTTGGAAGCACTGGTCATAGCAAATACCCTTTTCCAACAACAAACACAAGGGAAGACTCTACACATGAACATCACCAGATGGTCTACACTGAAATCAGATTGATTGTATTCTTTGCAGCCAAAGATGGAGAAGCTCTATATAGTCAGCAAAAACAAGACCAGGAGCTGACTGTGGCTCAGATCATGAACTCCTTATTGCCAAATTCAGACTTAAGTTGAAGAAAGTAGGGGAAACCACTACTGAATGAATATAGCCATTCAGGTATGACCTAAATCAAATCCCTTATGATTATACAGTGGAAGTGAGAAATAGACTTAAGGGACTAGATTTGATAGACAGAGTGCCTGATGAACTATGGATGGAGGTTCGTGACATTGTACAGGAGACAGGGATCAAGACCATCCCCATGGAAAGGAAGTGCAGAAAAGCAAAATGGCTGTCTGAGGAGGCTTTACAAATACCTGTGAAAAGAAGAGAAGTGAAAATCAAAGGAGAAAAGGAAAGATATTCCCATTTGAATGCAGAGTTCCAAAGAATAGCGAGGAGAGATAGGAAAGACACCCTTAGCAATCAATGCAAAGAAATAGAGAAAAACAACAGAATGGGAAAGACTAGAGATCTCTTCAAGAAAATTAGAGATACCAAGGGAACATTTCATGCAAAGATGGGTTCGATAAAGGACAGAAATTTTATGGACCCAGAACTTTACTTCTACCTTAAGATATTGTGGAGCTTTATGCTTCATCTCTGAAATTAATGTCATGAAATTTCATTTATTTAGCATATGCTTATTGAGAGCCTAAAGCACACTCATAGGCTGTGAGATGAATTGGGAGAAAATTACTGAATGGGCATTTGTCCTCAAGAAACATTCATACTGATATGGGAATGCATCAGTCAGGTTTGTTCAAAGATACAGAGCCAATCAGAGATAGACAATAAATAAATATATGGATAGACAGATAGAGTTCAAGGTCTTGGGTTATACAATTGTGAGGATGGGCAAGTTTGAAATCTATATGGCAGGCATGGAGTCATAACTGTAGGGCAGAAACTAATACTGTGGCTTTGAGGGAGAATTACTTATTTCTCTGGAAAACCCAGTTTTGTTCTTAAGGAACTTTCAGCTGACTGGATGAAGCCCATCCAATCATCAAAGAAAAATGTCTTTTACTTAAAGTCAACCTCTTGTATATGTTAACCATATGCACAAAATACCTTCATGATAAGACCAAGATTCACTTAATTGAATAACTTCAGACTATGTCCCAGCCAAGCTGATGCATAAAACTAAGCATCACATGGAGTAAAAACTCTAGTGTAATAATAACTGATATTTGAGTGGTAATTTAAAATAGGATAAAACTATTTTAAAAACTATTATTATGATTTATATTTGCAACAGTGTTGTGACAGAGGTATTAATGTTAACAGCCCAATTATTCACATAGGCATATGAACTCAAAGTTGTATGTACAGGTCAAGTAAGATGAAAGACAATGTATGAAAAAAATAATTTAAAAATAGTAAAGTTCTCAGGGAAACACTTAGATAAAGCCAATAAGAAAAAAAAGTATTTTTAAAATTATAGCAACTTGTTTTTAAGCATTTTGAAAGAATATTCAAGGTTGAGAGCACTGGTTTTCAGGACAGAAAGAACTGATTCTATTTACTTGTTCAATCATTCTTTCTCCATTCATTCATTTTACTTGTCTTTCTTAGGTCCAGTTTTCTCATCTAGAAATGGCATATAAAAGTAGGATTACCAAAAAAAAAAAAAAAAAAAGGTAGGGTTACCTCATAGGGCTATTAAGAGGAATAATTTGAAAAAAAAATCTCTGTGTAACATATTGAATGTAAAACTCCAATGTGTTAAGCACATAATATTTATTAATTGTTACTTTTATTGTAGTAATTGGTAAAATGAACTCTTTACTAGGTCTTCTCCTTCTATAGAAAAGATTTTGCATGTAATTACTCTTTGGAGTCCTCCCAACATTATGTGTGTGTGTGTGTGTGTCCCTTTAGAGTTGTAGTTTTATCTCTCCATTCTTAATGAGCAAATGGTCAGGAGAATT
The DNA here is from genome assembly GCA_020226075.1 of Hydropotes inermis. Classification (NCBI taxonomy): domain Eukaryota; kingdom Metazoa; phylum Chordata; class Mammalia; order Artiodactyla; family Cervidae; genus Hydropotes; species Hydropotes inermis. Next base: position 8,003,745 of record CM035290.1, read on the forward strand.
CTTAGCCAGAATGTGTTAAGAGAAATGTGTTTATCCTGTCCAGAATTTATCCAGTTCCTTCTTCTTCATTAATCAACTTGTTTTGATCCATACACTTAAGAAGTCACATTGTTCCACTGTAAGGCCAGTTCCTTGGCTCATTTCTTCGAACATAACTTGCAGAAATTCATGATTCTATATCAATGGTATTTCTTTCTCTTTTTTAAAAATTTATTTTTAACAAGGATAATTGCTTTAAAATATTGTATTGGCTCCTGCTGTACATAAACACGAATCAGCCGTGGGTATAGCTATGCCGCCTCCCTCTTGGGCTCCCTCCCGCCTCCTTCCCCATTGCACTACTCTAGGTTGCCACAGAGCCCGGCTTGAGCTCCTTGAGTTATAAGCAAATCCCCATTGACTGTCTTTCTTGCATATGGTAATGTATGTGTTTCTCTACTACCCTCCCCGTGCGTCCACCCCCTCCTTCCGCAACCCCAGCCACGTATCCACAAGTCTGTTTTCTGTGTCTGCATCTCCACTGCTGCCCTGCAACTAAGCTCCTCAGTATTATCTTTCTAGATCCCATATATACCTGTTAGTCTGTGATATTTGTTTTTCCTTTTCTGAGCACTTCTTAATGATAACTACTTCATAGCCTTCAAAACCATTGAAATATAGAAAAGAATTGAATTTTCTTTAAGCTATTGCTAACTGCTATCTTCAACTAGTTATTGTCCCAGAAATGACTTGTCTGTGAGATTTTTCATGCCCTTTCAACTCTCCTCCTTTACTCTGAAAAGATACCAGAGTTCATTCTCAACTACCATCTCTGGTCAAAGATTAAAGCAGACCTTATGAAAATCTACATTAACCTTTGGAACAGAGTAAAAAACAATTGGTAAAATTGATTACTTTTTCTTTAATGATTCTTTGATCTCTTACTACAGAGTCAAAATATAACCCTTTAAAAACATAACTAAGACTATATACTTGAAATACATTAAAAGAACAGGAAGAAAAGCATAAGGCATAAAATAAAACTTTTCTAAATTTTATTAAAATTAAGAAAATAAAAATTTTAAGACAAAGAAGAAACACTAATATATTTCAAATGATAGGTAATTATATCATTAGAATTGATAAAATGGAAACTGACCTAAATTTGACCAAAATGATGAGAGAGAAGGTTCCAGAAAAATAATTTTTAAGGAATATAAGTATGCATTTACATAAGAAAAATTATCAGTGTATAACAGTAAACATATTTAAACTCTTTGTAAAATATAAATAGTAAAAATACTTAGTAAAATACAAAATTAAATGCTATTAAAATACTATGTCCTACCTATTAAGTTTGAAAGATATATTGTTGTAGCTATTATCCAGATATCTACCAGTAGGGGTAAGGGACAGGTAAGGAGATGTAATGTGACAATGCTGATAATAGTATAAAGTAGTTCAAGCATCTGGAAATCAAGAGGAAGAGGGAATGAAAAACTGTAAAAATCACACATATTTGTTAAAAAAGAAAATCCTTTTGTAATAATTTATAATTTTAAAAAGAATGTAAACAACTAAAGAATTTATAAGGATAATCATCACAATATGATCTGCTATAATATGAAATAGAAAACAATCTCAGTTCTCAAAAATGAAATTGCATAGATAAATGACATTGTATATATACAATTAGTCAAAGTCAAGTTGTAGAATATAATTCTGTGACTGAAGGAAGCAAGCTAAAAAATCAAGCCCCAAAGCAGAATGTGTAGTAGTTATGGCATGTGCATTTATGCCAGAATATCAAAAACCTTTTACTCAGGGATATGGGCTCATAGGTGAAATTTTTTGTGTGTCAACCAATTTCTTTTCCAGTGAATTTAAACTGGCTTCCTGATAAATGTCACCAAATTATGAAAATAAATAAAAATGTACAAAAATTTACAAAGCTTCAAAACAAATGCTTTAGATCTAGTAAGTGACAGTCAAAATTAGAAATGCAACAAATACATATTGCTCAGTTTCTCTAATGACCCTGAATTAGAAATCAAATCTGAAGCAAACTGACTTATAACTAGGTTAAATTTTGAGATGATGTAGATCTTTATGAAGCTTTTTGCAGAAGCACAAAGAAATTGCATAATAATTAGCATTCTATATATATTTTTTAATTGCAGCAGTAAATGGAAAGAAAATCAGCTGATTATGTACACAGGAAGCATACTTTGTGAAATACTGTGGGATTATAGAAGTTGTGTATAAGTAAGCCTGTGTTCTCTTTCAGAATTGTTAACTCTTCATCCATAATTTCTAATAAAGCAACTGAACTGTACACTGGGGATAATATATCTGTTTAAAAATGAATTTCTGAGTTTCAGGGTTTTTTGATCTGAAGAAATTTTAGATTCAAATTCATTATGCATAGTTGACTTCTGCCCCTCCATTCTAAATGAAAAAGGATGTTAACAACAGTGTTTTCTCCTGTCAAATAAAACTGTCATACTGCACGTTAGTAAGGGCTTCATCTATTGATTTAATCTTATATGAGTGATGTGGATGTCTCCTCTTGGTTTTATCCCTTGGCTGTAAAGTCTGTTGATATTTTATTGATTAGAGAATGGAAAATCAGTAGTTTTATTCTCTATGGCTAACATCAAATTTAATATATCCTTATAATCAGATATGTTAAGACTAAGTGTACTAACAACTACTTTCAAACTTTATTACTAGAAATTCTTGTGACAAAAAATAAAGGTTAGCAGAGAACTGTATGCATACAGCTTCCTGCGGGCGTTTGTGGTAAAGAACTGGCCTGCCAATGCAGGAGACATGAGTCATGGGTTCGATGCCTGGGCCAGAAAGATGCCTTGAGGAGCAAATGGCCACTCACTCCAGTATTCTTACATAAAGAATCCTATTAGGTAGAGGAGCCTGCTGGGCCACAGTCCATAGGGTCACAAAGAGTCAGATGCAACTGAAGTGACTCAGCACGCACGTATGCATACAAGCATGCAAAAATAGTTGGCATACGTTCCTCAAAATAATTAGGCTAATAAGCCCATGAAAATCCTAGTTAGCATAATGTGATGGTATATTTTATATCCAAGAATCAATATTGAACTTTCTGTATAAATACCTCATCGCAGATTCTTTGAATATAGGAAAAGTGTAAACTAATCTAATACCAAAACAAGAAGAAAGTAGAAAATGCTGTAAGAAAGAGAATGAAAAAAAGGAAGGAAGCGAGGAAGGAGGAAAAGGAGAGAAGGAGAGAGACACTTTCTCAGCTGCAGAGTGAAATACTTATGTGGAGTGAAAAATTCCAGCTTTTCCTATTTCACCGTATGCTTTTTAATACACTGTGCTATTTAATCTTCTATCTGGATCAATGCTTACAAGCCATTTTGAAGGTCTTTTTGCTGTACTAGATGCTCTCCAATTTAAAGGCATTCTTAGGTCATTAGTTTCGTAAGTAACATTTTTTCAGGTCACTAGGTTCTCAAGAGTTCTTTTTTATGATATATTTTACTTGATGTTTCTGTACTTGGTCTCTTGATAGACTCCTCTGAGTAAAAGAGCAAAAGAGAAAAAGGGCAAAATATGTAGGCAGTAACCTAAACAGCAGCGCCAGAGTGTATTAAGTGTTCTATTTTATTTGAACCGATAAAGGACCAACTTTATTGTTGTGAAGTAGCACTTTTAAAAGGTGTGCAGCTGTGCATGTGTGGGTGTGCATGTTTTATTTGTGTATATTGATAAATAAATTTTAAACATTTCTTTACTTTAACTCTAGTCAAAATTATGAAGAGACAAATGATTGAAGGTGCATTCCATGTCCTTAATTATTAGACATATACCCTCAACTTTGAAAGTGCAAATGAAAAAAAAATATTATCCAATGTTAGAACCTTTATAGATATATAAATATATACAAGAATATAAGAGACAAGTTTTTCTGTTTTTCCTAGAGAAAGCAAGAGAGAGCATTTAAGTCTTTGAGAACAGACTTGTATCTTCAAGTTGCTTCAACCCATATGGATAATATGGAAGAACCATTTCTGTCCCATCATCTTTAATCCCAAGACATGTGAAAAATGCCCATGAATCTGAGGGGACAAATTCATGATGAGGGCACATGAATAGCAGTAGGTGTAAAAAGAACTAGGAGAAAACGGAAATAATGAAATTAACAGAAGTCACTTTGGAAAATTCCAAGAACCAAATATCAGGGACATCGTTGCAATGGAGAGCAAACTCAGAAAGCATGAGGCAGGAACTACTGGAGAAGAGAGAATTCAGAGTTTTTCAGAGACAGGATTTAAATAAAAACATGTAAATACATGTTTACAAATGGGGAAGAACCAGGAATTATAGCTAAATGAGGTCGTGGTGGTGGTGGTGAACTCAGACTCTTGTGACCCCTTGCACTGTAGCCCACCAAGCGCCTCTGTCCATGGGATTTCCCAGGCGAGAATATTGGAATGAATTGCCACTTCTTTCTCCAGGAAATATTCCTGACCCAGGAATTAAACTTCAGTCTCCTATGTTGCAAGTAGATTCTCTACCAACTGAGCCACAGGTTGTAGTCAAGTGGTACATGTGGTTGTAGCATTTGTCCTTATGTCCTTAAAGAGCTAGAGACAAGATGAGATTAGTGCTTTACTCAAAATACCAATAGTAAAAATATTAAGTGAGGAAAAAATTAACATAACTTTCTGAGTGACATAAGCCCTTTCATTTTTATATTTTTATATGCATAACATAGGAGAAATTTAGGGGATTAATGGGTAGAAGGCAATATAGCTATTATAACTATTAGTATTACTATTATACATAATTATTATTATAACTATTATAATTGCTCATCGATGGAATAAGTCATAATATTTTCAAAGTATTTATTTAGGCAGAGACTGAAAACAACTATTATGTTTGCTGCTAAGGAAATAATTGAATTATCTCAGCTTTTTTTTTCTTTCAATGCTGAAATTCTGTTTTCTTCAAGCAAATAGGCTTTTTAGAGACAGGACTAATATATGGTAGAGTGGTCCTCATTTTGTTAAAATGAAGAAACATAAAAAGTAATCTGGCTAAAGCAAATATTGAACCATTTTTGTCCTAATTTAAGTTTCTGTAAACAAAAGTAGATACTTCTAATAAAGTAATTCTGATCCTGCTCCAAGTCATAAGTGCATATTTACATAGGCCGTTTATTTAAATATATAGTTTTTTTTTTTTTTATTTTACTTTCATTCCCAAAGGGCACAAAAAAATCAGAGGCCTGTGTCACATTTGTTTCTTATTCCCTTACATGCTGAATGTTTTCATCTGTAATAGCTCAAACTCCCTTCATTAGAGATCCTAGGGATCTCTAATGAATCTGTAATACACCAAGTTCAGCTCACAACCAATAATAGGTGGAAATCAATGAATAAATACATTCATTTTATGGTAGTGGGCTATATATCTTTGAAGGAGTTTTATATGTCTTCCAAAAGGTCTACTGATTTGCTTGAACTTGCCCAAAGTGCTGGGCTGGAGGAAGCACAAGCTGGAATCAACACTGCCAGGAGAAATATCAATAACCTCAGATACACAGATGACACCAAACTTATGGCAGAAAATGAAGAAGTAAAGAGCCTCCCGATGAAAGTGAAAGAGGAGAGTGAAAAAGTTGGCTTAAAACTGAACATTCAGAAGACTAAGATCATGGCATGTGGTTCTGTCACTTCATGGCAAATAGATCGGGAAACAATGGAAACAGTGACAGACTATTTTGGGGGCTCCCAAATCAATGGAGATGGTGACTGCATTTCATGACATGCAGCCATGAAATTAAAAGACACTCGTTCCCTGGAAGAAAGCTGTTAAAAACCTAGACAGCATATTAAAAAGCAGAGACATTACTTTACCAAAAAAGGTCCCTCTAGTCAAACCTGTAGTTTTTCCAGTAGTCATGTATGGATGTGGAGAAGTAAACGGTAACCCACTCCAGTATTCTTGTCTGGAGAACCCCGTGGACAGAGGAGCCTGGTGGGCTACAGTTGAAGGGGTCGCACAGAGTCTGAGACGACTGAAGCGACTTAGCAGCAGCAGCGGCAGCAGCATGTACGGATGTGAGTTGGACCATAAAGAAAGCTGAGGGCCAAGGAATTGATGCTTTTGAACTACGACGCTGGAGAAGACTCCTGAGAGTCCCTTGACCTGCAAGGAGATCCAACCAGTCCATCCTAAAGGAAATCAGTCTTGAATATTCATTGCGAGGACTCATGCGGAAGCTGAAACTTCAATACTTTGGCCACCTGATGTGAAGAACTTACTCACTGGAAAAGACCTGAGGCTGGGAAAGACTGAAGGCGGAAGGAGAAGGAGGATGAGATGGTTGGATGGCATCACCAACTCTATGGACATGAGTCTGAGTAAACTCTGGGACTTGGTGATGGACAGGGAGGCCTGGCGTGCTGCAGTCCATGGGGTTGCAAAGAGTCAGACACAACTGAAGGATTGAATTGAACTGAGCTGAACTGCCCAAAGTGCAAACTTTCATATTAATGTATTCATGGTTCATCTTATTTCCACCTATGTCTCATTTTTATTCCTTTCCCAGTGTTTTCTTGAACTATTTCTCACAAGAAGCAAACCTATGACAAACTCCATTTACTTTTTCCACAAAGATTTTTGTGATAACTTATAAGAATACAAATGATCTAATAAAATGGAAATGAGAAATACTAAGTTCCTAAAGTATTAAATTATATTAAATTAATTTAATATAAATTAATAAATAAAATAAAATAAATTAAAATAAGCTTAAAAATTTCAAAGCAGGTATTAAAGTCAGAGCAGTATATACAGAAAAAAGTAATCCTTTAATTTTATCATCATATTGAAATCACAGCAATATCTGTGATACAGAAATCATTACCTTGGGAATTGCCCATAAAAAAATCTTTTGAATATCATTATTGAATATGATACACTTAAATGCTGGACACATAAACAAAGTTTAGAATTGTTGACTTAAAAATATTTTTTCTAAGATTAACCATTTATTTGCTTGTGAAACCAAACCATGTAATAAGTATTTAAGAGGGTCTTGTTTTTTTAATGTAATACAGGGAGTGGGCCATGATCCACACAATCAGAAAACATTAGCTAGTTAAAGCATAAGTTATGAAGGGATGCCAGGTCAGTTCAGTTTGTCTCTCAGGCATGTCAGGCTTTTGGGAACCCCTGGGACAGCCGGACACCTGGCTTCCCTGTCCATCACCAAACCCCAAAGCTTGCTAAAACTCATGTCCCCTGAGTTGGTGATCCCATCCAACCATCTCATCCTCTGTCATCCCCTTCTCCTCCTGCCTTCAGTCTTTCCCACCATCAGGGTCTCTTCCAGTGAGTCAGTTCTTTGCATCAGGTGGCCAAAGTATTGGAGCTTTAGCTTCAGCATCAGGCCTTCCAATGACTATTCAGTAGTGATTTCCTTTCCAGCTGATTGGTTTGATCCCCCTGCAGTCCAAGGGACTCTCAAGATTCACCTCCAATACCACAGTTTAAAAGCATCAATTCTTCAGTGCTCAGCATTCTTTATGGTACAACTCTCACATCCACACGTGACTACTGGAAAAACCATAGCTTTGACTAGACATACCTTTGTTGGCAAAGTAATGTCTCTGCTTTTTAATATGCTGTCTAGGTTGTTTATAGCTTTTCTTCCAAGGAGCAAGTGTCTTTTAATTTCATGGCTGTAGTCACCATTTGCAGTGATTTTGGAGCCCCCCAAAAATAAAGTTTCTCACTATTCCACTGTTTCCCCTTATGTTTGGCATGAAGTGATGGGACTGGATGCTATGATCTTAGTTTTTTGAATGTTGAGTTTTAATCCAGCTCTTTCACTTTCATCAAGAGGCTCTTTAGTTCTTCTTCACTTTGTGCCATACTCATGATGTCATCTGCATATCTGAGGTTGTTGATATTTCTCTCAGCTATCTTGATTCCAGCTTGTGCTTCATCCACCCCATCATTTCTCATGATGTACCCTGCATATAAGTTAAATAAGCAAGGTGGCAATATACAGCCTTAACTTACTCCTTTCCCACTTGGAATCAGTTGATTGCCCATGTCTGCTTCTAACTGTTGCTTCTTTTCCTGCACACAGGTTTCTCAGGAGGCAGGTCAGGTGGTCTGGTATTCCCATCTCTTTAGGAATTTTCCACAGTTTGTTGTCATCTACACAGTCAAAGGCTTTGGAATAGTCAATAAAGCAGAAGTGGATGTTTTTCTCGAACTCTCTTTCTTTTTTGGTGATCCAATGGATGTTGGCAATTTGATCTCTGGATCCTCTGCCTTCTTCTAAATCCAGTTTGAACATCTGGAAATTCTCAGTTCATGCACTGTTGAAGCCTCACGTGGAGAATTTTGAGCATTACTTAGCTAGCATGTGAGATGAGTGCAATTGTGTGGTAGTCTGAACATTCTTTGGCATTGCCTTTCTTTGGGATTGGAATGAAAATGGACCTTTTCCAATCCTGTGGCCACAGCTGAATTTTCCAAATTTGCTGGCATACTGAGTGCAGCACTTTAACAGTATCATCTTTTAGGATGTGAAGTAGCTCAACTGGAATTCCATCACCTCCTTAGCTTTGTTTCTAGTGATGCTTCCTAAAGCCCACTTGTCTTCGGACTCCAGGATGTCTGGCTCTAGGTGAGTGATCACACCTTTGTGGTTATCTGGGTCATGAAGATCTTTTTTGTATAGTTCTTCTGTGTATTGTTGCCACCTTTTCTTAATATCTTCTGCTTCTGTTAGGTCCATACCATTCCTGTCCTTTATTGTGCCCATCTTCGCATGAATTGTTCCCTTGGTATCTTTAATATTCTTGAAGAGATTTCTAGTCATTCCCATTCTATTGTTTTCCTCTATTTTGTTTCATTGATCACTGAGGAAGGTTTTCTTACTTCTCCTTGCTACTCTTCGGAACTTTGCTTTCAGATGGGTATATCATTCATTTTCTCCTTTGTGCTTAGCTTCTCTTCTTTTCTGAGCTATTTGTAAGGCCTCCTCAGACAACCATTATGCCTTTTTACATTTCTTTTTCTTAGGGGTGGTCTTGATCACTGCCTCATGTACAATGTCCCAAACTCCATCCATAGTTCTTCAGGCACTCTGTCAGATCTAGCCCCTTGAATCTGTTTGTCACTTCCACTGTATAATGGTAAAGGATTTTATTTAGGTCATATCTGAATGGCTAGTGGTTTTTCCCAGTTTCTACAATTTAATTCTGGATTTGGTAATAAGGAGTTCATGATTTGAGCCACAGTCAGCTCCCAGTCTTATTTTTGCTGACTATATAGAGCTTCTTCATCTTTGACTGAAAAGAATCTGATTTTGGCTTTGACCATCTGGTGATGTCCATGTGTAGAGTTGTCTCTCATGTTGTTGGAAGTGGGTGTTTGCTATGATTAATGAGTTCTCTTGGCAAAGCCCTATTAGACATTTCCCTGTGTATTTTGTATTCCAAGGCCAAACTTGCTAGTTACTCCAGGTATCTCTTGACTTCCTACTTTTGCATTCCAGTCCCCTATGATGAAAAGGACTTCATTTTTTTGTGTTAATTCTAGAAGGTCTTGTAAGTCCTCATAGAACCATTCAACTTCAGCTTCTTTGGCAGTAATGGTTGGGGCATAGACTTAGACTTTTTGCTATGATATTGAATGGTGTGCCTTGGAAATGAACAGAGATTATTCTGTCATTTTTGAGATTGCACACATGTACAGTATTTCAGAATCTTGTTGACTATGAGGGCTACTCCATTTCTTCTAAGGTATTCTAGCCCACAGAAGTACATGTAAATGTTATCTGATTTAAAGTCACCTATCCTGTCCATTTTCATTCACTGTTTCCTAAAATGTTGATGTTCACTCTTACCATCTCCTGTTTGACTACTTCCAATTCACCTTGATTCATGGACCTAAGCTGCCAGATCCCTATGCAATATTGCTCTTTACAGCAATAGATAGACTTTACTTCTATCACCAGTCACATCCACAACTGGGCATTGGTTATGCTTTGGCTCCATCTCTTCATTTTTTCTGGATTTATTTCCTCCAGTTTTGCCAGTAGCATATTGGATACCTACTGACCTGGGAATTTAATCTTTCAGCGTCATATCTTTTTTGCCCTTTCATACTGTTCATGGAGTTCCAAAGCATGAATACTGAAGTGGGTTGCCATTCCCTTCTCCAATAGACCACATTTTGTCAGAACTCTCCACCATGACCCATCTGTCTTGGGTTGGCCCTATTTGGCACGGTTCATATTTCGATTGACTTGGACAAGGTTGTGGTTCATGTGATCATTTTGGTTAGTTTTCTATGATTGTGGTTTTCAGTCTCTCTGCCTTCAATGTATAAGGATAAGAGGCTCATAGAAGCTTCTTGATGGAAGAGACTGACTGTGGGGGAAACTGGGTCTTGTTCAGATGGTTGGAACATTTCTCAGTAAATCTTTAATCTAATTTTCTGATGATGGATAAGGCTGTGTTTCCTCCTTGTTGTTTGGCCTGAGGACTCTTGGACACTCACAGGCAAGTCTGATTCAGTCTCTTGTGGGGACACTGATTTTGTCTCCTGGCTCCTGGTGCATGCAAAGTTTTGTTTGTGCCCTCCAAGAGCCTTCCCTGATATCAGGGGCTTACTGATAGCTCAGTTGGTAAAGAATCCACCTGCAATGGGGGAGACCTCAGTTCAATTGCTGGGTCAGGAAGAGCCACTGTAGAAGGGATAGGCTACCCACTCCAGTATTCTTGGGCTTCCTTTGTTGCTCAGCTGGTAAGGAATCTGCCTGCAATGAGTAAGACCAGGGTTTGACTCCTGGGTTGGGAAGACCCCCTGGAGAAGGGAACGGCTACCCATTCCAGTATTCTGGACTGGAGAATTCAATGGACTGCAGTCCATGGGGTTTCAAAGAGTTGGACATGACTGAATGAATTTCATTTTCCAAGAGTCTGTTTCCCAAGTCCTGTAATCAAATCCCACTAGCCTCCAAAGTCAGATTCCCTAGGGATTCACTGCCCCTTTGCCAGGTTCCCAGGTTGGGAAATCTGTTGTGGGTCTTAGAACTTTCTTAACAGTGAGAGAATTTCTTTGGTATAATTGTTCTGCAGTTTGTGGGTCATCTGCTCATGGTGGGTTATGTTGCCTGACCCAGGTCGGCTGTAGCCAGAGCCCTGTCCCTGTGGCAGATGACTGCTGACACTTGCCTCCAGAGGAGACACTCCAACACTCAAAGGCAAGTGTGGCTCAGCCTCTGTGGGGTCTCTGGGTCCTGGTGCCACAATTTGTTGTTGTTGTTGTTGTTGTTGTTTGTTTTTTGAGCCCTCTGAGCTTCTCTGGTGGGTATGGGGTTTGATTCTAAATGCAATTTCACCACTCCTGCCATCTTGTTGCAGCTTCTCCTTTGCCCTTGGATACAGGGTATCTTTTTTTGGTGGGATCCTTCTGTCAATGGTTTTTCAGTAGTCATTGCAATTTGTTACTAATTGCAACAAATTGCTAATTTGCTAATCCCTGGTGCATTATCCAATTATAAATTGGTCACTACCAAAAGCTGTAATAGTGTTAGTCACTCAGTCATGTCTGACTCTTTGTGACCCCATGGACTTAGCAGCCAGGCTTCTCAGTCCATAGGATTCTTCATGCAAGAATACTGGAGTGGGTTGCCATTTCCTTCTCCAAAGAATCTTCCAGGGATTGACCTATGTTTCCTGCATTGCAGGCAGATTATTTACCATCTGAGCTACAAAAGCCGACTTAAGAAGGGATATATATATACTATATATATAAATATATAGTATATATATCTTTATACCTAATTTGGGTGTGTGTAAGAAAATTGTATGGTCTCTGATTTTCAAAATAGTATTAAAAGCATGTATTTTCAACAAGATGGGGTACGTAGACATACGTTTTCCCTATTCTTCTCATAAATATAGTTAAATAATGTAGACATAGATAATTAAACTAAACAAATATGAGAACACTCTGCAATGTAGGGCGAAGAAAGCAGACTCCATAGGAACCTGTGGACCAAGAGATGTCATGCAACATATACCCCAGGTTTTCTTTTGCCTCATATATCTAACTTAATGGCAGGGAAGCTGACAACCCCAAAATACCAATAGATAAAGACAAGGAAATTCTCAACAAAAACGTGCTCTTTCTCACTGAAGTAGCAGGAGCATTCTTCAACCTCGAGGTGTATAGCAAAAAATTTTATAAGTACGTCTATAACAAAGAATCTAACATTCATCTCATCAGAGTCCCAGATGGAGAAGAAAAAGAAAGTGGGCCTGAAAGAGTATTTGAAGAAATAATAGCTAAAATTTTCCCTAATTTGTCAAATTCTACAGATTTTGTAATTCTACAGATTTAATAAATTAAGTGAACCCTCCCAATGGGACTTTTACTTTCCCTCAGATATAGGAGAAAATCAAGATATTCTTAGTTAAAACTAAGAGAATCTGTTGCCAGGTGACCTATTCTAAAAACAAAATAAAACAAATGGAATAACAAAATTTTAGAAAGGGAAAGTGAGTTTAAAAATAATATAGAAGAAAATACCCAATTAAAAATGCAAATAAAAAGATAAAAACATATCCAATGGCTTCTCATGGTACTCAGCATAGAATTTAGCCTTATTTCCCTAGGCAGCAATGTTCTACAAGATCAGCTCCTATTTCTGTGACTACAACTTCTGTCACCTTTCCTTTCTGCACTTAACTCAGGGCCTTTTTACAGTTTCTCAACCTGTAAGCTCCTCAGGCCTCCAGGCTTTTGTGCTGACTGTTCCTTCTGCCTTGATTGCTTTTCCAGCTTCAGCACTTCTCCTCTCCTGCCACTCACACCTGTCCTTGGAGAATGAACTTTTCAACCTCAAAGCTAAGCATCACCTGCAAATTTTTTTTTTCATTTCATCCTGTGCTTTTTTCTCCTAGTATTTATCACAAGTTGTAATTATGTGTTCTGTGTTTATTTGCCTTACTTATCATGAAGTTTTGCTACTCACCACTGTAACCCTGAGACCTAGTACATGGTAAACATTCAGTAACTCCTGATGTAGGAAATGACAACCGCTCCAGTATTCTTGTCGGGGAAATTCGATGGACAGGGGAGCTTGGTGGGCTACGGTCCATGGGGTTGCAAAGAATAGGACACAACGGAGCATGCACGCATCACAAATATTCAGTAAATACTTCATGACTAAATAAATACTAATGGTAGAATTTGTGTTTGAATATATGCTGTTTTAGAGAAGAAAATGGAAACCACTCCAGTACTCTTGCCTGGAAAATTCCATGGATGAAGGAGCCTCATAGGCTACAGTCCATGGGGTGCCAGAGAGTCGGACACGGCTGAGCGACTTCACTTTCAGTTTCATACATTGTTCAATGCAAGATTCTTTTTTCAGTTTTTTTCTATGTTTGCAAACGTTCATAGTAAAATGGAAAACACAAATATTTAAGTGAGAATTAATAACTGAGAACCAGTAGGATATTTATCATAATTTATTATTAAATATTCCTATGAGTAGATTTGGGCTTTCCAGGAGGTGCTAGCGGTAAAACAAGCAAACCAAAAAAAAAAAAAACAAAAAACAAAAAACAAAAATCCCACCACCTGCCAATGCAGTAGACATGTAGACATGAGACTCGGGTTTGATCCTTGGGTGGGGAAAATCCCCTGGAAAAGGGCATGGCAACCCACTCCAGTATCCTTGCCTGTAGAATCCTATGGACAGAAGAGCATGGTTGGCTGCAAAGAGACAGACAGGACTGAAGCGACTTAGCATGTATGCATGCTTGCACGCACACACTTGGATAGATCCAGAGATCAGAAAAGGTCAGTAATGCCAAAAATAAGTTTGTTTTTCTTGACAGAAGGTTTGAGGAGATGATAGAACATTGAATGATTAATAATGGAATAATTATATATGCATGTCTGTTGGATTTCTTTTTTTTCATATTTTGTAGACTAGAGTATGGAAAATCTATCTGGAAACTCATTAATAAGATCTATTATATCATGGGATTAACTAAGCATGTAGTGGAATAATATTTTTAAGAGATACATAGGCATATAGGCTACTCTATTGTATAGCACAGATATAAACAATATGCTCAGTGCATTTAGACTAAAACATGAGTTACATTTGTAGAAGGACTAGGAATCATCAATATATTCAGAGTTTTACCATTAGACTAGACATCAATAATTCTAGTGGCTAAAACATTCCTGGGTGCAGTTAAATCAAATGAACTATTTGAAGAAAAATATTGACTCATGAGACACTAGACACCAGGAAACCAGAGGCTTTATTTCAAATGTTGTAAAGTGTAAGTTCTAAGAATCCTGAGCAATGTCTGAAATTGTTTATCTGTACCCTTTCTCATGAGTGCCAGAACTTGACAATCCATGCCCCAATTCCATTTTTATTATCAGTTCTAAAAGTTAGAAAATGTTTTGATTTATTAGGTTTATGCTTTTGTGATGCAGTAAGAAGTTTATTGTAAGTTTAACATTTTATAGTGTCCTAGAAAGATTCTTCAGTGTTTGATTTCATATCATGCTATATCAACCTTATGTTGATGTTTGCTTGCTTTTTCTTTCCCCACACTTTAGTGTATCATAGAAACTAACAAGATGAGACCCATATTTTCCCAAATAGTGTACAGGAAAATTCTCAATTTCATCCATTTGTGTAATCAAAATGAGGAAGGTTTTTCATTATTCTTGATTTCTTAAAATAATTATTCATATAAGACAGTCTTATAATGCAGAATATTGCACATTATCGGTGAGGAAGTAATAGGCTAGTGCAAAATGTGGACAATAAATTGTAATTTAACATAATATATCCCTGTTCTTACAGATTGGACACAACTACCACTAGTAACTTGTTTCTGGCTAACTAGTTTGACCAGTGCTCTGATCTTACCATCAGTGAAAACTTAAAAAGTAAAAAAAAAAAAAAAGAGCTTGTAATATTTTTTTGAAGAAATGACAAGAATATGAGAGTGTGGTAAATAATTAGGTAGGATATTTGAGTATATTAGTGCCAGATATTTGGCAGTCTTATAAGCCATGGAAAATGTATACATCCAAGTTCTCCAATACAGGAAGTGCAGGAGGTTTGAGAGGGCAACATGTATGAGAGATAACAGATAAAGTAGGATTGGATATAGAATGAGATAGAATAAGAGGAATGAATGGTGATTTCTGAGATTTTTACAAAATCAACTGGATTAATGATGGTACCATTTGATGAAAGGAGGAAGATAGAAAGAGTGGTAGGTTTGGGAGGGAGAAAAAATAGTTTTGCATGTAAAGAGTAAGGTGCCATTTAGTTATCCATGTGGAAATACTGGGTAGGCAATTCGGTATAGGAATTTGAATCTCAAAGAAGTGGTCTAAGCTGAATATACATTTTTGTAAGTCATAGCATATCACATTTAAAGCCACAGGATTGTGCAGAATCAATCAAGGGATAAGTGTAGATGAAGAATTAACTCTTGGAAAAATTTAATATCCAAAGTCTTGCACTAAGGTAAGAGGGAAACCAGTGGCGTTTGATATTTAAGAAACCAAGTGTACTAGTTGGGGTTCTCCAGGAAAATAGAACCTACAGTATATAGATATAGCATATATCAAGCACAAAATGCATTTTAAGAAGGAGGAAGTAATCAGTTCTGACAAATTGCTGTGAGAGGCAAATTGCTTTTGTGAGAAGACTCTGTTTCTTAAACTTACCGAAAAAATTTCTTTTAGGACTTTCTTCTAAACTGAATTATTTTCAAAGTTTCAGGAAATAAATTTAGATTTTCACCTTGGGCCCACATTATTATTTACAGAAAAGCGCATTAAGTTACTCTGAAAAATCTATATTTATTAAGTTATCAACTTTCAAAACCACAGGGAAAAACCTTAGACTTTTACCATTTAATCCTCCCCTTTCTTTCCTCTAGACTTTGGATGTAGAAGGAGTTATATAAAATTTATCCAAGAAAAATTATACCACTCTATTCAGAAGATAAGAAGGGCCATAATAAAATGTTTTTGACTATTTAAAAAACAAAACAAAACAAAAACCTTTTTTCACTCTTAGTGCCTCATTCTATGACAAAAGATTTTAGACTGAATGCAAGAATGAGAACAAGCATGCCCCCTAGCCGTTTGGGGTTTTATAAAAGTATCCATTGTATACTGACTGCTTCTTTCCCTTGCAGTCATATATGTTGCTGTAGAGACTCAGGTGTGGAGGCTTTGAAACTGACTAGTGCCCAATTACCGTGACAACTTATTTCCATGTTTTTTTTTGTTGTTGTTGTTCTTCCTCTCCATTACGAATGAACGATAATAAATTCCTTTCTAGCTTCTTTAACCCTAAAATTGCTCCAAACCAAACGATCTTAGCTTTTGTCATTAGCAAACATTTTGTGGCTTCTGATATTCCTCAGATATATAATAATTTCTTCAGGACACTTATATGATGGGAGCCCTTCCAGATAGCATGGGAGAAAACCATAGTCATTTTCTCTCGTCACTGTTATGGTTCTCTTTCCTCTGTACTGCTTTCCTTTCTCTTAACCCTTAGTGTTTCAGAGACCCTTTATTTAGACAAACTCTGCTACTTTCTGTGTCAAACTATATGTGAGTGACAAGGTATATAAATCATGTTTATTTATTAGCACTTTACTTTTAATGTAAAAATATGCATTAGTTCAGAAACAGCTTCATGAATGCAAAAGCATCTTGAGTATTTTAGGAAAGCTATCTTTCCAAAATTTCAAGACGCTTCATTTTGTCCAGGGAAGAAGTAGTGATTTTTACACATCAGTCACATAGATTCGAGCACTGTGACTGTGTGTGTGTTACTAGCTCTTAATTTCCCACGGGGCCCTGTAATCCACAGAAATTCACTCAGCGCTCAAGTGGAGTAGAGTTGCGGCTGACTGTGAAAGACAGGGCTCCTTCCCCTTATACCCTCACTTCAACAAAACTGAGAGGCAGAAATCTGTTTAAAAATGTTTTATAATGCACTTCCAATGAAAAAAGAGAGCTTGTTTAATGGCTTATTTAACATGCAATAAAACTCACATCCTGAGGTTTTAGAAATTTCTGTAGTCTTCACTTAGTTCTTAAGGTAAAGTATGTTTAACCATTGAACATAAAATATATTAAATGGTTTTAAAATATTACTGTAGAGTATCTTTTATACAGTTATAAATATATACCCATCTCTGATCATGTTGCTCACCAGGGGCAGAGTGAGAAGTGCCTACAGCCAGTTAAAGAGGATGGAACATCAGGCTTCAGAGGATGTTCCACAGGGATATCAGAGAAAACTGGGAGGCAGAAAGTACATCAAGGAGACTCCGAAAAACTCACACACTCACCCAGGAGAAGACAAGCATTGAAACTCTTAGCTGACAAACAGCACCTCTGTTCTTTAGGGTTGTTTAGAGGAACTTTAAGAAAGTTACATCTACACTGTAAGAATTTTGCAGGGCTTAACCAGTTTCCCTCTTTCTCCCCAGTTCAATACACAGGAGGAACTAGACCTTGAAGTTAAAAAAGTGGACAAATATCTCAGAGCCAGACCATACCTCTCATTTATTCCATACAGTCTAGAATTCCCCTCTCACCTGTGAGGGCAAAGGCAGCATGAAGTTTAAATCTGTGTTGAAATGGAAACTTTAAATTTTATTTAAAAATACAAAGACCCTCAAGACTTAAAGAATCTGCACATGATATAATTGGAGAGAAAAGAAAAAAGAAAATTTAAAACATCATTTATTGATCCTGAATCAGTGAATATTTGTAGCAGAGTTTGCTCTCACTGTTGAGGACATACATATGAACAAAACAAACAAAAACGTCTGCCCTTGTGAAGCTTAAATTTAAATGCTATTGAGAGCCCTTTTAAGACAGTAACTAGAGAAAAATTAAAGCAATTCCTATTTTGACTTTACCAAGTTGAAATACATCACTAAAGTTGTTAAAACCAGTATGAGAGTCTCTTGAAATAAAAATGTAAGCTGTTTTTCCCCCAATATATATATATGATTGCAATTTATTGTAATCTATCAGCTTTCCTGTGGTGCTACACTCTGTAAATTGCTGTCTTCCACATTGTCCTTGGCTGTATCTGAAGGGGCCATCAGGGAATGGGTGGAGGGTAGTATTTTCAGTTTCCTTCCTGCCCCTGGTCTATTAGGGGTCTAAAGATAATTTTAAGTCTTAAATAGTAAACTTTCTCTCTCTCTCTCTCTCTCTCTTGTTTTCCCCCACATCAGTGACTCATTTAGCAGTACATCTCATATTGCTAATTAGCAAGCCCACAGAACTTTTGGGGACATAATTTCCAGCAGCAGTATATTTCTTGGTTTTTGCATCCTTATCTTTATTTCTACTTACACACTTGTGTTTGCATATCCTTTGAGCTTATCTGACTTTGGTGGTCAGTATTCCTGTTTTCCTTCCCTGAGTCATTTTGTCTGAAAGGATTTGGTTGTTGCTAGATCCTCAGTTGATCTTTATCAGACTCTATTAATTTCTGGGTTTTAATAAAATAAGTGATATTTTATCACTTATCAGTCCATTTTTTTCCCCTAAAAAATTTCCATATCTTCTTTTCTTATTGTTCGGAGTTTAACATTAGTTGACTTTTCCAATATTGCAAAGCCATGAATTTCTGACATTTTTCGAAAATCTTGCTATCTTGCTTGCAAATGGACAGATTCTTTCTGAGCTCTTCTCTCTCTCATCAAAGAGAGGTGTTTTAAAAAGGCAACCACTAGTAGCAATATGTCATATCTCCTCCCCTCATTCTACAAGTTTATCTCCTGTATCATCTGCCTCCAAATGTGGTAGGTGACACATCACTTTTTGCCGCTATGTGATGTTGATTGCCATCTTTCAAGCAGACAAGATAGTGTTCCTACTATTCACTTTTTGGCCTTCAATCAAATGCTCACAGATCATTTTTTTTTTTCTTCCTTTCTCTCTTTTCTTTTTGAGACATATTTTTTTTCTTTTACAATGAATGTTAGGAAGAGAATGGGAAGTGCATTTAATCTGCATGTAAAAGAGCTATGAGGGCTTTGTTGGGGAAAAGACAGTAAAAGACCTATGGGTTGGAAACTAAGAAAAATTTAAGATGAAGAAAATAGGCTCTACAAGAAAGCTGAGCACCGAAGAATAGATGCTTTTGAACTGTGGCATTGGAGAAGACTCTTGAGAGTTCCTTGGACTGCAAGAAGTCCAACCAGTGAATCCTAAAAGAAATCAGTCTGGAAAATCATTGAGGACTGATGCTGAAGCTCCAATACTTTGGCCACCTGATGTGAAGACCTGGCTCATTTGAAAAGACTCTGGTGCTGGAAAAGATTGAAGGCAGGAGAAGAAGGGGATGACAGAAGATGAGATCACCTGATGGATGGCATCACCGACTCAATGGACATGAGTTTGAGTAAACTCTGGGAGCTGTTGATGGAGAGGGAGGCCTGGCGTGCTGCAGTCCATGGGGTCTCAAAGAGTCGGACATGACTGAGTGAGTGAACTGAACTGAACTGTAGGCTGGATACAATGAGTCCAATCCTATAGAGGAATGTTGGGGGTTAGGTATTTCTCTGATGTGTTTTGAATGATAGATGTAAAGAACATTTTCCTTTATACTAAATGATTGACTGTCAAACTTTGTTAGAGATGCAAAATTCCTCATGTCTTCAACACTGGATCATGATTTCAAAAAAGTTTACATGTAAATTACATTAGCCTCTTTTTCTGCTTAAAAAGTCATTGTCATAATTAATGGATGTAACAATACTGATAATTCTAATACAGAGATGGCTTATTTTGTTTTACTATAATTTCTGATTATATGTGTATAAGATTTACTATGAAGATTTTAAGGAACTATTTTCCCTTTTATCATGAAGTATCAACAGATTCCTATGTATTTTTAAGGTCAAAGATAGTTTTGAAGTTTAACTGAGAAAACTCAATAAAGAAAATTTAGTTATTGTATTTTTTCTTTCAACCCAAAGTCAGTACAAAGCCACAAAGATTATATTCTGTTTCTTTCATACCTATCATTCGATTCACAGTTACTTTAATTTTCTCTACTTTTCTCCAAAGCAAAAATACTTCTACTTTCTCCAAAGCAAAGCCAAATGGATGGCTCAGAATAGGCAAGTAGGAAGCAGTTAAAAGTGACTATATGTTTTAAGTCTCTAATCCTTAGACTGAAAATGTATGAGTTATATGTCAATTAAATTGAAGGGTATATGTTAAATATTTTTTGGACTTTTATTTTACCGAATTTTTTCACCACGTTTACCTTTGGATGTGTAAAGTGCAAGGAAAAATAGAAACTAAAATTTGGAGCTTGAACTTATTAGATTATTCTAAATGTGTTTTGTATTAAGTGCATGTATACTAAAAGGGATAAGAAATGACACAGTAATCAAAAAAGTTGAGTTTTATTTTTTTATTTTTTGAATTTATTTTTTTTCCATTTATTTTTATTAGTTGGAGGCTAATTACTTTACAGTTTTGTAGTGGTTTTTGCCATACATTGACATGAATCATCCATGGATTTACATGTATTCCCCATCCTGATCCCCTTCCCACCTCCCTCCCCATCCCATCCCTCTGGGTCTTCCCAGTGCACCAACCCTGAGCACTTGTCTCATGCATCCAACCTTGGGCTGGTGATCTGTTTCACCCTTGATAGTATACTTGTTTCAATGCTGTTCTCTCAGAACATCCAACCTTCACCTTCTCCCACAGAGTCCAAAAGTCTGTTCTGTACATCTGTGTCTCTTTTTCTGTTTTGCATATAGGGTTATCATTACCATCTTTCTAAATTCCATATATATGCATTAATATACTGTATTGGTCTTTATCTTTCTGGATTACTTCACTCTGTATAATGGGCTCCAGTTTCATCCACCTCATTAGAACTGATTCAAATGAATTCTTTTTAATGGCTGAGTAATATTCCATGGTGTATATGTACCACAGCTTCCTTATCCATTTGTCTGCTGATGGGCATCTAGGTTGCTTCCATGTCCTGGCTATGATAAACAGTGCTGCAATGAACATTGGGGTGCACTTGTCTCTTTCAGATCTGGTTTCCTTGGTGTGTATGCCCAGGAGTGGGATTGCTGGGTCGTATGGGAGTTCTATTTCCAATTTTTTAAGGAATCTTCACACTGTTCTCCATAGTGGCTGTACTAGTTTGCATTCCCACCAGCAGTGCAAGAGGGTTCCCTTTTCTCCACACCCTCTCCAGCATTTATTGCTTATAGACCTTTGGATAGCAGCCATTCTGACTGGCATGTAATGGTACCTCATTGAGGTCTTGATTTGCATTTTTCTGATAATGAGTGATGTTGAGCATCTTTTCATGTGTTTGTTAGCCATCTGTATGTCTTCTTTGGAGAAATGTCTGTTCAGTTCTTTGGCCCATTTTTTGATTGGGTCATTTATTTTTCTGGAATTGAGCTGCAGGAGTTGCTTGTATATTTTTGAGATTAATCCTTTGTCTGTTTCTTCATTTGCTATTATTTTCTCCCATTCTGAAGGCTGTCTTTTAAGATTTCACACTAACTATACTGCTTCTGATACTAACTATATTTGGAATTCTAGCAAGTTGCTTAGCTCTCCAGGCCTTAACTTTCATATCTTAATATGAAAATTGCTGATCTTACTAACTTCTATTCTACTAAAATGGTATTGCAAAATGAAATTTACATATAAAAATATTTTTGTTTTGCAGTTAATGAAGTCCAAAAAACATGAGCTCATTATTTTAATTATCTCCAAGTAAAAGGAACATTTGAACCTGAGTGATCATTCAAGCACATATTCTCTTTGATGAGCCGACATCTCCAAGTTTTCTATCCCAATTTTATTATCAGTAAATAAGGATAATAATATTATGCATATAGTCATGAAGACAAAATAATGAAATATAGACACATAGACTATAAGGCAAAAATTACTCACTTTTAAAAAACACATGTAATGAAAATACTATGGCTGGTCAATATTTACTTTTCCTAAAATGGGTAGAACTAGAATTATATGTTAAACAAAGAACTCAAAGTAGGAAAAAAAACCAGAAACATCATCTGTAAGGTCATAATGTAGCTGATTTAAAAACCAAGGGGGCGTAGAAAATAATAATGACCCTAACATGCTTACATTAGTTGGTGTTTTGAGGACATGAGAGTACAACAATGTAAAGGGATGATAAAAAAGCTCTTCATAAAAAATTTTCTTTTCTTAATATTTCTACTAACACCAAGAAGGCATTTAAAAAGATTAAAAAATAATAAATTCCTGATAACTTTTATAATACAACAATGATTGGATATTTTAAGAATTCTAGACACCTTGATCAAATTTTCAAACATACAACATAGATTCTTACAATACTTTTTTAATGTAGTATATAGAATACACAGAAGAACTATACAAAAGAAATCTTAATGACCCAGGTGCCCATAATGGTGTGATCACTCACCTAGAGTAGGACATCCTGGAGTCCAAAGTCAAGTGGGACTTAGGAAGCATCACTATGAACAAAGCTAGTGGAGGTGATGGAATTCCAGCTGAGTGATTTCAAAGCCTAAAAGATGATGCTGTCCAAGTGCTGCACTCAATATGCCAGCAAACTTGGAAAACTCAGAAGTGGCCACAGGATGGAAAAGGTCAGTTTTCATTCCAATCCCAAATAAAGGCAATGCCAAAGAATGTTCAAACTATAATACAATTGTGCTCATTTCACACCCGAGCAAAGTAATGCTGAAATTTCTCCAAGCCAGGCTTCAATAGAACTTGAACGGAGAACTTCCAGATGTTCAAGCTGGATTTAGAAAAGGCAGAAGAACAAGGCATCAAGTTACCAACATCTGTTAGGTCATAGAAAAAGCAAGAAAGTTCCAGAAAAATAGCTATTTCTGTTTCATCGAAAATGCTAATGCCTTTTATTGTGTGTGTCACAACAAACTTTGGAAAATTCTTCAAGAGATGGGAATATCAGATCATCTTACCTGCCTCTTGCAAAACCTGTATGCAGGTCAAGAAGCAACAGTTAGAACCAAACACTGAACAATGGACTGACTGGTTCCAAATTGGGAAAGGAGTACGTCACGGCTGTGTATTGTCATCCTGCTTATTTAACTTATATCAGGGTACATCATTCAAAGTGCCAGGCTGTATGAAGCACAAGCCAGATTGCTGGGAGAAATATGAATAACCTCAAATATGCACATGACAGCACACTTATGGCAGAAAGAAAAGAGGAACTTTTAATCAAAATGAAAGAGGACAGCAAAAAAAGCTGGCTTAAACCTTAACATTCAGAAAACTAAGATCATGGCATTCAGTCCCATCACTTCATGCCAGATAAAAGGGGAAGCAATGGAAACAGTGGGAGACTTTATTTTCTTGGGCTGCAAAACCACCACAGATGGTGACTGTAGATTTGAAGTTAAAAGATGCTTTCCCTGTGGAAGAAAAGCTATGACAAACCTAGACAACATATTAAAAAGCAGTAAACTTACTTTGCGAACAAAGGTTTATCTAGTCAAAGCTGTGGTTTTTCCAGTAGTTTGTATGGATGTGAGAGTTGGGTCATAAAGAAGGCTGAGTGCTGTAGAGTGGATTCTTTTGAACTACTGTATTGGTAAAGACTCTTGAGAGTCCCTTGGACTACAAGGAGATCAAACTAGTCAATCCTAAAGGAAATCAGTCCTCAATATTCATAGAAGGACTGAAGCTGAAGCTCCAATACTTTGGCCACCTGATGCGAAGAGCCGACTTATTAGAAAGGGCTCTGATGCTGGGAAAGGTTGAAGGCAGGAGGAGAAGGGGACAACAGAGGATGAGATGGGTGGATGGCATCACTGACTCAATGGACATGAGTTTGAGCAAGCTCTGGCAGATGGTGAAGGACAGGGAAGCCTGGCGTGCTGCAGGTCATAAGGTCACAAAGAGTCTGACATGACTGATGGAGTGAACAACAACATATTGTTTCAGTAAAGTAGAGATAATTATTAAATTTTTTGACTGAAAGAATCTAAAAGTATAATTGTTCTAAATTTTATGATTTGGAAAGAAATATTGAAATGGAAACATCATTCCAAATGTTCTATTTTTCACAAATATTGAGGTATTTTAAAGATTATGAATCTTTTTTAAGGCAAGCTAGGGTTTTTTTTTTTTTTTTCCCTTCTTTGTTGGCCAGTATGAATTTTATAGTGAAACACGACCCCACTTAAACAAAGCTTATAAACTCTTTCCAGTGCTCATTAAACCCTTAACAGCTCAAATCACCATTTCATGTATCTGGATGCTTTTTCTGTTTAATGCCTTTACGTTTATTGTTCTGCCCATATGTCCTTTCAGGGTAATGGATAATTCTCTCACAATCTGACTTGTGTTTTCATTATGGTGCCTGAGACAAAGTGAGTGAGATAGGATGAGATCTTCCTTTATTCGCCTCTTGACTTTGTATGCTGGGCTTCATTTGGTTTCGAGTCTTGAAAAGTTCATTACATATTCAATTCAGAGAATAAGGCAGAAATCTCTACAAGTTAATTCAGTGGGAATTGCTGTAGTCATATTTTACCAGATTCTTTAGACAATTATGATTTTATGGAACGTTTCTTAGAAGAAAAAAATATTGATAGATTCTGGAGGACAACTTTAAAGTAGTGATTTTTTAATTAAAAAAATTTGTAAAGCTAAGTATGTAAAAATAAATCTCAAATATCTTCATGAAAATTCATTAACAGTGCTATTATTTTTATTTAATCCTTTGGTTTGTAAATCAGTGCTAACATATATCATGATGATTCTTATTTTTGAAAATACTTATTGCATCAAACCAAAACATTCCAAATAATGTAAAAATTATATAGTTTAAATTTTGAAAACCAAAATGGCAGAGAGATTTTAAATTGTCTCATCTTTCTACTCCATTTAAATGTATCTCCAATAAAGCAAGATGATATCATCTTTACTGCCAATTAAAAGTTTAATATTTCTCCTTACTTAATTTTATCTTGAATGAATGTTCTTTCAAATGTTTCATATGTTTTTAACTAAATGGACTTATTAAATAGTTAAATATGTTAATTAATAAAAAGTGGCCACTTTTGAACTCTAAGATTATAAAAAGAATGTTTAATAAGGTATATCACACAGTATTATCAATTTATGAAAACAATGAAGTGGCAATAAGTAAGAAATTATTTATATTGTGACAATAACTGATTTGAAGTGAAGAGAAGGCCAAAAGGTATAAAGTGGCTATTCAATGTTGGAGTTAAATCGTGGTCCATTTCATTTTATGCTCTGGAATTCCTAGTGTAATCTTTTTGGAAGTCTTCCTGAAATAGTTGAAGTAATGACAATCTCATGTTTCTTGGTTTATCTTCCCATAAATCCTTCTCTCAAGCTTTGAATATTGATTGTAATCCCATTTGGTAATCAAATTTTTTTCAACAAATAATGCTAGACTGCTCAATTATCAGTTGTTAAATATCTAAAGAATATCCTTTGTCTGGCCAGCTGCTAAAATGTCCAGTTTCTGGGTTTATTTAATCTCAAATGCATAGGCCGACTTCCAACAGCATCCATCGCAACGCCCTTCATCTGGTCTTGCTATCATCCTTTCAGTGGCCGGCTGTTGGATTTGTTGTTAAATTGTTGCCAAACCAAAGGTCACAAAAAACAAGGCCTTGTCTTTGGTTTTTTTTGTTTTTGTAACTTTTATCTTGCCCGAGCTTCATCATCAATGTCATACTGCTGTGAGCTAGTGCCAGCATCCCACAGATCTCCAGAAACCGGTTAGGACATATTTTGTATTCATGATAGATGGCAAATAATTGAAGCAATCCACCTGCTCTGGGGCTTGTCTGTCAATTTTGATAAGGTTGTGGCATGAGTGACACTTATTTGTTGTTGTAAATTTAGAACTGTTTTTTCAGACAAATGAAAAATCTATGTTTTATGATAAATCGCTATAGGTCCTTCAGCTCCTGAAAAGCGCAACTAAAAGTTACAGTTTTGGTGTTCATAGCTGCATTGCTGTTTTACCTATGATCTCATTTTAAAATGAAAATAAATTGAACTCTGCCTGTAAAATAAGTCATGACTAGGTGTATAAAATAGTCATTACAGTGTATAAAGGAATAAATTATCTATATCCCTGGCATTAAAATAACCACTTATGATATTAGATTTTAATTCTAGTCTTCTGAAAATTGTATATAAATGTGTATGGATGCCTAGAGGAGTAGGAAATGGCAACCTAGGCCAATATTCTTGCCTGGAAAATTCCATGGACAGAAGAACATGTCAGCCTATAGTATGGGGTTGCAAAGAGTCAGACATGACTGAACATGCACACATACATTCCTGCCTATATGAATTAAAAGCATTAGCTTATCTGTTACCTCAAACACAAATTTGGAATGCTATTATTCTGACGAATCAATACGGCTTTAAAAGTACTTACTACACAGTAATTGAGAAATTAACAAAAAATATTGAAAAGAAAGAAAATTAAAGATTAATGTTTTGTGACAAAATGCTCCATATTTTTCTATTCAAGCATGTTTTTGCATATGTTCATAGTAGTCTAAATTTTTGTATAACTATTTATTTTCTTTAATACGTGCTTACAACAAGCAGTATACATATGGATATAAAAGAAAAGTTAATCATTTTCTTTTTCTTCAATGCAGTGTTTCACAAAATAAATGAACAATATTTACTTTTACCTTTCCAAACATAATTCTATGTTTTTACAAATCAATATAAAAAGATAGATAAATATTCAGTTCAGTTCATTTCTGTCACTTAGTCATTGTCAATTCTTTGTGATCCCATTGACTGAAGCACACCAGCTTCCCTGTCCATCACCAACTCAGGAGTTTTTTATTAAATATCATATTATATCTATTATTCTTTAGCTTGCAGTTTTCACTTAACAAATGTATACACTATTTTGTTCAGTGAGTTTCTCATGTATAAAGTTAATAACAGTTTCCCACATTGGTATATACATTTTAAAACTTAATTCCAAAGGAAGATAAAGTTCCACCATCTTTCTGAACAATCTTTCTTTGATTGCTAAATTTGTTCAAATTTATAACTTATAAACACAGTTGCAATTAGCAACATGATTTAGGTGTGTTTTAATTAGGTTTCGATTATTTATTAGGATAGGCTTCTAGAACTGAAATTAATTAAGTTATTTTAATCTAAAGTTAAAATATATATCTTGATTCATATTTTCTCTTGCTTACCAGGAAGAAAAATTGTCTTCCAACAGTTTCAAATAGAATAATCTATTCATCTTGATATAGATTATTTTGCTATTTTTATGTTTATGTACAATCCTTGGGGCACATTTGATTTTGTCTAAAAAAATCATAATGCATTTGGTCCATAAGACTTTTGGTCCACATCAAAAGAACGTTGGTATTTTGTTCTGGACAAAACCTTTTGGTACTGGTTTGAAAGCACTCGTTTCCATCAAGTTGTCTTCTGTTAATTTCTCTGGCATGGTGTTTATTACCTCTGGGATTTCTCCACTATCTATATCTTGAAACACGTCAGCCCTCACACTTTTAGAATTTTTATTTTACATTGGAGTAGAGATGACTATCAATGCTGTGTTAGTGCCAGGTGTCCAGCAAAGTGACTCAGTTATACATGTGCGTGCATCTATTCTTTTTCGTTATTTCCCCGCTTTGCTTCTTACTGGCTACTGAGTAGAGCTCCCTGTGCTGTGCAGTAGGTCCTTGTTGGTTATCTGTTTTAAATATAGCAGTGATTGCATGTCAACCCCAGCTCCAAATCTATCTCTTTTTGCGGTAGTCAAAACCGCATGATTTTCTTGATTGGATCTGCTGTACGTGCTGTGAAGTGATGCGCATCTGGACAGAGTTTTCTCCAGCAGGAACTTACTATTTCAGGTTTGATGGTTTTTGTGGCTTATTCTGAAGCATCAATGCTATCTTCAGTGTTGTAATCCTTCTCGATTTCTATGATGCCCTATTGGAGCTCTCTTCTATAGCATTGACAAATCTTTCCATAGAGTTACCATGTGTAATGGGCCTTAAATTTCCTGTGACCCCCTTGTTCTAGAGGCTAAATTAAAGACATTGTGTTTAAGGGCAAGTGGACCACTCTTCAGTCCTTTTGATGTTGAACTCATTGGGCTCTGGGTGGGCCAGGAACATTGTCCAATATCAAAGAACTTTTAGAAGACAGTCCCTTACTGGAAAGGTGCTTCCTGACTTCAGGGACAACCAATCGAGGACAACTTTTCTCAATGTCCAAGGCTTTTTGTTTCACAAACAGAAGACAGTCAGCTGGGGTTTATCTTTTCCATTCAAGGCTTGGAGGTTAATAGCTTTATAGATAAGAATAATCTTCATCATAAACTTCAGTACATTTGCACAAAACAGTAGAGTTAGTCTATTCTTTTGTGCCTTAAATCCTGGCACTTGCTTCTCTCCCTTACTTGTTAGTATGACTTTTTTTTTTTTTTTTTCCAGAATAGGACACTTTCATCTGTGTTAAATAACAGTTCAGGCAGATAGCCTTTCTTCGCAATGATTTTCTTAAAGGCATCTGGGAACTTCGCTGCTTCTTCATCAGCAGAAGCTGCTTCTCCTGTTATCTTGACATTTTAAAAGACAAATCCCTTTCTAAAATTATTGAACCATCCTTTGCTGACATTAAATTCTCCAGCTTTAGATTCTTCACTCGCCTTGTTTTAAGTTGTCATATAATGGCTTCAATTTTTATTGGAATCACATGAAAAGTCTATAGGTGGTAGGCTTTTCTTATAGCAATTCTACACACACATAAAGGACAAAAATCTTGTCATTGTGTTTTCAATATGAGACAAAAAGATATTTTGCCAAAAGAGCAAGATTCTAGCTTCTGCAGGCAGCAATGATTTCATGAATTTTCTTTTCTTTCTCTTTCTCTTTTTTTTGTAAAGTGGTATTTAGATTTGTTTATCATGAAATGGCAGACAACCACAGCTGCAGACCTCAATCTAAAGTACTTATCAAGAAATTCAACTTTTCTTGCAATATTCTGACTTTTCTCTGCTTCTTAGGAGCATTCTCAGCATCTCTAGTGGCATGTTGTATGGGTCCTATGATGTTAATTTAGGGTTTAAGGTATTACAGTAAACATGATGGTAATTAGCACCACTAAATGCTTGAAGCAGATACTCACAACACTTGAACTCACTGCAATAGAAACAAAAGATGGATGCAAAATTATTACAGTAGTACAATATATTATAGTTAATTTTATGCACTTATAAATTGCTTCCTTTTTTAAGTTTCTCTCGACTGAATATGTTTCCATATATGGTCTGCAAGTGTTTGTGTGCATAACTTTAATAAATGTTAACTTTGTATAATAGATTTATGTACATTTTATGGTAGTAAGTGATAAAATAGACTAGTATATTTATGATACCCCTGACTTTTTCTTATTTTTTAAGTATTTCTAGGTTATGCAGTTCATCTGAAAATTGCCACAGATCTTCAAATATTTTTCCAATATATTTATTAAATAAAATCTCCATCTAAGTGGATGTTAACTCGTGTTAGTCAAGGATTGACTGTATACTTTAAAATCATTTCTATAATCAATTAGAGAACAGTAACCAGTAAAACAATTAATATAATAAATAAATGGCATTAGGGAAATTCATGGATGCTTTAATATTTAAATACATATGCTTCTCTATGAGCAGAAGTTAATTGCAGTTAAATATTTAAATATAAATAGGTCAAAATCTGAAAAAGTTAAAAGTAATTAATTTTATGATTTTTTGCAGAAAAATGTATTTTCTTAAGTAAGATATGCAAATAGTCAAGGGAAGTAGTGATATGCGCAACTACAGAAATATTAAACATTTAGATATAATGAAAAATTTCAGTAAAAATAATAAAAGTGTTAAAATGAAGTATTGGAAAGGTTATGGGAAAAGTATATTCATTACTATGAGAGTAAAAATTATTATAACTGGTTTGAAGTAGAATATGATAGTGTCTAGTACAACTTACAAGGCATATACTCTAAGACCTAATTAAGATTTCTACTAATTCCAAGAATTCCACTTTAAATATCTGTTTTAGAAAACCACCCACATGTGTACCTGTAGAGTTATAGAATGTTAGACTAGCATTTTGTATAAACACATGATAAGGATGTGTATGATGAAAAGCATGAGTCATGAGGTGAGATAGTAAAGAAATTTTGTTTTCATCTCTCAGTGCTCCTTTATCTTTATTCAGTGAAGTTAGTTATTTTACTTTGAATATTTTTACAGGATTTATAATTATTTTCTGAATATTCTGAGTCATAAAATACAATCTTAATTTAAAAAATAAACAACAAAAATAGAAAGCTCAGTCTTGTAAAATGATAATTAAAAAAACAAAGAAGCCTGGTTGTGTTCATTTCCAAATCTGAATTCTACTCTGTAGTGAGTGAGGAGTCTCTACCCTGAGGACAAAAATCTTGTCAGATTATTACTTCTTTCCTCTCCTCTATATTAACATTTTGTTAGAAAGTGGCAATGTGCTCAGGTATTTTTGCCTGAAAAATTCCATGGATGGAGGAGCCTGGTGGGCTACAGTCCGCTGGGATGCAAAGAGAAGGACAGGATGGAGCAACCGAACACACACAGCACTTTATTGTGCTGACTTAGAAGGTGTTAAAAGCAGGCCCCTGTCCTGGAGTGGTATTGCGTTTATCAGACCAGCTCTCCAGCTGTTGTGTTCTTCCTGTGGATCATGCTCTTTTTCTCTCTGCCCCAAACAAGTAATCTGTTGGCCTCCCCAGTTTCAGCCTGCTGAAGTCTATTTTCCTTGCCAGGTGCATCATGGAAAGGCCTAACATGACACCATCCTGTGCACTCTCAGCCTCCAACTGGTCTATGGAAAAAACTAATATATTCATCCTTTATCCCAGATAAACTTTAGTTCAAGCAGATCCCACTGAGGCAGAAAGATCTACTTTGACTTATCAGTTAGATAAGAGAGCAGCTAGAGAAGAAATTTGACATCTGTCCATTGTATCCTAGAGGAAATGCATCTGAACCTTCCCATATGGGCCCTTTGAATCCCTGTCATTTGACTAGAGGTGATCATCAGATACATCCTATGAACTCAAAGAAAACCAACAGCTATCTTGAGCAATCATTCTCTAAAACTTACCCCCTATTAATCTCCAAATGATGTGTTTATTCTTAGTATGGAGTTATAACATATAAGAGCAGTTAGAAATAAAATGTAGTTTATTCTTCCATTACATGTGTGTAAGAAGTAAATTAAATTGCTTAATTTAAAACAATTGATAAAGATAGGTGCCAAAATCTAATTGTTTATGAAAACAATATCTTAAAATATTTTTGCAATGATATAATTTATAATTAAAATAAAAATAACAATAAATCTTCTCTAGGGATAGATATAACTATCTGAATTTATAAAATGAATTAGAGGAAAATGAAGTGATAGCTACATTTTAGTGACTATCACAGGGGAATGGAAGAAAGTAAGGTGGTAATCAAGTGAATGCATATATATTTTTCTCATTTTTCTATTTTTATTCAGTTATAAAGTTAAAATTTTGTTACATATGTTAAGATTTTGTATAAAATATGTTTGCAAAATTATACTTTTCTATGTTTAATTATACTACTGTTTTATTATTTTCTTTAAAGATATTTTTAAGAAAAAAAACCTGTAGAGTTGGTGAAGAGAAATTAAACTGAAAGATGAGCCCTGAAAACAAGGAAGAGAATAAGATCTATACCAAAATTGAGGCAGTCATTTTTTCCTTTGTCATGAGGAGGGACAACTTCATCTTTATGTGTGTCTAACCTAGGTGAGATGGATGGAAATATTATCTGTGGTAGGTATGCAATTAAGAAGACTGCTGAGTTGCTTTCATGTCCTGGCTATGATAAACAGTGCTGCGATGAACATTGGGGTGCACGTGTCTCTTTCAGATCTGGTTTCCTTGGTGTGTATGCCCAGAAGTGGGATTGCTGGGTCATATGGCAGGTCTATTTCCAGTTTTTTAAGAAATCTCCACACTGTTTTCCATAGTGGCTGTACTAGTTTGCATTCCCACCAACAGTGTAAGAGGGTTCCCTTTTTTCCACATCCTCTCCAACATTTATTGCTTGTAGACTTTTGGATAGCAGCCATCCTGGTTGGCGTGTAATGGTACCTCATTGTGGTTTCGATTTGCATTTCTCTGATAATGAGTGATGTTGAGCATCTTTTCATGTGTTTCTTAGCCATCTGTATGTCTTCCTTGGAGAAGTGTCTGTTTAGTTCTTTGGCCCGTTTTTTGATTGGATCATTTATTTTTCTGGAGTTGAGCTGGAGGAGTTGCTTGTATATTTTTGAGATTAAGCCCTTGTCTGTTGCTTCGTTTGCTATTATTTTCTCCCATTCTGAGGGCTGTCTTTTCACCTTGCTTATAGTTTCCTTTGCTGTGCAAAAGCTTTTAAGTTTCATTAGGTCCCATTTGTTTATTTTTGCTTTTGTTTCTAATATTCTGGGATGTGGGTCATAGAGGATCCTGCTGTGATTTATGTCAGAGAGTGTTTTACCTATGTTCTCCTCTAGGAGTTTTATAGTTTCTGGTCTTACATTTAGATCTTTAATCCATTTTGAATTTATTTTTGTGTATGGTGTTAGAAAGTGTTCTAGTTTCATTCTTTTACAAGTGGTTGACCAATTTTCCCAGCACCACTTGTTAAAGAGGCTATCTTTTTTCCATTGTATCTCCTTGCCTCCTTTGTCAAAGATAAGGTGACCATATGCTCGTGGATTTATCTCTGGGATTTCTATTCTGATCCATTGATCTATATATCTGTCTTTGTGCCAATACCATACTGTCTTGATGACTGTAGCTTTGTAGTATAGTCTGAAGTCAGGCAGATTGATTCCTCCAGTTCCATTCTTCTTTCTCAAGATTACTTTGGCTATTCGAGGTTTTTTGTATTTCCATACAAATTGTGAAATTATTTGTTCTAGTTCTGTGAAACCTAGATGCCCATCAGCAGACGAATGGATAAGGAAGCTGTGGTACATATACACCATGGAATATTACTCAGCCATTAAAAAGAATTCATTTGAATCAGTTCTAATGAGATGGACGAAACTGGAGCCCATTATACAGAGTGAAGTAAGCCAGAAAGATAAAGACCATTACAATATACTAACACATATATATGGAATTTAGAAAGATGTTAATGATAACGCTATATGCAGAACAGAAAAAAAAAAAAGACACAGATTTATAGAACAGTCTTTTAGACTCTGTGGGAGAAGGTGAGGGTGGGATGTTTCAAGAGAACAGCATTGAAACATGTATATTATCTAGGGTGAAACAGATCACCAGCCCAGGTTGGATGCATGAGACAAGCACTCGGACCTGGTGCACTGGGAAAACCTAGAGGGAACGGGTGGAGAGGGAGGTGGGAGGGGGGACTGGGATGGGGAATACATGTAAACCCATGGCTGTTTCATTTCAATGTATGACAAAATCCACCACAAATAAAAAAAAAAAAAGAAGAAGAATGCTGATTCAGTAATACCTTTTCCTCCTCTTCATGCATTTCTTTGACAATTCTCAGTGCCATTTATCTGTTTCAGGTCACTAGGGAAGAGCAATTTCAGTAGTAGCAGAGAATATCTGTGTGAAAAACAATGAACATACTCTGCTGGTGAACTAAAAGTAAGTGGATGACTTCCAAATACTTGATATTACTCATATCTGGAATTGAAGAAATGCAACAAACTAGTGAATATTTAAAAAGAAATGTAGACTCACAGATAAAGAGAACATATTAGTGGTTACCAGCAGGGGAAGGGAAGTGTGGGGCACGAGTAAGATAGGGATAGGGGACTAAGAGACATAAAGTAGTTTGTATTAAATTAAAAGGATATATTGTACAACATAGGGAATATAGCCAATATTTTATAATAGCTATAAGTGATGTATAACTGTTAAAAATTGTGAATCACTATGGTAAACTTATAACTTACATAATATTGTACATCAACTACTTTAATTTTAAAAAAGACACTCCCCCCAAAAAAGTAAATGTCTTTTAGGGAAGTTTCATTATCCAGAACTTAAAATTCACCTTTCTTGACACTTTGGAGAAGAAAGGGCAATTATCATACTCTGTGGTCAGTGTTTCACCAGGTTAATGGGATAAACATTGATTGCATAGTCTTGATAATGTGTGAGCTCAAATACTATGCAATAACATTTGCTCATTCATTTTGTTTATCTTGCACAAAAATATGTCTGTTCCTGTCACCAAATTTCGTGTTTTTTTCCCCCTAAATTTTATAGCAGTGTCTTAAGTTTTATCCCAAAATCTAAGGAATCTTTTCCTTGTTCATTTCAGACAGTCAGAGAAACTGGTATGGACAAATGTTTACATGCAAGCACTTTAATGTAAATTATTTACTACTCATCATACATTAACACACTGCTTCATACAACTTTTACTTGTAATCTCATTGTATCCACATTATACTTTTTGTTTTTTACTATTTCTTAGTGTGCTTTGAAAATTTAATCTCTCTGTGGATTTAAGAAATCAATATTACGAGTCCATTTAAATTAGCTTATTCTTTATTTATTCTTAAAAATCTCAAGGTTTCTGTATTTCTTAGGCATGTGGATGATTACATGAGAACTTTTTTAGTATTATAAAAACCCTGATGGATTCTCTTTTCCATAAGCATTTTGAAGGCAATACAATTTGAATTAGATATTGAATGTGAGGAGCTGACTTCATTAGTAGACCTTACATAATCAACCTGTCTACTTTTATTTCCTCTGACCATAAAGTTAAAAAAAATATGAATAAGCTCAAAGAAATGTGGTAAATATTGATAGAACAGCATTCAAAAGAATGTGAGATTTTTGTGTGTGTGTAAGCAGAAAATATTCTTATTTCTGAAAGGAGATGTAATTTACCAAACATAATTTGAATATTTCTTGATGGGACATATAAGGGAAGTTATAATATTTGCTTTGTTATGACAGAAATTCAGTTGCCATGTCATGTCAGACCCCATGTGACCCCATGAACTGCAGCCCACCAAGCTTCCCTGTCCTTCACTATCTCCCTGAGTTTGCTCAAACCCATGTCCACTGAGTCAGTGATGCCATCCAACCATCTTATCCTTTATCAGCCTCTTCTCTTGCCGTCAATTTTTCCTGGCATCAGGGTCTTTTCCAGTGAATTGGCTCTTCACACCTGGTGACTCAGGATTGGAGTTTCAGCTTCATTATCCATCCTGCAATGACTATTCAGGGTTGATATCCTTTAGGATTGACTGGCTTGATCTCCTTGCTGTCTAAGGAACTCTCAAGAGTCTTCTCCAGCATCACTGTTAGAAAGCATCAATTCTTTGGCACTCGGCCTTCTTTATGGTCCAACTCTTATATACAGATGTGACTGATGGAAAAAACATAGCTTTGACTATATGAATCTTAGTCAACAAAGTGATGTCTCTGCTTTTTAATACCCTGTCTAGCTTTGTCATAGCTTTTCTTTCAAGGAGCAAGCATCTTTTAATTTTATGGCTACAGTCACTGACTGCAGTGATTTTGCAGACCAAGGAAATAAAATCTGTCACTATTTCCACTTTCTCCCTTTCTATTTGCCATTGTGTGTTGGAACTGGATGCCATTATCTTAGTTTTTGGAATGTTGAATTTTAAACCAGAATTTTTTTGCTTTACTCTTTTACCCTCATCAAGAGACTCTTGAGTTCCTCTTTACTGTCTGTCATTTAAATGGTATCATATGCATATCTGAGGTTGTTGATATTTCTCCAAGAAATCTTGATACCAGCTTATGATTCATCCAGCCAGGTATTCCTCATGATGTACTTTGCATATAAGTTAAATAAGTAGGGTGACAATATACAGCACTGACATACTCTTTTCCCAATTTTGTTTGTTTCTTTGTTTTTTCTTTTCCCAATTTTGAAACAGTCCATAGTTCCATGTCCACTACTAAATGTTGCTTCTTGTCCTGCATACAGGTTTTTCAAGAGGGAGGTAAGGTGGTTGGCTAGGCCTATCTCTTAAGAACTTTCCACAGTTTCTTGTGATCCACACAGTCAAAGGCTTTAGTATAGCCAATGAAGCAGAATTAGATTTTTTTTTTTTGGAATTTCCTTGCTTTTTCTATGATCCAGCAGATGTTGGTAATTTAATCTCTGGTTCCTCTGCCTTTTCCAATTCCAGCTTGTAGATCTGGAAGTTCTTGGTTCGTGCACTGCTGAAGTATAGTTTGAAGGATTTTGAACATAATTTTGCTAACATGTGAAATTAGCACAGTTGTATTATAGTTTGAACATTCTTTGGCATTGTCTTTTCTTTGAGATTGGAAAGAAAACTGACCTTTACCAAACCTGTGTCCACTGCTGAGTTTTCCAATTTGCTGGCGTATTGAGCACAGAACTTGAACTACATCATCTTTTAGGATTTGAAATAGTTTAGCTGGAATCCTATCACATCTACTAGCTTTGTTCCTAGTAGTGCTTCCTAAGACCCACTTGACTTCACACTTCAGGATGTCTTGCTGTAGGTGAGTGATCACATTATCATGGTTATCCAAGTCATTAAAAACTTTTTTGTACAGTTCTTCTGTGTATTCTTGCCACCTATTCTTAATCTCTTGTGCTTCTATTAGGTCTTTGCCATTACTGTCCTTTACTGTACCCATCTTTCTATGAAATGTTCCCTTGGAATCTCTAATTTCTTGGAGAGATCTCTACTCTTTCCCATTCTATTGTTTTTCTCTGTTTCTTTGTCCCTTTCATGTAAAAAACTCTTTCTTATTTCTTCTTGCTGTTCTCTGAAACTCTGCACTCAGTTGCATGTATCATTCCCTTTCTCCTTCACCTTTCACTTCTTTTCCCAGCTATTTGTAAGGCCTCCTCAGACAGTCACTTTGCCTTCTTGCATTTCTTTTTCTTGGGGATGTTTCTGGTCACCTCCTCCTGTACAGTATTACAAACCTCCATCCATAGTTCTGCAGGCATTCTATCTACCAGATCTAAGTCCTTGAATCTATTCATTATCTCCACTGTAAAATCACAAGGGATTTGATTTAGATCATACTTGAATGGTTTAGTGGTTTTCCCTGCTCTCTTCAGTTTAAGCCTGAATTTTGCAATAAGGACCTGATGGTCTGAGCCACAGTCAGCTCCTGATCTTGTTTTCATTGACTGTATAGAGCGTCTCCATCATTGGCTGCAAAGAATATAATCAATCTGATTTCGGTATTGACCATTGGTGATGTACATGTGTAGAGTCATCTCTTGTGTTGTTGGAAGAGGGATTTTGCTATGAACAGTGTTCTCTTGGCCAACCTCTATTAGCTTTTGTCCTGCGTCATGTTGTACTCCAAGGGCAAACTTGCCTGTTACTCCAGGTATCTCTTGACTTCCTACTTTTGCATTACAGTCCCCTATGATGAAAAAGACATTCCCTTTTGGTATTAGTTCTAGAAGTAAGTCTTCATTAAACCATTCAACTTTAGCTTTTTCTGCATTAGTGGTTGTGGTATAGACTTGGATTACTGTGATATTGAATGGTTTGCCTTGGAAATGAATCAAATCATTCTGTCATTTTGAGATTGCACCCAAGTACTGCATTTCAGACTCTCCTGTTTTCTATGAGGGCTACTTCATTTCTTCTGAGAGATTCTTGCCCACAGAAGTGGATATAATGGTCATCTGTGTTAAATTTGTCCATTCCAGTCCATTTTAGTTCACTGATTCCTAAAATGTATATGTTCACTCTTGCCATCTCCTGTTTGACTACATCCGATTTACCTTGATTAATGGACCTGGGGTCCTATGTAATGCTGTTCTTTACAGCATTGGAATTTATTTCACCACAAGACGTATCCACAACTGGGTGTCCTTTCTGCTTTGGCTCAACCACTTCATTCTTCATTCAGCTATTTCTGTGCTCTTCCTCAGTAGCATATTGGATACCTACAGACCTGGGAGGCTCATCTTTCAGTGTTGGGTCTTTTTGCCTTTTTATACTGTTCAAATTTTCATGAGGTCTCAAGGTAAGAATGCTGAAGTGGTTTGCCATTCCCTTCTCCAGCTGACCACATTGTTTCAGGCCCTTACTAGCAGGGGCATGCCTTGAAGCAGCTTCATGTAGCCAGAGGACATCCTGGCACCTGATTTTCCTGTGATGGCCCCCTTGAGTGTATAAACTTTCACTGGCTGCTGGGTGTTGGTCTAGGTGCCATCCAGGGGCCTAGGCAAAGACCCTGCTGGAATTTTTGGCTGGAGCTGATTGATGTTGGAGGATGCCTGGTAGTGAAGGACTCTGTGCCCTCTCTGCTGCCTCTGGCCACCCTGGGGCCAATCCACTGCCCAGGAGCCACCCCCCAGCCTCACCATTGCTGCTAGCTGTAAAACAATTTAAATATAAAAATATTTAAGTACTGAGTAATTTTTTAGGTTACATTTTATTTCATGGCTTTACTATGTCATTTTGTTACTGAATGGGTTGTTCTCTGAAGAAACATTTTTTAAGATTAAAAAAAAAAAAACCTTAGAAATAGAACCGTAGGTTGCCCTGCCCAGCTGTAATTACTAATCCATCGTGTTTATTTTTAAGCACTTACCATTGCCATACGTAAAATATTTAGCCAATGGGAATTTGCTGTATGTCTCAGGAATCTCCTGGCAATCTTGATTCCAGCTTGTGATTCATCCAGCCCAGAATTTCAAAAGATATACTCTGCATAGAAGTTAAATAAGCAGAGTGACAATATGCAAATTTGGCATACTCCTTTCCCAATTTGGAACCGATCCATTGTTCCATGTACGGTTATAACTGTTGCTTCTTGACCTGCATACACGTTTCTCAGGAGACAAGTAAGGTGGATTGGTAATCCCATCTCTTTAAGAAATTTTTTAACAGTTTGTTGTGACCCACACAGTCAAAGGCTTTAGTCAGTGAAGCTGAAGTAGATGTTTTCTGGAATTCCCTTACATTTTCTATGATCCAACGGATGTTTGCAATTTAATTTCTGGTTCCTCTGCCTTTTCTAAATCCAACTTATACATCTGGAAGTTCTCAGTTCACATACTGCTAAAACCTAATTTGAAGGATTTTGAGCATGACCTTGCTAACATGTGAAATTAGCACAATTGAATAGCACAATCAAACATTCTTTGACATTGCCTTTCTTTGGGACTGGAATGAAAACTGACCTTTTCCAGTCCTGTGCCCGCTGCTGAATTTTCCATATAATTTCCATATTACCAAACAAAGGTTCACTACTAATTACTATGGGAACTGACAATTCTTTTAATGCACGTAAAATTCGATTCATCACTCCATCCACAACTCATAGCAGGATGTTGGGAAAGAGTAAGGGCTCATTCAGGTGATCAAAGGGGGTAAGGGATCTGCATATGTGTGCGGATGTATGTGTGGGAAGGCAAACAAGCCAGGATATCAAGCTGAAGAGTCAATTCTGCAGAATTTCCTGCCTGATACAACTGCTTCACTCAGGGGTCCTACTTTGCTGTTTTATCGCAGACTTGCTTGAAGGAATTAGAGTGAGTCACTTGAACCCTTTAGGAAACAGGTATTAACAACTGAGCTAAGTTGAATTTTCCAACACTGACATTGGACTATAACAGACAAATCATCTTATAATCCAAGTATATAACAGAAACTGTCTTTATATACATCATAGACTTGAGAAAGCCTGAAGTTCAGAGAAAAAAAGAAAATATCCACTACTGAAAATCTATGGATGTCTTCCATAATATTATAATCAAAGGAGTCTTTGATGTGTCCTAAATTTGGCCAGGATATTTCAACCTTAAAATACAGACATCATGAGATATATTTTTCAGGAGATAATATAAATATGTGTGCAAGAAGAGGTGAATAAAGATAGAAATTATATATATATATATATATATATATATATATATATATATTCTGTCTGCATTCTCATCTGAAGCACCAGACATCAAAATTTTTCCATATTTACAATAATATCCCAAAGTTCTGTTACTCTTGACTTGATAAAACAAAGGATGTTTCTACAATTCTTTCAAAATTCAGGCTGTTTGTGCAATTTTACTTCTTTTCCTTAAAGAGTTTCTCTAGCCATCTCTGAGACTGGGGAATTGTCATTTATAATCACACATGTTGTTCATAACTTAAAAAAAAAATCCTCTGCTCTTATGTTCACTTTGTTTCCTAGCATCCTACTCTGCTCACTGTCAATGGCTCTGTCCCAACTTGGGTTGTTCAATCTGTCAACATCTGTGGTCTTTTCTCTCCCCACCTCCAGCATGGAAACTCCTTCCTTCTCACCATTCTCAACTCTTTTAGTGATGTTTTCCATAGCAGAGCTCTTTGTCCAGTAGTGGTCCATGTCCTTCATTTATAGCACAGCTTGAAGGGTAGTCAGATCAAAGAGCAGTTGGACAGAGATGCACAGGATAGTAAGAAATATGACTTAATTTTACACCCAGTCCTTGTCTTCCTTTGGGCTCGCAGTCATACTAACTCACTCCTGTGGCTTTTCCCTCTTAGTTTTCGTGACCTCTCTCTACTTCCATCTTCTTGGACATCCAGTCTATTTAGCAAGTTCATTCTAACTAGAACTCCAAGAGTGAATTAACTCCTCTCCCCATTAAAATAAAGAGCATCACTGTGCATGTTTCAATACCCCTAATACTCTGAGACTATTAAGACAAACCATAAACTTTCTGTTATTCATGAGAGTAGGTTTCAGAGAACCCACAGAGAATCACACAGGCATTTTTCCATAATTTCTCAAAATAAACTTAGGTTCTGACCCAGCCAACATGTTGTCATAAATAAATCTCTTATGAAAATTATAATTTTGGGCATTGATAAAGAAGAATTAGATTGGAAGCTATGAGTTAAGAAAGAAATGATCATGGTCATTTGATATCACAAGAAAATGCTAATAAACTTCTAAATCAAAGGAAAATATGAAGGATGGAAACATTGAACTAACTGTTTTTATAATACAAAAGTAGTTGTATATTGGAAATTTAGTAAAATTTCTGTTGATTTTCATCAGGTGAAGTGATTCTGAGACTGGTTTTGCTGC
This sequence comes from Hydropotes inermis, assembly GCA_020226075.1. Lineage (NCBI taxonomy): Eukaryota > Metazoa > Chordata > Mammalia > Artiodactyla > Cervidae > Hydropotes > Hydropotes inermis. The sequence continues at coordinate 8,045,031 of CM035290.1, forward strand.
TCTTTGCAACCTGTGTTTTAGTTTAGGTATCCAGAGTCCAACAAACCAGTACCTTGACATTAAAGGCAAAATTCAATTTTTCAAGGCATTAGAACAACATCATCTAATTAAATGTATGAATCATATGCATAAATATAAATTTTTAGTAGCTGTATTAAAAAATAAAAAAGGTAATTGATTTGAATAATAAATTACATTTAATGCAATATGTACAAAACACAAAACAATGCAATCAATACAAAATTATGAACCATTTTACTTATTTTTTTTAACCAAGTCTTTGAAATCCGCTATGTATTTTATGGTTACAAACTTTCAGTTTGGACTAACTACATTTCAAATGCTCAATAGTCATAGATGGCTACTTAATACTCTACTAAGTATTCAGTACTGGATTTTTTAACCTGTCATTGGCATGTTATATTATATTTATCTATTTTAACCTCTCTTTTAAGCCAAAGTAGTAATTTTTATAAGAAATTAACTTATACAAAATATATATTTCCATAAGATATTAAAAATAGTATCAGTGTGATGCTAGTATTATATTTTAATTTTGAAGAGAAGAAATACACTATGGATAAAATTGTTTCTGTACTTTTTGTACAAAATCAACATATATTTGAGAACAGAATTTTAAACAGGCAAAATATTTAATACCATTCAAGAAATATGAGACATAGTGTAAGCATCATGATAAAAATGATTGCATTAATAAAATCAAAATTGCTTTTAAAATTCTTTTAACACATTCTGAGGAGAGACAGTATTAACTCATTTAACATGAAAAAAATCACATTTCAATATCAACTGGCTTAATTTTGACCTATGAAACTTTATCACCAGTTGACTGTGTCCTGTAGAGATACAACCAAAGTCCAGATCTTTTAACAGTTGGTGAACAAATGCCATCAGCTACATTTTTATGCTTACATTAGCAAAGCTGATCTCAGTGAAGCATGCTCAAATCATCCATATTTGATAATAGCCATCTGACTAGTAATTCTAACTGAATCACTAGAGGCTCAAGGTTCCTTGTGAAATTGGATCAAGTCCTTTTGAGAAGCCTCCGGAGCACTGCAGAAGCAGGTGAAGTTCACTTAGCTGAAGTGCCAGGGGCAGGGGAAAGGGTCCTTAAACTGAGAAGTATGGTGATGTCCAGCATTTTGCAATGCAGCAGTAAAGGCTGGGGCTGAAATGTCCACAAAGGAGAGTCTTTAGATTGTTCAATTGACAGTGACCGTGAGATCCCTTGGAGAACAGCAGTGGCTGTAAAATAGCTGCCAGTGGCCTTCTACCTCTGCTTAGATGGGAGAAACACATGCCTCATCTAAACCCCAGTCTCACTAGACTGCAGTGACTAGTAGTCTCTGGGAAGGCCATTACTTTGGAGAAATGGAAAGGGCCTTAGACACTATTAGGGCTCTTGAGACACTAATGTTGTCACTATTGAGACTCTTAGGGTTCACTGTTATAATCCTCAGAAGTATTAGAAGCTTCTACTATATTCTTATTTGCTTAAAGTTTAAGCCCCAAATTAATGACCTAACCATGACAAGATGTTTTAATTTTACATTAACCAAGCCCAGATTAGCATTACCACTGCTGTGACATATGCAGCTTTTTAATATGACTATATTTTTTATTTTTGTAACTTTAAAATTTAATTATCTGGTCTAAATCCACAATGTCATAAATAACAAGCATAACATAATTGTTAAAAATAATTAATAGAATTATTTGTGGGTGGGATAAAAGCAAAATGAATTTATTTTATACAAAAAGGGCAAAATATCCTCTTTAATTTTACTTTAGTAATGAGTTTGAATGAATTAAACATTTGTAATTACTCTTATGTTGTTGTACCTAAACTAGCCATGCATAAGAATTAGTTGGAAAGGTTTAAGAAATATTAATTCTGAGTGACTTCTCTGGTGGATCAGATGGTAAAGAATCTGCCTGCAATGCAGGAGACCCAGGTTCGATCCCTGGGTCAGGAAGAACTCCTGGAGGAGGAAATGGCCACCCACCCCAGTATTCTTGCCTGGAGAACCTCCTCATGGACAGAGGAGCCTGGCGGGTGGGCTACACCTCCATGAAGTCACAAAGAGTTGGATGTGCCTGAGGGACTAACACTTCCACTGCATCTACCTCTAGGTTGTTTCTGAGAATCTGATAAAAATGGTGATCATGATGGCTTAAACTTCTTCTCAGCTTGACGAAAGTTTAGATAGGTATTCTTGCTGACTATGGCCACTTCATCTCCCTTTTCCAAAGGGATTTATTTTAGAAAACTTACAATTATAAATTCTTTCTCTTTCCCCGTGTGATGTGAATCTTCTATAACTCAGAAATGTCCTTCTCAAGGACCAGGGAGACATCCCCTTGAATGCAATCATCAAGAAAGTTGGGCCCCTATATCCCAGTCCCTGTTGGATGGTGGAAACCTAACTCAGATAAAGTATCAATTAGAAAGCACAGATGGACTAATCACAATGACCGACCTCTCATTAATGTCTTCTAGTAATTTTTCTACTAGCTCACCCTTTTGTACTTATCCCTCCTTTTATTTTAGAAGAGTTGAGTTCAATCATTATTACATCTCTTGAGTCCAAATATTGCTTATTTAACAAGTCCAGTGCAACTTTTTCTGACAAGTTAACTAATTGTTTTCACAAAGTTTCCTCCCTCAATCCCTTAATTTTATTAAAATGATCATGAAAGGGTATCAAAAAGGAGAGATTCACAATGGCACTGAGAATAGGAGGTGTAGACATAAGTGACTAGAGACTTAGAAGAATTTCTAGAAGATAACAGTGGGATAGTTTGAGGAATACACCAAATATAGGAAATCATAAGTAACAAACATTTTGAAGAAGATGGTAGTGGGAATGGGATTCCTTTGCCATTCTTTCTAAGAAAGACTCTTTGAATTGAGAATTCAAGATAGGAATCTACATGTATTAGAAGCAAGATGGAGAAATAGGACATAAACAGTATAATTAGCTAATGCCCTACATAGTAATGACTATGCTAGTTCTCTTATTCACCTGCTCAACATCCTTACAAGTATAGGATTTATGATGGCAAAGCCAATACCACATCTTTGCTAAATTCAGAGATCTTTTCTTTTAAACTACTGAATAATCTGCCTGACAAGATGATTTTGGATGTAAATTTCAGAAATTTCAAATAATTTCAAATATTTATATAATATAAATGTTTATCTTACATGACAAGAAGTCTAGAAGAAGGATTATTTATGGTTGACTTTGAACTCTCCTTCACCTTCTTCAGCCAATGGTATAGTCCTTAAATGCGTACTATCATTGTTTTAAAATGGAATCACAATCAGATGTATTAACTATGAAACAAGAATACATGTGCTTTTGTTGACAATCTTTTCTGGAAAAGAAAAAACTATTTCTATCATTTTTTTTCTCAAAGTTTCCAGTTGGGTAAAGTCAGAATACAAGAATATGAGTGCATGTGTGTGTGTATGACATAAGTGAATGTATGCATTACTTCAGTGATGCAAGCTAAACATCACAGTAATCAATATTTACCAGATTTAGTTATCATCCATCCTAGGAAGGAATTTTTATAAATTTGTTTAGAGAAAAAAGTTTAAAAACTTATCTTCATTTAAATTCATTTCTATGATTGTAATATTACATTTTAAATGGCTACTTCCACATACATTACAAATTTTACTTGAAACTACTCTGTCAAAGAATAATCTAATTAGCTAAAATATATATATACTAAAAAAGGAGGATCTTTACTCATTTATTTTTAGTTACCTCAAAATGTAAAAGTTATACAATAAAGTCCTATTTCTCTTAAATTAACACTAAATAAAACATGAGACATATTTTTAATGCCCTAGATGATGATATTTATTTTTAATCTATTTTGAGCACTTTTCATTCAATTTTTCAACATTTGAAGACTGTTTACTTTGCATCAGACACTGTATTTGCCACTGTGTAATGGGACTACACAGATATGCAACTGTGTAGAGACACTGTAAATATACATTATTTATTATAAAAAACTATTAATATGGCAATTAAGTATATTACTTATTTTTATTTATTATAGCAATGTAAATATAATATTACTAAATATATAAATTACATGTACTTCTTTTATAATAAGTGTGTGTTAGTAGCTCAATTGTGTCTGACTCTTTGCAACCCCATGAACTGTAGCCTGACAGACTCCTCTTTTCATGGAATTTTCCAGGCAAGACTATTAAAGTAGGTTGCCATTCTCATCTCTAGAGGATCTTCCCAACCAAGGGATCAAATCTGAATCTTCTGTGTCTCCCCCACTGCAGGCAAATTCTTTATCCCTGAACCATCATGGAAGCTGATGTATAATAAATACATGCACATCACCAGATGGTCAATATCAAAATCAAACTGATAATATTCTTTGTAGCTGAGGATGGAGAAGTTCTAAACAGTCAGAAAAAAACAAGAAGAAGCTGACTGTGGCTCAGATCATGAGCTCCTTATGGCCAAATCCAGACTTAAATTGAAGAAAGTAGGGAAAATCACTAGACCACTCAGGTATGACCTAAATCAAATCCCTTATGGTTATACACTTCAAGTGACAAATACATTCAAGGGGTTTGATCTGATTGACAGAGTGCCTGAAAACTGTGGATGGAGGTTTATAATCTTGTACAGGAGGCAGTGACCAAAACCATTCCCAAGAAAAAGAAATGCAAGAAGGCAAAGTGTCTGTCTGAGGAAGCCTTACAAATAGCTGGGAAAAGAAGAGAAGTGAAAGGCAAAGGAAAAGGGGACAGACATAACCAAATGAATGCAGAGTTCCAAAGAATAGCCAGGAGAAATAAGAAAGCCATTAAAGGAGCAATGCAAAGAAATACAGGAAAACAACAGAATGGGTGAAGATTAGCGATCTCTTCCAGAAAATTAGAGATACCAAGGGAACATTTCATACAAAGATGGGTATAATAAAGGACAGAAATGGCAGAGACCTAACATGGTCAGGGGCTTCCCTGGTGACTCAGCTGGTAATGAATCCACCTGCAATGCAGAAGACCTGGGTTCAATCCCTGGGTTTGGAAGATCCCCTGGAGAAGGGAATGGCTGCCCACTCCATATTCTGGCCTGGAGAATTCCATGGACTGTATAGTCTATGGGGTCACAAAGAGTTGGACATGACTTAGTGACTTTCACTTTCACAGAAGCAATTAAGAAGAGGTGGCAAGAATACATAGAAGAACTATACAAAAAAGATCTTAATCACCCAGATAACCATGATAGTGTGGTTATCACTCACCTATAGCAAGACATCCTTAAGTGTGAAGTCTAGTGGGTCTTAGGAAGCATTACTACAAAAAAAGCTAGTGAGGTGATGGAATTCCAGCTACACTATTCCACATCTTAAAAGATGAGGCTGGTGCAGTGCTACCTTCAACATGCCAGCAAATTTGGAAAACTCAGCAGTGGCCACAGAACTAGAAAAGGTCCATTTTCATTCCAATCCCAAAGAAGATGCCCACAAATGTTCAAACTACAATACAGTTGTGCTCATTACACATGCTAGCAAGGTAATATTCAAAATCCTTCAAGCTAGGCTTCAACAATACGTGAACCAAGAACTTCCAGATGTATAAGTTGGATTTAGAAAAGGCAGATAAACCAGAGATTACATTGGCAACATCTGTTGGATCATACAAAAAGCAAGACAATTGCAAAAATATCTAGTTCTGCTTCATTGACTACACTAAAGCCTTTGATTGTATGGATCACAACAAACTGTGGAAAATTCTTAAAGAGATGGGAATACCAGTCCACCTGACCTGCCTCTTGAGAAACCTGCATGCAGGACAAGAAGCAACAGTTAGAATTGGACATGGAACAATGAACTAGTTCAAAATTGGGAAAGCAGTATATCAAGGCTGTATATTGTCACCCTACTTATTTAACTTATATGCAGAGTACATCATGTGAACTTCCTGGTTAGGTGAAGCACAAACTGGAATCAAGAATACCAGTAGCAATATCAACAACCTCAGATACGCAGGTGTTATTACCCTAATGGCAGAAATAGAAGATGAACTAAAGAGCTTTTTGATGAGGGTGAAAGAGAATAGTGAAAAAACTCACTTAGAACTCATCATTCAAAAAATTAAGATCAGGCATCCAGTCCCATCACTTCATGGCAGATAGATGGGGAAAAAATGAAAACAGTGACAGATTTTATTTTCTTTGGCTCCAAAATTACTATGGACAGGACTGCAGCCATGAAATTAAAAAAAATGCTTGCTCCTTGGAAGAAAAGTTATGACAAACCTAGACAGCATATTAAAAAGCAGAGATATCCTTTTGTCGACAAATGTCCATATAGTCAATTCTATGGTTTTTCCAGTAGTCATGTATGGATGTGAGAGTTGGACTATAAAGAAGGTTGAGTGCCAAAGAATTAATGCTTTCAAGTTGTGGGGCTGGAGAAGACACTTAAGAGTCCCTTGGACAGCAAGGAAATGTAAACAGTCAATCCTAAAATAAATCAATACTATTAATTTGAAGGACTGATGCTGAAGCTGAAACTCCAATCCTTTGGCTACCTGATGCAAAGAGCTGACTCACTGGAAAAGACCCTGATGCTGGGAAAGATTGAGGGCAGGGGGAAAAGGGGACGACAGAGGATGAGATGGTTGGATGACATCACCGACTCAATGGACTTGAACTTGAGCAAACTTCAGAAGATAGTGAAGGACAGGGAAGCCTGGTGTGCTGCACTTTATGGAGTCAGAGTCAGGCATGAGTTAGTGACTGAACAACAATTTTATAATGTATCTTAGTAGAGTATATAATCTCTGTATACCTTATATATTATACTACACCATTCATAATAACATTATATACTATATACATAATATAATTAATAAAGCTAACATGGCTTCCCTGATAGCTCAGTTGGTAAGAAATCCGCCTGCAATGGGGGAGACCTGGGTTTGATTCCTGGGTTGGGAATATCCCCTAGAGATGGGAAAGGCTACCCACTGCAGTATTCTGGCCTGGAGAATTCCATGAACTCTACAGTCCATGGGGTCACAAACAGTTGGACATGACTGAGCAAATTTCACTTCACTTAGAGCTAACATGAAAGTGTAGTCAATGGGAATGTGTGATATCTATGTAAGTGAGTTGGCATTTGAAATGAATCTTAAAAGTAAGCCAGAAAGATAAACACCAATACAGTGTACTAACACATACATATGGAATTTAGAAAGATGGTAACAATAACCCTATATGCAACACAGAAAGAGACACAGATGTACAGAACAGACTTTTGTACTCTATGGGAGAAGGCAAGTGGGGGATGATCTGAGAGAACAGCATCGAAACATGTATATTATCAAGTATGAAACAGATCATCCAGTCCAGGTTGGATGCATAAGACAAGTGCTCGGGGCTGGTGCACTGGGATGACCCAGAGGATGGCATGGAGAGGGAGGCGGGAGGGGGCATCGGGATGGGGAACACATGTAAATCCATAGCTGATTTACATACATTGATTCAAGTCAATGTATGGCAAAAATCACTACAATATTGTAAAGTAATTAGCCTCCAACTAATAAAAATAAATGAAAAAAAAAAAAGATGAACCTTGTTGACTGGAAAATTTAGGGGTTGTACATTCTAGTCACTTTAACTGCAAAAGGAGGCAGCAAATGAAAAGCTGAAGTATATTTGTTAAGAGCTGAGCTGAAAGTTAGAAAGCTAATTTTATGAAAAGTTGTGGAAGAGCTTTAAATGCTATGTGATCAAATTTATCCTTAATTGCATGGAAACTTTAAAGGATTTTTATGTTAATCTTACAAAGATCTTGGAGTCTTAATCATTCACATTTGTTGAAGGGTCTTAGCAAATGACTGAACCAATAATATTTGGAGAATGGAAATGCAGTGTCATGACAAAATGTTACTAGAGATAAAAAGAAAATTTGTATAATAAAAAAGTGAAATTTACCAGGGAAATATAGCAGTACTAACATTGTCCATTATAGCAATGTGCCCTCAAAGGTATAAAGCAAAAATGAGAGATAGAAAATTCAAAATCTAACTGGAAAATGTTAACACTCTTATAGAAACTTATGCAACAACAAAACTTAGTAAGAATACCAATAATTTGAACAATCCATATTAAAAACATAGAGTCAAACATATTAGCAAGCTAATTATGGTATATAAAGAAGACAAGACGATATAATCAAAGTTGTTTTATCCAGAATTATGACTTTCATTTAACATTTTTAAGTCAATCAATGAACTTTCTACATTAACAGAATAAAGAAAACAATTTACGTGATTACATCAAGATTATTTTAAAGTTTGTTGTGATAAATTTAGCAGACTAGAAAGAAAGAGCATTCATTTATCAAATTGAAAGCTTGTGGGTAGATAAATAGATGGCATTACACAACTGCCATCACATTTAATAGTAAAATGTTAAAACATTTTTTCTAGATTGGAATTGATTTAAGAATGCTCATTATCATCATTTGTATGTATTAGAAGGTATAGCTAGTGAAAAACTACAATAAAAAATAAAATGAATGGTTGAAAATGAAGAAATAAAACTATTACTATTTTTTTAATTGTGAAAAATTAAGCCTACAAACCTATCAATGATATTAAATAAGTATGTCAGCAAGGATTGATGAACAGGGTCAATATACAAAAATAAACTATATTTCTATAAACAGGCAGTAGGCAATTAGAAACTAAACAGAAAAGAAATTTTTAATAGCATAAAATTTGAAAATATAAAATCAAGAGAAAGGGGAGAGATAAATTGGGACACTGGGATTGACATATATATACACAACTACATATAAAATAGACAACTAATAATGACCTACTGTATAGCATAGGAAACCCTACTCAACACTCTGCAATGAGAAAAGAATCTAAAAAAGAGTGGATATATGTATATGTAAAACTGATTCATATTACTGCACACCAGAAAATAATACAACAATGTAAGTCAGATGTACTCAAATATTTTTTAAAAATTAAAAAATGAAGAGAAAACAACTAATAAACAATGTTCAAAAAAGCTTCAAATAAAATTTAAAACATTGCCAATAACATTAATAAAGAAAGAAAATGCAGCAATATATTTTATTATGACATAGTTATCTTAATGCTTTAATGACATTAGTACTCCCAAAATATTTAATTAAATTCCATTAAAAATATCAAGTGTTTTGTGATGGCAGTTGGAATAAAAATTCCAAAATTTATTAGCAGTGCAAAGGGTCAATTATATCTCATATATGCTGGAAGAATTAGAGCAATGTGGAAAGAAATTCATCATCTAACATCAAGATTCATACTAAAATACTAACTGGGGGGAAAGGGCAGAAAAAGATCAGCCGTAGAATTCAGAAATAGCATTCAGCACTGGTTTCTGACCAAGGTGCCTTAAGACAGTGAGAAAGTGTTGTCTTTTTATTAATTGGTGTTAAATCAATTAATATACATATGGACAAATAGTCATGATAATGATAAATAAACTTAATTCTTATAACAGATTCTATACATAAAATAATTCTAGGCAACTTTCAGAAGTAGCAAAACAGTAAAACTTCTGGAAGAAAACAAGAGAATAACTTAATAACATGAAAATAAACAATCATTGCCTAAAAACAATAATCAAGGGATTAAAGATTGCTCAACTGGACTACATTAAAAGTCTTTCAAGTTGTGTATTAATAAATGGCATAATATAAAGAATGGCAGCTTTAGATTCACAGAAAGTAAGACAAAACATTCAGATTGGAATTATATAAAGAAATAGAATTCCATAAAAGCATCAGAAACTCCGTCCCCGCCCCAACCTGGCAAATGAGAAATTTGAACAGGTATTGCCTATAAAGGAAATCCAATAACTTGTGGAAAGCTACTTAATCAACAATATGCTTAAAGTTAAATAAGATGGACAGTTCCAATGAGTGAGGATGGAAATTTTAAAAAAAGAAAGAAATCAAATGTTGTTGTAAAGAGGTTTAAGTAAAACGTGTGTAATTGTTTGTGAATGCAGCGGGGAGAAGCCCTGGAGAGGATGATACAATATCATGGAAAGATTGTCATGATGTGTATTTATATATGTGTGAGAGATTGAGAGATACAAGATAATCTGAATAATAGGGCAAACATAATTTGATTTTTTTGAAATGAGGAAAAATTAAGATGATATGAAGGAAAATATTTTTCTGTTAAAATGATAAAAATAAAAATATAGAGATATTATAGGAGTAAAATAAAACATCATAGACATGCTTTGTTTTCAAATTTATGCTTACATTTTAAATATTATAAAATTAGAATATTTTGCATGATTATATTAAACTACTGTCCACACTAAGAAACAAATAATGATATGGGGGATATAATTTCCTAATTCTTGTTGTTTCAGTTGACACTGTCAGTAGTAGACTTTTATCCTACTTCACTGGAACCTTCTGCTGAATCACACACAGACACACACAGACACACCCCCACACACACACACTCCATATTCCTCCAGGGAAACACTATATCATAGTCTTCTTGTAAAGAAGACTCTGTGAAGGTGTCCCTTGGGCCCTTGCCTCCTTCTTCCTATTTGGTATTTCCTACCTTCCAATCTGAGTCCCACGTCCCCACAGCCATGCAGCGAGTGCCAGGGAGCATGCATGCCCTGCGCTGGGCACAAGGCCTGTAGGCTTATAAATCTGCCAATGTCTGTGCAAAGAAAGGACCCTTATCTGTGGATGGAGTATTAACAGGTCACTGTAGTCACTAGAAGTCTAAGCAAATTGTTTAACCAATCAGTGATAGGACTCATGGGCTTCCCCGGTGGCTCAGTGGTAAAGAAGCCACCTGCAACGCAGGAGACACGGAGATACAGATTCGAGCCCTTGGTCGGGAAGATCCCCTTGAAGAGGAACTGAAAATCCACTCCAGGAATCTTGCCTGGAAAATCCCACGATCAGAGGAGCCTGGTGGGCTTCAGTCCATGCGGTCACAAAAAAGTCAGACACTACTGAACAAATCAACAACAACAATAGGACTCATTCCCATCTCTGTCCCTTTGTCTTCCCTTTCTATCTTTCCACTGGATCTCAGTTTTAATCAGCATTGTTGAATTGCCTGCAATGCCATGAAGAAGATATATATATGTGCCATCATCATGCCTGTCCGCTGAGCCTAATTTTTCCAAGACACTAATCTCTTTGTGACTATTACAACTTCTGTTTGTATTGAATATTGTATCACATAATACAAACATTTTCTATTCCATTGCTTCAGTCAGCCAGCTAACTTTGATGAAAAGTTAAAATTACAATGGGGCAATCATATTTCAGGGGCTTCCAAGGTGGCTCAGTGGTAAAGAATCCACCCGCTTAAATGGGAGATGTGGGTTCAACACCTGGGTGGGAAAGATCTCCTTGAGGCGGAAATGACAACCCACTCAGTATTCTTGCCTGGGAAATCCCCCAGACAGAGGAGCTTGGCAGTCCATGGGGTCAACAAGAGTCAGGCATGTCTCTGCCTCAATGAGAATTTGAATTTTCTCTGAGGTGTACCAGGCCCAAGGACACTGCCTGCCACCTACAAGCTTATGGTCTCAAGGTGTCTCCTTGTACTATGCAACGATTTTGAATCCAAATCAGCCCTTACTTAAAAAGCATCATTACTTCTTGCCAGCTCCAGTTTTAATTCTTGATAAGCAACTCATATAAATAAATATAACCTTGCAGTTTTTTGCCTTTATAAGTCTCCCTCATTTGGTAGTCTAGTGGAACATAAATCAAGCGTATCTGGAATCTGTGTCTCCCGGGATTTAGCCCTAATGAACTCCAAACAGACACCTTTTTATTTCAATCAGGTATCTGTTTCTAAAATTTTGGTTAACAACCTAAAGATGACAAAGTAAAATATTTCTTGGTTCAGGACTGGTTTGAGAAGTAGCAGAGTAACAGTTAACCACTAAGTTATACATGATAAGAAGAAGAGGCAATATAGGATCCAGGAAATGGAAATAATGTTCCTAAATGGAATCCTTCCTCTTGATAATGTCCAATGTAATGTCTCTGCATTAATATGTGCCTCATTTAATTTAAATTAACCAGAATTTGAAGAAACTGTTTCAAATAGGCTATATAGTTAAATTCTCTGGGTTCAGATCCCAGATCTGCTGGTTATTAGATCTGCTTATAGAATCTAATGTGTTCTTAATCTTTTTATGGCTGAGTTTTATAATCTATGGAGGAAGATAATGACTGAAGCTACCTCAGAGAGTTGTGTGGAAAATGTGAGAAAATATATATAAAATATTTTGTACAGTATATTTATAATGACTCTGTAAACATCAGATCTGCTGCAATTATTATTTATATCATTACAGTGCTCACATGGAGCATTTGTCCTTGTTATTTCAAGACAAAATTAACTTAATATTTGATTTGAACTGGCTGTAAAGCTCAGTTTTTCATTAAAAGTCTCCCTGGATTGCAGCTTCTTAGGAATTCTCTTCTGTGCAAAATAACTCCCCAGAGCCACTGAAAAAAGAATCACTTGGATTTATTATTTTGATCATACATGAATTCACACTATCTTCTTCTTGTTTAATAGAGTAAAAATTTGTGGTACAGACAAGTTGACGCATCAGCAGCCCAACACTATTAAAGTTTCCAGTCGTTTAAAATAAAGAGACTTTGCTTTTTTCCACAGTTTCGCTACTAACAGGCCCCCAAGCCCCACTTGGTAGTCAAGTTATCAGATGACTGTCAAGAGCCACGATAAATGTATTCAGATCTCTGCAGAATCTCTTTCTTTCTGTCATTATTTCCAGGGTCTATAAATCAATAAAAATACACCAAGTGACTTCAGAGCACTGAAACTTGATGCTTTGAGGGGTGGGCTCAGATAATGTTTAGTATTCTTTATTACAAATTCAAGAATCATTAAGGCTTTCAATGGCTTTAGGATACTGTCTAATTTCAAATGCTGCATACTGAATCAGTGATGCTATAGTACATACTTTCCTAAATAGCCTTGTCAATTCCTGGCTGTGTTAAAAAGCTTTGTCTTTCTCTTTCCTTCTTCCTGCCTTCCTTCCTGGCTGCCTTCCTTCTCCTCTTTCCTTTTTTCTCTTGCTCTTTTATTCTCTCTGTCTCTCTCCCTCCTTTCCTCCGCTATCACCCGCCACACTCTCAATTTTGCCTTAGAGCTGGTTGTAAGGTCTTAACCTGAAATTAGTGTCATCAATACATTTTATCAATTTTTTATAAATGCAATAAAATTATTTTCAAGAGGTACATTTAAAGGCACTCAATTTGGAAAAATCAGGCAATGTAAATTTCTATGTTACTTTTTCCATACATCACATCCTCTCCTCCCCTCTCCCCATGTCCATAAGTCTATTCACAAACAGGGCTTTGTATCAACCTAGACGGCTGGGATGGGGAGGGAGGTGGGAGGGAGTTTTAAAAGGGAGGGGATATATGTATACCTATGGCTGATTCATGTTGAGGTTTGACAGAAAAGAGCAAAATTCTGTAAAACAATTATCCTTCAATAAAAAATAAATCAGTGTAAAAAAAGATTGCCAGGGGAAATATCAATAACCTCAGATCTGCAGATAACACCACCTTTATGGCAGAAAGTGAAGAAGAACTAAGGAGTGAGGAACTAAAGAGTTGATGAGGGTAAAAGAAGAGAGTGAGAAAAGCTAGCTTAAAACTCAACATACAAAAAACTAAGATCATAGCATCCAGTCCCATCACTTCATGTCAAATAGATGGTGAAAAAGTGGAAGCACTGAGAGATTTTATTTTCTTGGGCTCCAAAATCACTGTGGGTGGTGAGTACAGCCATGAAATTAAAAGACACTTTCTCCTTGGAAGAAAAGCTATGACAGACCGAGGCAGCATATTAAAAAGTAGAGACATCACCTTGGCAACAAAGATTCATCTAGTCAAAGCTATGGTTTTTCCAGTAGTCATGTATGGGTGTGAGAGTTGGACCATAAAGAAGGCTGGGTGCCAAAGAATTGATGCTTTAAAATTGTGGTGTGGGAGAAAACACTTGAGAGTCCCTTGGACAGCAAGAAGAAAACAGTCATTTCTAAAGGAAATCAACCTTTAATATTCACTGGAAGGACCATGCTGTAGCTGAGTTCCACTACCTTGGCCACCTGATGTGAAGAGCCTGCTCACTGGAAAAGACCCTATGCTGGGAAAGATTGAAGGAATGAGGAGAAGATGGCGACAGAGGATGAGATGGTTGGTTAGCATCACTAACTCAAAGGACATGAATTTAAGTAAACTCCGGGAGATAGTGAAAGACAGGGAAGCCTGGCTCAATGAAGTCCATGGTGTGGCAAAGAATCAGACATGACTTAGTGACTGAACAACAACAAATGAAAATTAAAAATATAGCCATTTTTAGTGCTTTAATTTTCCTAGATCATGTTGCCAAATTCCAATTTCCAGTGACTATAGGTCCAGATTATGTGACACTTTGATATTAATGTCTAGCTAAGAAATGCAAAGCTAAGAGTTGTTTCTCTTTTCTCTCCCTGTTTTTCATTGATAATGGCTAATTTGAAAATTCCTGTTTTAAAAAAAAAACCAAATATGTGATATGTGATATCTACTCAGTCTTTCATTCAGTAAACAAAAACTAAGGAGTGTGATCTTGAATTTTATAGTCACTAATGGTAACTATGGCATATCTGAGTGTTGCAGGTGGCTCAGCCATAAAGAATCTGCCTGCCATGGCTAGGGACACAAGAGATGTAGGTTCAATCCCTGGGCTGGGAAGATCCCCTGGAGAAGGGCATGGCAACACACTCCAGTATTCTTGCCTGGAAAATTCCATGGACAGAGGAACCTGGAGGGCTACAGTTCATAGGGTTGCAAAGAGTCGAACATGACTAAAGTGATTTAGCAATCAAGCAAACATGGCATATCCAGTTAATAGGCCAACTTAAACCCCTTTTTTTCATTCAAAAAATAAATTATATTGTTATGAGTCTCTTAACATCTTTCACATTTATAATTCCCTATATTAATAATGCCAAGAATGCATCAGTTCAGTTCAGTCACTCAGTCGTTTCCCACTCTGCGACCCATGAACTGCAGCATGCCAGGCTTACCTGTCCATCACCAACTCCTGGACCTTGCTCAAATTCATGTCCATCTATTTGGTGATGCCATCCAATTATCTCATCCTCTGTCATCCCCTTCTCCTCCTGCCTTCAATCTTTCCCAGCATCAAAGTCTTTTCAAATGAGACAGTTCTTCACATCAGGTGGCCAAATTTTTGGAGCTTCAGTTTCAGCATCAGTCCTTTCAATGAGTATTCAGGTTTGATTTCCTTTAGGGAGCAAGTGTCTTTTAATTTCATGACCGCAGTCACCATCAGCAGTGATTTTGGAGCCCAAGAAAATAAAGTCTGTCACTGTTTCCCCATCTATTTGCCATGAATTGATGGGACCGAATGCCATGATCTTAGTTTTTTGAATGCTGAGTTTTAAGGTAGCTTTTTCACTCTCCTCTTTCACTTTCATCAAAGACTTTAGTTCTTCTTCGCTTCCTGCCATAAGGGTGGTGTCATCTGTGTGCCTGAGGTTATTGATATGTCTCCTGGAAATCTAAACTAAAATGCATAGTCCATGGCTAATTTGCTTTCTCCTGGGTACTGAGATTTTTCCTTTAGAAATATCACTACAACAGTGTGGTGAGAAGGAGATTAAACATCAAGAAAATCTAAACTAAGTGAGGAGGCAGTCAATTCATGGCGGTGATAGAGGAGGTGAGGAAGGGTGGAAAATATTTAGAACATAGGATTAGAAGGATTCTTTTTTTGAAAGGATATTTAGGATGAGAAGAAAGTCTAGGAATCTAGGATGGCTTGTTTAGTATGTAACTGCTTTGCAAATATTTTTCATTACTTTTTTTAAAGCATTTTCTTTTGTATTTCACAATGGCATTGTGAAATGCCATTGGATTGGCTGCAAGTATGTGAGATTTTTCAGAGGGATAGGAATCAAAAGAAACAACACAGATATTGATTGAAGGAATGAAATAGTTGGGTAAGAAATAACTAAATGTACAGATACATGAATTTTTGAAATTTGAACTAGTGGTGATTAATATTTATTATGCAGTGCCAGATGTCTCTTTTAAATGTTTTTCTTGTAATACATAAACTGATATTCATAGTAGCTCTGTAAATTAAGCACTGTTGTTTTTCAAATTTAACAAATGAAGAAACTAAAGTCTGAATCATTTAGTGTTTTCTCCAGTTCTATAGCTTGACAGGATAAGGATTAAAACAAATTTAAGTCTACATACTTATAAACTTGCCTAGTAATATCCATACTCTATTGTCCCTGTAATTTAAACTTCTGAAGTGCTCTTTAAGGCAAAGTACTGTATCATCTTGTTTTTGAAGGCAAAAAAAAAAAAAACAGTACACATTAAAATTCATTCTTTATATCTACTCAAAAATAGGACTACTTATGACTTTGATAATCATCACATCATAATTTCATGTATAGGATTCTTACAGCTTAACACTATCCATTTCAATAGATTATTTTTCTATTTCTGTGTGGAAATTGCTCATAAATTGATATTCCTCACTAATAAAACATTTTTAATGAAAGTTGATAATTCCTACTAGAGTTTTCCTAAACTTTTGATTGTTTGATAACTTCATATCAAGCTGATTAGAAGAGTTTGAAGAATAATTACCTTAAAGCATTTATTTCCAGTTGTTTTTAAACTATATCATGTTATCAGCTTACAGCATCCAGAAAAGAAGAAATCTGGGGACAGAATCTGTAGCGGCATACAATTCATCTCAAACATTTTTCTAGTGACAGGAAACATAATATTATAATGAGCATAACTAACCAAACATTTTCAAGTATTTCATTGATATTCATTATAATATTATATTCATTATATATATAATATATATAATAATGTATTCATTAATACATTGAACTTCAGAAAACTTAAAATGAAGATTAATGTAGACCTCCATAATATCTGGAGAAATTACACATTTTAAAAACATGTTACAGAAGCTCTTTTGATTTAATATCAATTAAGTCTTCTAGAGTAGGGCTTTTCAATTTTAGCCTACATGAGAATCATCTGAAAGGCTTGTTAAAATTCTAATTACTGGACCCCAAGCCCAGGGATTCTTATTCAGTGTTTAGAAGCGGGCCCACAAATTTGTTTTAGTGACCAGCCTCCAGGTTATGCTGGCGTTGCTACTTCATGACTCATATTTCAAGGGCCATAGGCATAGTGTACCCTTAAGACTATTGAGATGTTTTGGAAAAAAATAAATAAATAAAGCAATCAAATGAAAAAAGAGATAGATTTGTTAGCTTGAATACTTCTTGTTTTGTGTAGTGTTTATTTTTGAAGCTGAACGTCTACCTATAAAATGAAAAGAAACAAATACCCCAAAACTTTCGCTAGCATAGTTTCTATATGGTAGAAGACAAACTCCACATGTTTCTGTACTGATGAATACATCCAGCCAGCCTCTCGATATAAACCAATATGACCTGTGTGATTTACCTGTTAATCTTCATCTGTTCTGGCCATCCCATTCTCATTAGATCCAAGACACACTAATCATGTATACTAAAATTAGAAGCTTCAATAGAAAATTAGCAAAGGCAGGCCATGAAAACCAGCAATCTTAGAATTGTAATTTACATTCCAGTGGGAGCCATCTATGAAAAGACTTATTTTAATTTAATCCTCAGTGAGGGGTCCTGTTTTAAGAGCAGAAAAGAAACTGAAATTGGCTCTCTATGAACAATGCATAGTTTTAATATAGTTAGATTATAAGGTAATAACATTTTGCAAGTTTCTCAAAACTGATGCTCCCACACAGGTTTAATTGCTATAAGCCATTAGTGGAGAACATTTTCCTGAGAAATATGTATTAAACAAAAAAGGTGGATGGAAAGCAACTGTTTCAATATCTTAAACTGTGAAACTTCATGTTAAATGTTTTTCTTCTTCTTAAAAAAAAAGATTATGCTCTAATATAAGTTTAGCAGTTCTCAAATTGCTCATTAAAAAAAAAATACATCACTGGGAACAACTTGTCTTGGAAATAAAAAGAGATCTCCTTTATCCAAATTTCCTTTTTGTGTGTTATTTTAGGAGACTGAGTTAATCTAAATAGCACAGTAAAATTTCAAAACAAACCAGTCTGGTAAGTATGCTTTTTCTCAGTTTACCCTACCCCAGTTCCATTCTCCACCCTTTTCTATATTGCTTTCAGTCCAGGATGCTGACCCTTGCACATTGTATTTCTAAGATTCCTTTGAGGTGATACCTCATTGCAGATTTAATTTGCATTATTCTAATACTTAATGATGTGCAACAACTTTTCATGTGCTTTTTGGCCATCTGTATGTCTTTGGAGTCAGCCCAGTTTTTGACGGGGTGTTTGTTTTTTGAGGTGCATGAGCTGTTTGTATATAGCTTATATGTGGAATCTAAAAAGTTGGTACAAATTAACTTATTTACAAAACAGAAACAGAGTTACAGATGTAGAAATAGTGATATGGTTACCAGAGGGAAATGGGAGCTTGGAATTGACATATACAGGCTACTATATATAAAATAATATATTAGTAGGTCCAAGGGCTCTTCAAGCATTTCCAGATCCCTGCTTACTAACCATTAAGGTAAGGCTACATTTCTCTATCCTACTGAAGTTAGGTCTAGTCACATGACTCTCTTAACTCAAACAAATATGTGCAGAAGCAAGTTTCTTTCTGTTCTTTTTGGAATTGATATTCTATAACTGGCTCTCATATTTAAACACAATGATAATGAGTATTGGCCAGTCTCACGTGTAATGATAAATAACATATATCATCACTTAGTCACAATGTCTACTGAGTTCATTAGTTTAATAAGGTTTATCTTTTATGTCTGTCCTAAAATTTCAAGTTTTTAAAAACAAAGTTAGTCTCTTGTTAATTCATCATTTATGATGAAGATGGAAATAAAATACTGTGTACAATTATAAACAGATTAGATTTAATATTATATTAATTCACAGGGAAATATATTTAATCACTTAAATGAAAAGACAATATTAGTATCATGTAACTCTTAGTACTTTAAGAAGGGTAAACTATTTTGCATTTAATTCTCTCTAAAATTATAAAATAATCTTAATTATTAGCCCATCTACTCTCAACTCTTGAGAATTAAGGAAATTGAAAATCGGCTAACTGCAGCATATCTGACTTTAAACTCGTCTTTTAAATCCTCATCTAGTGATTTTTCTACTGTACTCTATTTTCGTTTCCTATGCCACTGTTTTCTAGATCATATGGTATGATAAACTGATGTGGAGCACCACATAATATAATCCATTAATTTTTAGATCTCAATATTATCAGCAAATGTAGACCACAACATAATGTGTTCTTGGCTGGTAGAATTAATAAAAGCAACACACTAATATTTAAGTGTGTGTAGAAGGTGCTGGCAGCCCTGAAGGGGGGCATTCCAAATGAGAATTCATTTGATCTTCACAACTACGCTGGAAATGTCTATTGACATTGTTGTTTGTGTGGTACTTACAAGTTAGATGAACAACTCAATTATATTACTTTATTTTTCAAATTACAACTCCAGTATGTAAGCAGCAGCTGCTCTTAAAGTAGCTTTTCCTTCATTGAAAGACTACTGAAGTATCAGAAACCAGTCTCTTGAAATAGTTATCAGAATCTCAAAATTTAGGAAGCAGTTAGCTAGCAAAGGGGCTTCCCTCATGGTTCAGCGGTGAATAATCCACCTGCAATGCAAGAGGTGCAGGAGACACAGGTTGGACCGTGGGTCAGGAAGATCCCCTGGAGGAGGTCATGACTACTCACTCCAGTATTCTTGCCTGGAGAATCCCCGAGGACAGAAGAGCCTGGCGGGCTACAGTCCATAAGATTGCACAGAGTCAGGCATGACTGAAATGACTTAGTATTTGTGCACTCGGAGACACATGCTTACAAACGTGTAGACAAGTTCTCCCTGGTGGCTCAGTGGTAAGGAATCTGCCTGCCATGGCAGAAAAATGGGATCAATCCCTAATCCAGGAAGGTTTCACATCTTGGAGCAACTAAACCCATGCACCACCATAACAACTTGGCTAGCAACAAACAAAGGATTAGGTTGTCTCTTGGCCATAGCTTTTCAAGATGAAGGACATTTATGTGTAATGCCAATCAGTCTGATTCTAGTTTAGTGAGTCTTCATTGTGTTTTCCTATCATTGGAAGGGAGAATGATTGTATGCTTCACAAGGATATTTACAGTAGAATATAAACTCTATGAAAGAAGTTTGCAGCTATAGAATATGCTTGGATAAATTTGAATTTGTTTTGTTCAATGCTGCATCCCCAAAATATTGGCTACAGTTTAACATATAGTAGATATTTCACAAATTTTTGCATTGCTGAAGACATCAGTAAATAATCAGAGCATCATTTGGATAATAAAATGAGGATTTGAAACATAAAATCAGAGGAAATATAGTGAAAGATAAAGTTTTTATTATTATGAACTTACCTGAATAGTAGCCTATAGTTTTGTCTAGTAAACATTATTTTCATAGCACTCCCATAAAGATGATAGCCTGAGGACTTAATGTACATTTAGTGAAAGAAATATGTACAGGTCTATTTTAGATTCTATTGTATCATAATACTGCTGTCTTTGTATGAAATGTACAATTTAATAATAACTATGATGCCAATTTCCAAGATAGCAGTAGTACAGAGGTCCTGTTGTGAATACAGTCAAATTTTAGCACACTAAAGCTCAGAATATTAGGTTTCTAGAATGTGATTTGTGAATCTCACTTCTTTCCTTATTTGTGTGTTTTGTGTGTGTGTGTGTGTATAATTACACCAGATGCTAAAATCTTTTTAAACTTCAAAATGGACATTTGGCTTATTATTATTGTTTCTCTTCTGAGCCTTACTATTTATACTCATCTGAATTGTTATATCATGTTAGCGAGTTTGAAAATTAGCCAGAATTGGGGAAGGATCTTGCTTATTTTTGAAAATTAATTAATATGTTTCACTTTCACTACTGCTTTTACTCTTCAACCTCCCTCACCCCTTCCCTCAAATGACTTTAGTCGCAAACAAGTCTTTTAAAATACTCTGCAACATTATAGGAAAATAGCCTGGTGGGTGGAGAGCTAGGAGCAGTACCAGAAAGCATTAAACCTTGTATAAATTATGCCAGTAAGGTTTACCGCAGTGGCCGTGATGAACTCAGTTATAAGTAATAACACAGCTACAAGTGCATGCCCTGGGCTTTCAGCTGATTAAATATCATAACTACACAGGCCCTAGTATAGAGGCATGAAAGAAAGATTCCTAGTTTTTACCTAGAAACTGAAACTCTATCACTTAAGTGTTAATTGGTGTTACATTGAATAACTGAAAAGGCAAGGCAAGGGCTCCCTGCTGAAATGTTCAAATGGTATGCATCTATTCTCAGCTCCCTAAATTACCACGTGTGTGCACACCACCTCATCTAGTTGAAATAATGCAAGAGAACAGTAGGGGGTGAATGGGGCAAACCTGCAAATTGATAAATAGATTCAGTTCAGGGATATCTGAATTATATCTCACTCTCACACATCCTAAATCATATAAATGATTAAAAATGAAGCTACTTAAATGAGATTTGGTCATGTATTTTAGAAGTAATACCATATAGATGTATTTGTAATTAAAATGCATATATGATATTTTGTACTATGCACATAAATACACACATAAATGCAAACATTTAATGTTGTTAATGTTTATATTGAGTAGTAACATCAGAACCCTGGGATCTGTTCTCAGCAAAGCTACAGAAAGATTATAATCCTTAAAATATGTGTGGTTTCTCTGCACTATCAACTGCACAAATATGTATGTGTCTCCAATTTACATGGAAGGTAAATGACACTGAAAGCATTGATGCACAATCAGCCAAGATGGACATTTCTAATTCCTAATTTTGATCTCTTTCTTCTGGACTATAAAGTTATTTATAGATCTGTCAAAATTGTGTGCTATGATTAACAAAAAGTTTTTCCCTTTATTTCAAGTATCACATTTTGCTAATTCATATAACAGAAAAAGTCCCTTAAAACCCTAGGGAGTCCTGGGATCTCTTAATACAGCAATAATAAACTAAAATGTCTGGTTGTTGAACTTTTATATAATCCATATTTCTTAAGAAATATATTTAATTCTTTGGTAGTTGTTAGTGCTTTTAGATATAGACATGGAAGATTGTTGTTCATGCTTGATAAATTCTTAGTTGTGAATTAACTCTTCATGTAATGGGTGACTAAGAACTTTATACTATTTTCTTTATATGTGTCTCAGTGTATACTGGAGGAATTTGTGATAAATTAGATTTTTTAAATTGAAAATAGGAAGTGTGTGCTTAGATTTCATAAATTCTACAATTGTGCTAATATGGTAGTCACTAGCTTGATGTGCTAATTCAAATTTAAGTAAAATTCATTATAGTTTAAAATTCACTTCCTCAGTCACACTAGCCATATTTCACATGCTTTCTTGGTATAAATGGCTAGTAGCCACCAAACTAAGAACTTTCAATGTTTCAGAAATCCTATTTAACATGGCATTTTAAAACAGAGAGTTGTATACATTTGATTTTAGTTTTTCATGTCAATTATACAAGAAATACTGAATATATCATAATATTCATTTAAAATATATACTATGTGTGACACAGATGTTGAAGGTATCACACAGGACCATTAAAATAAATATAGTTAACATGCTAAACAATTAAATGGTAAAACAAAAAAGCATTTAAGATGTACATAAGAAATTCCTTTGATAGGCTACTGGAAGTAAGAATGAAGCTGAGCAATGAAACAGTGAATTTACAAATAGGTCCTTAGGTGTTATTCAAACTGAAGTAAAGGAGGAAAAAAGAGTGAAAATCATCATCAATCACTATCATACTCATCAATCACTAGCAGTCTAATATATGTATTTGGAATTCTAGAAGGAAAATAGAATGAGTCAGCAGAAACATTTGAAGAAATGGCTGAGAATGTCCAAAAGTAATAAGACAACAATCCATAGTTTCAAAGATGTCTAGGAGGCAAGCAAAATGAATGTACAAATAAATAGAGCAGGACATAGCTTTGCAAGACAGAACTCTGGAGGTCTACAGAGGAAACTCCCTGAGTATTCAGAAGAATACTGAACAATGTATGCATTTGTTTCCCAAGGCTAGAGGAACAATCATCTGAAAATTTAAGGACAAAAGAGCACAATATTTGCAAAGGACTGGAAATGGTGCCTGTTCTCACTACTAAAAAAAATGTCCCAATTCATGGGTAATGAGCAGAGTATATAGAAAGCTTTTCTATCAGTAGCAGGACATATTTCATCTTAAATATTGCATCAATTCTGATGAACCTTTAAAACAAGAGATGAAAGGAATAGGTTCTTCAAAATAAATTAACATTAGAGAATATTCAGCATCCAAAAGCATAAAATTCACAATGTATGCTGACCAACAAAAAATTACCATGCACAGAAAGAAAAGAGTAAATAAGACCTATGCATAGGAGAGAAATAAATCAAACAAATCTACCCATGACTGATATAGATGTTAGGAAAAAAGACATTAAAACTATATTCCATATGTAGAAATAGAAATGTGGATGGTGACTGCAGCCACTAAATTAAAAGACTCCTTGGAAGAATAGCTATGACAAACTTAGACTGCATATTAAAAAGCAGAGACATCAATTTGCCAATTGATGTCTTTATAGGTCTATATAGTCAAAGCTATGATTTTTCCAATAGTCATGTATGGATGTGAGAGTTGTAACAAAGACAGTTGAGTGCCGAAGAATTGATGCTTTTGAACTGTGTTGTTGAAGACCCTTGAGAGTCCCTTGGACTGCAAGGAGATCAAACCAGTCAATCCTAAAGGATATCTACCCTCACTATTCATTGGAAGGACTGATAATGAAGCTCAAGCTCCAATACTTTGGTCACCTGATCCAAAAAACTGATTCACTGGAAAAGACCCTGATAAAGGGCGATAGTGATGGACAGAGAAGCCTGGCTTGCTGCAGTTCATGGGGTCACAGAGTTGAACACGACTTAGTGACTCAACAACAACAAACAACAGAAATGTGAAACACACACACACACACACACACACATATATATAGAAAACTTCTAGAAGTGACTGCAATATCCGAGATGAAACAGACTAGTTAGACACTGCAGGAAGAAAAATTAGAAAACCTGAATACTTAGTCATAGAAATTATTCAAAATAAAACATATACGCTATTAAAGTAAAACAGAATAAAAATTAATGAAAAGTGAAACAGTGAGCTATGAGACAACTTGAAGTGTGCTAATTAATATATATGTAACTGAACTTTGCAAAGTGGGGAAGCCAGAAAAATATCTGAAAAATAATGACTTAAAGTTTTTCAGTTATGATGGTACCCAGAACCAAGATATTCAATGATTTCCAAGTATAAGAATTGTGAAGAAAATGACATCAAAACATGTTATAATCCAACCATTCAAAACTGATAAAGGAAAAATCTCAAAAACTAGAAGAGAAAACAGACTACATACATGGCGGAAAACAAAAATGCATGGTTAACAGTAGATTGGTGAAAGAAACTGAGCAAAACACTCTCAGAATTCCATATCAAATGAAAACATCTATGAAAAATATGCAGTGTAAAGACTTCTTCAGATATGTAAAGGCTGAAAAAAATTCTTCCCCAACAAAACAGTATTATAAAAATTTGTTAAATAAAATCTTCAGGAAGAATCAAAAGGATAGTGAACAGAAACTTGGACCTACAGAAAAAGACAAAGTACACCAGAAAAGGTAACAATATGCAAACATAAACCTTGCTCCATACTTTAAAAAAAAAAAAAAAAAAAAAAAAAAAACTTGATATGGGTCAGTGATTTGAATGAAGAGTAAAATGATAAGGCCTCGTGGAAGAAAACATTTATATCAAGAAATTTAACAAGGTAGTACTGGATATGACACCAAATAAAACATAAACACTCGAGGTCTATTAAAACTTTTCTAAAGCTCTGAAAAGGAGCTAAGAGGGAATAATGATAATAATCTTTGATAAAAATTTTAAAATACCATATCTAATAAAAAATGTGTGTAATGAGAAAACCCCTTACAACTCAAAATAAGACAAATTCAGCAGTGGAGGAGAAGGCAATGGGGTAGGATTTCTAGTTTCAGTTCCAACATATAAAGACCTTTGAAGTTAGCACTCCCATACTTATGATAAGAAAATGAATGAATTTTCTTAGATGTTTCAGACAGCTAGTATTTCAGAAAAAACCACCAACCTGAAATCTGTAGAGATAACTGCAGCGTCAGAGTCACAGCTTAGAATCTGTTTCCCAGTAGAAAAAGCCTCTGGAGCCATAAACTGACAACACTTAAAAGGTAGTTTCAATGAATAGCTGGATACTGTCTGTGGAATAGTGTAAAAATGAGAAGCTCCTGAGGTCTAAATTCTCAGAGAGGCCACATGCCTTTGGGACTTTAACACCAGGAACCCCACCATGTTCTTAAATTGAAGAGCTAAGTAAGAAGACATCATGGTTCTAGCAGGGTGTGAGGAAGAATAGTCATTATTTCCCATATATATTCCCAGAGACTTCACACACACACACACACACACAGACAACCTTCTACTCCCCTACTACTCTTTGCCTGAGACTTATCTCAGTTGGGTGAATATCATTCCTCCCAAATTATTCCAACCCTTCTGATGTGTCGGTCTTACCTAAGAGGAACAGAGTAAACATAATTAACAAGAATCAGGATTTCAATGAAATAGGTTGGGGGAATCCTCAGACAGGTAAGAGATGAAAAGGTAGAGGAAAAAGGTACCCTTGTAAAGAACATAACCCAAAGACACAGATCCACTAAAAGCTAAGATGTTGTCTTAAGATTATAGAACATTCTCCCTCTTCTCCATTTCACAAGCATGCCAATAGTGAAGTATAACAGTAGATTACAGCTGAAAAAACCTATAGGAACATTCTCTTCCTCTAGAAATACTCATAGTACATCAAAGTCAAGAAGGATAACACAAATAAGACTATCAGAAGAACTTCAAACTTCTGGAACATACTACAAAGAATAATTTGCAAATACAACCAACATCAAACACATCCCCAAAATACATATAACCATATTTTGTTCAAACTACAGAAAACCAAGGTAAGAAAAATCTTGAATCAAGAAGGAAGGAATACACCTTGGCTATAGATGAATATGGGCTTCCTATGTGGCGCTCGTGAAAAAGAACCTGCCTACATATGCAGGAGATGTAAGAGTTCAATTCAGTTCAGTTCAGTCACTCAGTCATGTCTGACTCTTTGTGACCCCATGGACTGCAGCATGCCAGGCCTCCCTGTTCATTGCCAACTCCCGGAGTTTACTCTAACTCATGTCCATTGAGTCAGTGATGCCACCCCACCATCTCATCCTCTGTTGTCCCCTTCTCCTCCTGCCCTCAATCTTTCCCAGCATCAGGGTCTTTTCCAATGAATCAGTTCTTTGCATCAGGTGGCCAAAGTATTGGAGTTTCAGCTTCAACCTCAGTCCTTCCAATGAATATCCAGGACTGATTTCCTTTAGGATGAACTGGTTGGATCTCCTTGCAGTCCAAGAGACTCTCAAGAGTCTTCTCCAAAACCCCAGTTCAAAAGCATCAATTCTGGGGCACTCAGCTTTCTTTATAGTCCAACTCTGACATCCATACCTGACTACTGAAAAACCATAGCCTTGACTAGACCTTTGCTGGCAAAGTAATGTCTCTGCTTTTTAATATGCTGTCTAGGTTGGCCATAAATTTTCTTCCAAGGAATAAACATCTTTTAACTTAATGGCTGCAGTCACCATCTGCAGTGATTTTTGTTGTCCAAAGAAATAAAGTCTGTCATATTTCCCCAACTATTTACCATGAAGTGATGGGACCAGATGCCATGATCTTAGTTTTTGGAATGTTGAGCCTTAAAACAACTTTTTCACTCTCCTCTTTAACTTTCATCAAGAGGCTCTTTAGTTCTTCTTCACTTTCTGCAATAAGGGTGGTGTCATCTGCCTACATGAGGTTATTGATATTTCTTCTGGCAATCTTGATTCCAGCTTGTGCTTCATCCAGCCCACATTTCTCATGATGTACTCTGCATATGTTAAATAAGTGGATGACAATATACAACCTTGGCATACTCTTTTCTCTATTTGGAACAAGTCTGTTTTTCCATGTCCAGTTCTAAGCATTGTTTCCTGATGTGCATATAGATTTCTCAAGAGGCAGGTCAGATGGTCTGGTATTCCCATCTTTTGAAGTATTTTCCACAGTTTGTGTTGATCCACACAGGCAAAGGCTTTGGCATAGTCAGTAAAGCAGAAATAGATGTTTTTCTGGAACTCTCTTGCTTTTTCAATACTCCAATGGATGTTGGCAATTTGATATCTGGTTTCCCTGCCTTTTCTAAAATACTTCTGGAAATTCATGGTTCACATACTGTTGAAGCCTGGCTTGTAGAATTTTGAGGATTACTTTGCTAGTGTGTGAGATGAGTGCAAATGTGCAGTAGTTTGAGCATTCTTTGGCATGGCCTTTCTTTGGGATTGGAATGAAAACTGACCTTTTCCAGTCCTGTGGCCGCTTTTGAATTTTCCAAATGTGATGGCATACTGAGTACAGCACTTTCACAGCATCATCTTTTAGGATCTGAAATAGCTCAACTGGAATTACATAACCTCCATTGGCTTTGTTGATAGTGATGTTTCCTAAGGTCCACTTGAATTCGCACCCCAGGATGTCTGGCTCTATGATGAGTTGATCACACCATTGTGATTATCATGAAGATCTTTTTTTGTATAGTTCTTCTGTGTATTCCTGCCACCTCTTCTTAATATCTTATGCTTCTATACCATTTCTGTCCTTATGGACTCTAGACATGTGTAGAGAAGACACATGGACATCACCAAATGGTCAATACTGAAATCAGATTGATTATATTATTGTAGCCAAAGATGGAGAAGCTCTATATACAGTCAGTAAAAACAAGATCAAGAGCTGACTATGGCTCAGATCATGAACTCCTTATTGCCAATTTCAGTCCTACATCGAAGAAAGTAGAGAAAACTACTAGACCATTCTTGTATGACCTAAATCAAGTCTCCTACAATTATACAGTGAAAATGAGAAATATATCCAAAGGATTAGATCTGATAGAGTGCCTGATGAACTATGGATGGAGATTTGTAACATTGTACAGGAGACAGGGATCAAGACTATCCCCAAGAAAAAGAAATGCGAAAAGGCAAAATGGCTGTCTGAGGAGGGCTTAGAAATAGCTGTGAAAAGAAGAGAAGTGAAAAGAAAAAGAGAAAAGGAAAGATATACCCATTTGAATGCAGATGTAAGAGATGTGGCTTCATTTCCTGGGTCAGAAAGATCCTCTGGAGAAGGAAATGGCCACTCACTCCTGTATTCTTAGCTGGAGAATCCCAGGGACAGAGGAGACTGGTGTGCTACTTTCTCTGGAGTCACAAAGAGTTGGACATAACTGAAGCAATTTAGCATACATACACGTATGCACAGTTGAATGCAGACAAGAATTGGAATGGATTTATCAGAATCCAGATGAGCAGGAATAGAGTAGAATGAAATATTTGGAAGGATGAAAGAGGAGTGCCAACCTAGAACTCCATTCCCAGCAAAATCATGCTTCAAAATTGAACAAATTGTTTTTCAAAGAGATAAAAACTGAGAGAAATTATCAAAAGTATTCCTCCCTTGCAAAAAAAAAAAAAAAAAAAATGTTAGAAGAAGTCTAGGCAAAAGGAATTTGAGTTTAGGTCATAAACTTGGTTCTACATAAAAAAGAAATGAAGCATTTGAAAAAATACATATGAGTAAATTAAAGTTTTTTATTATTTGTCTTGTATTTGATTAATCTAAATGATAACAATTTGTTTAAAATATTAATCTAATTATAGTAAATGGCTAAGTTAACTGAATAAGAGCAATGACACAAGTGATATGAGAGAAAGTTGGGAATACACATCATAGACACATATACTACATGTGAAATTATATGTATTATTTGATGGCAGATGGAAAATGTATATAGGAAACTTTAAGGCAACCACTAAAAACATTTTTAAGAGCCTTCATATATCTATGATTACAGTAAGATACAACTTGTAAAATGAAAAAGCATGCAAAGTATATTCTCAGAACCACAGTGAAATTAAACTAGATATCAATAGCAGATGAAACCTCCCAAACATTTAGAAATTAAGCAACACACTTCTAAATAATTTGGGTCATATTAGGAGTCTCAAGAGAATTTAAGAAATATTTTGAACTTAATAAAAATGAAATACACCTTTTGGAAACATGTGGGTATGGTGAAAGCAGCATTTAGAGGGAAATTTTTAGCATTAAAAACTTATGTTAGAGAGGAAGAATATCTAAACTATGTAATATAAGCTTACACATTTATAAACTACCTTTAAAACTAGAACAATTTAAGTCACATGCAAGTGAAATAAAATAAATAATTAAAAATTAGAGTGGAAATCAATGAAATTTAAATCAGGTCAATAATAAGAGGAAAAATCAATGAAATCAAAAGGGAGTTTCTTCTAGAAATTAATACAATTGATAAATCTTTAGGTCCACAAAGTGATATCATAAGTGAAACAGACAAAGTCATTGAAAGACATAAGCATTATTATATAGAAAATGCAGGCTATCTACTTAGCAAGTACTAGAACTAGTAGACAAATATAACAAAGTGGCAAGGATACAAGGTCAATATGTAAAAGTCAAATGCATTCCTATATCCCAGTAATGAATGATTAAATTTGAAATTTAAAACTATATCAGTTATAATTATATTCCCTACCCCCAAAAAAATTTTAGGTGTAAACCTAAAAATAATATGTATTTGGTCTATATGCAGATAACTACAAAAGCTGATGAAGACAGTAGAAGATAATATAAATAGGGAAATACTTCATGAACATGGATTGGAAGATTTAATATGTTTAAGCTGTTAGTTCTTCCTGACTTGATATATAGATTCAATGAAATTCCAATCAAAATCTCAGGAAGCTACTTGCCCAGTTATTTTGAACAATTCTGTAAACATGGAACCTATATATAAATATATAAAAGTTTTAAAAATTCACAAGTGCCCCAAACTGCAGGCAATCAAGATATCTTTCTATTAGTTATTTAATTAGTTACTTCAGTCACTCAGTCGTGTCCAACTATTTGTGACCCTGTGGACTACAGCACACCAGGCCTCGCTGTCCATCGCCAACTCCCAGAGTTTACTCAAACTCATGTCCATTGAGTCGGTGATGACATCCAACCATCTCATCCTTTGTTGTCCCCTTTTCCTCCCACCTTCAGTCTTTCCCAGCATCAAGGCCTTCTCCAATGAGTCAGTTCTTGGCATCAGGTGACCAAAGTATTGGAGTTTCAGCTTCACTCTCAGTCTTTCCGATGAATATTCAGTATTGATTTCCTTTAGGATGAACTGGTTGGATCTCCTTGCAGTCCAAGGGACTTTCAAGAATCTTCTCCAACACCACAGTTCAAAAGCATCAATTCTGGGGTGCTCAGCTTTCTTTATAGTCCAACTCTCACATCCATACATGACTATTGGAAAAAAACCATAGCCTTGACTAGACAGACCTTTGTTGGCAAAGTAATGTCTGCACTTTTTAATATGTGGTCTAGGTTGGTCATAGATGAATGGTTAAACAAACTTAGGTCCATCTGTATAATAGAACATTCATTGATCAGCAACAATTAAGCCATGCAAAGGCATGTGAGAATTTTAAATGCTTATTGCAAAATGAAAAAAGTCAGAAAGGGCTGTGTTCTATTTTTTTGGAAAAGGCAAACCTAGAGACTGAATGGATTTGAGGATATTTGTAAGAGTTGAATAGCTGATGCACAGGAAATATTTTAGGGCAAACCAAGGTTTTCTTTAGATATATAAAGCATTTGTCAAAAACATAGACATTTATAGTTTAGACAAGCGCTCGGACCTGGCGCACTGGGAAGACCTAGAGGGATTGGGTGGAGAGGGAGGTGGGAGGGGGGATTGGGATGGGGAACACATGTAAACCCATGGCTGTTTCATTTCAATGTATGACAAAATCCACTACAATAAAAAAATAATAATAAAAAATAAATTTAAAAAAACATAGACATTTATAACAGAATGGCATTAGCACAGGCAAATTTTAAAATAAGTCAGTTAGATTTGGAAAACTCAGCAGTGGTCACAGGACTGGAAAAGGTTAGTTTTCACTCCAATCTCAAAGAGTAATGCCAAAGAATGTCCAAACTACCATACAATTGCACTCATTTCTCATGCTAGTAAGGTTGCTTTAAGCTAGGCTTCAGCAGTATGTGAAGGGAGAATTTCCAGATGTACAGGTTGGGTTTAGAAAAGGCAGAGGAAGGAGATGTAAAATTGTCAACATTTGTTGAATCATAGAGAAAGCAAGGGAATTCCAGAAGAAAAAAAAATCTTCTGTTTCATTGACTATACTTTAAAGCTTTTGACTGTGTGGATCACAACAAAATATGGAAAATTCTTAAAGAGATGGAAACTAAGAAATGTGTATGTGGCTCAAGAACCAACAATTGGAACATGGAACAGTGGACTGGTTTACAATTGAGAAAGAAGTATATTGTCACCTTGCCTATTTAACTTCTGTGCATAGTATATCATGCAAAATTCCAGGATGGGTGAATCACAAGCTGGAATCAAGATTGCTGGGAGAAGTATCAACAAGAATGATACTTCTCTAATGATAGAAAGTGAAGAAGAAGAAAAGAGCCTCTTGAAGGTGAAAGAGGAGAGTGAAAAATCTGGCTTAAGGCTCAACATTCAACAACTAAGGTCATGGCATCCAGTCCCATCACTTCATGACAAATAGAAGGGTAAAAAGTGGAACAAGTATCAGACTTCTTTGGGGGGGCTCCAAAATCACTGTGGATGGTGACTACAGCCATGAAATTAAAAGATGCTTTCCCCTGGAACAAAAGCTATGAGAAAACTAGACTGCATATTAAAAAGCAAAGATATCACTCTGCCAACAAAGGTCCATATAATCCATAAGGTCCATATAGTCAAAGCTGATTTTTCCAGTAGTCATATATGGGTGTGAGAGTTGGATCATAAAGAAGGTTGAGCACCAAAGAGTTCCAGTCCAGCAATTCTCCTTGGTATTTAGTCAATAGAAATAATAATATATGACCACACGAAAAACTTTATATAAATATATCCCCAAAGTCCATAATAGATTAATTCATAACTGCAAAATACTGGAAGTAAATAAACCATCCATGTCATAATTAGATATGTAATATTTGTTGCATCTATCCATATAATGGAATACTATTCAGAGATAAAAGGGAATGAATTAATGGTGCATTTAACAACATGGATGAAATACAGTTGCATTATATTATATGAAATATTGATAAATAAGACAGCTACATATTGAATGTTGCTTATATAGCTTTCTGTAGAATTATAATTATGGCAGAAAACGGATCAGTGATTTCCTTCATTTAGTAATTTTTATGATGGTTCCATGATGTGAGCATGATTAAATGAGTAAATCATTTGCCATTTGTGACTGAACTCAATTTCAGCCCCTGTCTCCTCCTTGAAGGTCTGGGGTGGGGTGGGGTGGAGGTCTGAGGGTTCTCTAATCACATGGCTGGTTCCTCTGGTCATCAGCTCCCATGCTGAAACTATCTAAGGAACCACCAAGAGTCATTTCTCTAGCATAAGTTCAGATATGGTCTTGAATGGTTCATATATTCAGTTTCCACTTCCATGTTACACAAGGTTGTGCAACAATCAAAAGAGATGATGCTTAAATGGAGAGGGTAGCATGGAAACATATACACTACCATATGTAAAATAAATAGCCAGTACAAATTTGCTCTATGACTCAGGATACTCAAACTGGAGCTCTGTGACCACCTTAAGGGATGGGGTGGAGTGGGAGGTGGGAGGGAAGTTCAAGAGGCAGACGACATATGTATACCTATGCTGATTCATCTTGATGTATGGCAGAAAGCAACACAATATTGTAAAGGAATTATCCTTCAATTAGAAACAAATACATTTAAAAAAAGAGAGATGATGTTTGTATACAGTCAAGATGTACCTGGGACACAGTGCTACAATGTATAACACATACTGTAGCTTTCTTGACTGCTACCACCAGTATTTCTGTTGCTGCAGTTAAGTCTGCCACTAACATTTGTAAAACAGTATACATGATTAAACTTCATAGTAGCCTCAAGGCTTAAAGACTTTTTAAATATAAAGAGTGAAAATATTATTATGTAAAATGTAAGCTAGTTTGAAGAATTTGGGAAGAAGCAGATGAGGATGAGATTATGGATTTGAACAAGACAAATGTCTTCGATAATTTCCATGAGCATCTTTAATATGTGCTTCATATGTGCTTCTATGCCATTTTCTATTTAACTCCATTAAACCATTTAATATTCAGTTTAGGGATTTTCACATCTGAGTCTGTGTTTAGACTATCAGTGGTTTAAAGAAAGAAAAAGTATTTGGTTTTCTTTATTGTTTACATTCATAGAGTAAACCCAAATTCTACTACTTAGTTGTTTCTCAAGAAAAACAAGTTGAGCAAATAAGAATCCAAGTGTTTTTTTTTAAAAGCTATATGGCTGTTTAAATAAATTTTTACCATGTTACTAAGACACAACAATACTGTGTGTAGGTATCTAAAAGTGTATGTAATCTTGCTAAGATATAATACCACAAACCACAACAGAAATTCAATGCACAAATATATGTGCTAGAAAATCCATATTTCTTTTATTCTTCATATTTATATTTTATATAAATATTACTCTCCAATTTGTTGATTTGTGAATGTTAATGTTTTTAAAATTTATTTTGCTATATACAAAATATTTATTAAGTTGTTTTAATATCTGACATAATTTTTAAATGTAGTAAATTTCTTATTTGCTATTTTCCAATTAACCTTTTGCCAGAAAGTTAATTTTCTTGGCAACTGATCTTAATAGACAGTCATTATATGTATAATGGCAGTCATAATCAATAAGTCAGAACCTAATAAGTCTCACATTAGTAAAGTATGTACTAGTTGATAAATCAAAATTAATTACATGTTGATGTTGAAAACAATTTAGAAAATAAAATGAATTACATATTTTAACAAAAGAAAGATACTTCAAAAATATTTAAGCTATTCAACCTATACATATTCTTGTTACCCTTAGAGTACCTCCTAAGTGTCTCTGTTTAAAAGCTATATTTCTATTAATCCACTTTAAAGATTACAAATGAAATATGTTTAGTGAAGAGATAATATTTATAAATAAAAATATGGGAGGGGAGATAGGCTGTAATTTCATGCCCCTCATTTAACCACTGCTAACATATTATACTGCTTTCCAGTATAATATATATATTTGTAAAAAGAAAAGTGGACTCTCCAAAAATGTAATAAGCAAAATGCTATCATTAAATGAGGAAAATCAAATCTTTGTGCTTATTCACATAGAGAAATTCCCAAACACCTGCGAACTTTACCTTCAGTTCACTATGTATATCCGTTTGTTGCCATATCTTAGCTGCTATTTTACATTATAATGGCATGGTAAAGAAGAGACAAAACTGCTGTTTCCCTGCTGACGATGTAATCAATACACACCTGTTTTCTGCTGGGAAAACTGCAGCAGTAGATGTGGTGGCATTTTAACCTGTAAGACGGTGACAAATAGCATGCTGGAAACACAGGCATTTGACAAACTTTCACATACTGTTTGCAAATTGAACACCAGCAGAGGGATGCTGGCATATGTTACAATTTCCATGATGACAGATTATGAGGCTTCAGGTCAAAGTTAGAATCCTTCATGGAAAAAAGAGGAAACCCAGTCAGGAGACAAAGCTATAAGATGTGTATATACTTCATGTTTTCTAATATCTTCCAAATATATTTATTTTAATATGAAGTTTCTTCTAAAAGCAAAAAAGTTGTCTTTTATTGTATCTTTTATAATATCTATAAAAATATCCATTAAAGTCTTTTATAATATCTATAAAAGTAGGGGTGTAAAATACATTATACTTTTTCTTGAATTCTTGGTAAAATATATTACAAAATTAAAAGGTCTAAATATGATATTTTGAATATTTTTAAAATTTTTTAAAAAAATAGTTATTTAAGCAATGCATATGTAAAGAGATGCTGTATCTGAATGTAGTTACACCATCAATTACTCTTCCTGCAAATTAGGATTATTATCTATATTGTTAGTCTATTTCATACAAAATTGAACAAATTGGCCACATGATAAAATAGTTTCTTATTTAGAACAAAAAGAAATTATTATTGAGTTTTTGCTCAACTATTCTTCATCATTTGCTGAGTATGTGTTTAAAGAATGTTATCATTTTAATTTTATGATGAAGGGAAATCCAATAGCATTTTAGAAGCTATTAAAATTATTATTTGCATTGCCAATTTTTGTAAATATTCTTCATTAATAATAACAAATAAAATTTCAATTTTTTATATATTTGTAATACATTTATTGATTTATTAGTCAGTAACTTTTCTTCATATATTATCATACAAAAATAATGTCTCTTTGTTTTCTAGTTCTAATTAAGTTGATCTGAAGACAATCTCCAACCAAACCTATGGTATTTTGAAAGAATTACCTTGGTACTGGGAATCATATAAAATTATGACTTTAACCTTATTTTTTTTCTGGAAAAAGAGCATAGATTTTATAGTTACTTTTTGTTATCTTGTAGGTTGTATTACAATATTTAATTTAGTTTTTATTTATACAGTTTGTATAATGCCATTTTCTCCAGTATTAAATAATAAAGTGATTTAGAATGTGAAGCTAAAAATTCTAAATACACATGATTCTGTTTACAGCAGGAAGTCATCAGTGCTCCTGTAAGAAAAAAGAGAAGGAAACCTGAGATAACAAAAAGCATTGTTAGCTTTCCCTTTTGAAAGTTTGTTTTGTGTATAATAAAAAAATCAATCACCCAAGTGGAGATGACAGAAGATAGAGCCCCAAACATTTCTCTCATTCCAATTAGCCAACTGACCTGTCCATCATTTACAATTTATAGTCTGCTATTTATTGAGAGGCTAAATAATAATGCTGTTGAGTTTTCACATATGTCTCATAAATCTAGCTCCTTGGATGATGCCTCCCCTGACTCAGTCCTATTTTTCAAGTATTTTGCTCATATGAAATTGTTCTTGTTCATTATTTGCCCTTGGTTTTGTTGTACTTGTCTAACTTCCTAAAATAGAATGTAAAAATTCTTAAAGCAAGTACCCTTTTCTGTCTGTGCATGAGTGCTGCAGTCCATGTGGTCACAGAGTTGGACATGACTGAGCTGGTCCAAAGAGTTGGTACTGGACTGACCTGAATGTTAAAAATTTAAAACGTATTTTAGAACTTGACCCACATTGTCTGTACAATGTAACTTTATTTTGACCAACCTGTGGCCATTTAATGTAACACTCTGTCAATAAGAATATTATCAAAATCCAGGCTAAATCTCTAGGGCCACTAATAGTTCTAATCAGTCTTGTTGACAAGATTAATATGTATCTTCTCTATCACTTTTCCCCACTGTGCTTATTTAGAGATGAAGAATAAAGCCATAATTTGAGACTTGGATATTTATCTATTTGTGTTTATGCTTACTTTCCTTGAATACCCTGTAGTAAAAGAATTTTACTAGAAATTCTAGATTCTTAATACTGTGTGGGAGGAAAATATCATCTAAAGAAAATTATTCTTGAAAAAACTATGAATCCATAAGATTACACTCTTACATATCATCCTACAATAAATCCAAACCATCTAGTTTTCCTTCCAGTCTGAAAAAGACTACTGTTTCTTCAGTTAAGAGTTAGAAGATACAGCTGGTTGTGTTTAAGGGCCATTTTGGTTAAAATATGAATATTAGACATGAGAATTTCACTTACTATTTTATCACACACTACCAGAGGGCCTATCCATATTCACAACAGCCTCAAATCTTCCTTCTAGTGCATAGGTCAATTGAGTGGGAAAATGGGAATAAATGCTTACACAACTAAACTGATTGTTCTCCGGAGTAGAATTCAGCTTCACTCTAATATATCAGGGTCCTTTAAGTCTTGATCAAAAAAGAAGAGATAATATACTTTGCTTGCCATGAATCAGGTAATTATGAGATTGAACAAAGCAGTAATAGCAGCTTACACAGAACTACCCTTAGTGGCCCTTGTCTGTGTTCATTTTGACGCATTCAGCTGGCCAGCTTATGTCTGACTTGTGTTCAGTCCATCTCTACATTCTTAAATCCAACTGTCTTGGGATCTAACTCTGCCAAGCCTTGGTCTACACCATCTGCTCTGACTGACTGCCAGGATTCCCGGCTGCCCCAACAAGCCTGCAGAGACATTCTGGTCTTTATGTCTTCTGAGAATATTTGAGGTTTCCAAGTAGATGACTCTCAGATAAATGAAGTATTGCAGTGTCCCAATTGTAGAACATAATACTTCTCTTCCATTGATTATGATGTGATCTCTAACTATAAAAATCTGTCACCTAAAGTATGTCACTTTGTTTTATGTGACAAAATTGACAATAAACATTGACAAACCACAGCATATATAGAGTAAACCAGCAGAGCAATGTTAATTCTTATAACTATAAGAAAAAGTGTCTAAGGAAACTGACATTCGGGGCCTGGAAAACAGAATATCAATGAATAATAGACTATAATAATAACAATAGAAAGTGACTTCATCTTCAAATGAAAAACACAGTTCAAAGAATGAGGGAATTCTTTTCAAGAGTCTACACTCTTCCTGAGTGTTCATCGATGAAAAACTGTAACTGTTGTCAGTTCAGTTTAACAAGTGCTTTCAAATCTTCAAACACTTCAGGGTTTTATGGACTGGAGTTTCTTGCTGAAACAAGGTTGGGAGAGGGGAAGTGAGAGATCCAAAGACAAAACTACAAAAAGGAAGCTCAAAAATATTAAGAATATTACAAGAAGACTATCAAAATACAATATTTATTAGAGCACATACAGCAAACTAGGTTCCTACTTTGCAGTGATTATGTAAGACAAAAGCATTATGGTTAAAAAAAAGAGAAATATGATAGTTGGAATTCATAATGTACTAATCATTAATAACTAGTGAATTTCCGAGTATTTTTCTGCACCAAATAAAGAATGGTTTAATGCTTTTCATGTAAATATATATAGAACAAATTGTAACTCTCTAAATAAAAAATTATTATTAGTAACAATAATAAAGGACATTATATACCTTAAACATAGCACAATTGATTTCAGTCTTTTGTCTCCTAACTTCTTTCATGAAATATTTTATCTGTATCATCAGAGAGATGTTCTGTAGCTAAAAGTTTAAATATAATTTATCCAGTTTCTAAAAGTACTATAAATTATCAGTTAATAATAAATATTTAATTAGAGCAGCCTGCTATTTATTTTTAAAAACCTGATTCTTAACCAGTATATAATCCAAAGATGGTATAAAATTTTACCTTCTGTCCCAACAAAACCAAAAATCCTCAGTATATTTTTCTACTTAGATACTTTATTTATTCTTCAAATATATATTAATTAAGCATGAATTTTGAGACTCAATCATCTGTAAGTATGATATGCTATGAATGCTTGCTTAATGGAAATCAAGTGGGGATCAGTTCTCTCCATTTCTGTAGAAGGAAGATTGATAATTGCTCAGAATTAGTGAATGCTAGGCACTTTAATTTTCCACCTTAATTACTCAGAGTTTTTTTGAGGTTATTCTCACCTGCTATTATGGAATTAGTGTGTTATGAGGAGATAAGTGGAACTTTAGATTCTGGATTGCAAATATGAGGAGGCACATTTATATCTGATATCACAGTCTACCAAGCACCAGATGTAAAAGACATTGTGCATTATTGAGTAACAAGATATGACCTTGTACTTGTCCCACTTTCGGAGGAGTGAATGGAACTAATATGACATTGATTTAAGCAGTTAATAAATCATATTTTACATATTCCTTTGCAGGGAAGATGAGTAAATGAATGAAAGGAAGACTGAGTGAACTAATCATTTAAGAGGGATCATCAAAGTTGAGAGATTATTTTTGCCTTTTACATACAATGCTTATTGTTTTTCTTTTATAGACAATCCTCATTTTTCCCTTATAATATGTAATCTGATGCTGAAAACGGAAACTAAGGGAGGCAGATAAGAGGCTGAAAAATAGACTAACAGCAAATAACAGGAAGATGCTGGATCCTGATACCACTGGAACTTCTATTAACATCCTCAGTTTTCAACCTCCAGAATCCTTTCAGGTAAGGGAAACTAAATCTGTATCTTGAAATTTTCACTATTATTTTGTATTTTAAAAAGCATATATTCTAAATGATAGAGTATCAGAAGGACAGCAGGACTAAAGAAACAGTTTGTGTTAACATTTTTAAAGGAAAAATTAAGAATTTTTCCCTTAAAAATTTTTAAGTGAATTTTTAAACAAGGACAGATATTACCATCTCATTAACAGTGGTATACTTTTGGGGGAGTAAATTTTTATAGAAAAATGATAAATAATTGGTGGATACACATTTTCTATCATTTTATATTCTTTAAGAAAAGCAATTTT
Source organism: Hydropotes inermis (assembly GCA_020226075.1). Taxonomy (NCBI): domain Eukaryota; kingdom Metazoa; phylum Chordata; class Mammalia; order Artiodactyla; family Cervidae; genus Hydropotes; species Hydropotes inermis. Next base: position 8,084,980 of record CM035290.1, read on the forward strand.
TTCTGTTGTTTTGATAAAATTTAGCACAAAGGTATTTTAGAAAAAAGTGACTGGACCACCATAGATACAAAATAGTACCAAATAATAGTTTTAGTAAGACCCTGGTTCTTTTACCATGGAAGAAGAATGTAACATGTCAAGTTGGTTGACATAACTTGTACTGAAAACACAGTCTATCTGAGTCTGAATGCAGAGTTCCACAGAATACCAAAAGTTAAGATATAGAGGAAAACAATAGAATGAGAAAGACTAGAGATCTCTTCAAGAAAATTAGAGATACCAAGGGAAAATTTCCTGCAAAGATGGCCACAATAAAGGACAGAAACATTAAGAACCTAACAGAAGTAGAAGAGATTAAGAAGAGGTGGCAAAAAGAAGAACTGTACAAAAGAACTGTACAAGAAGAAAAGGTCTTAATGACCCAGATAACCACAATGGTGTGATCACTCATCTAGAGCCAGACATCTGGAATGTGAAGTCAAGTGGGCCTTAGCATCTTAGGAAGCATTACTACAATCAAAGCCAATGTAGGTGATATAATTGGAGTTGAGCTATTTCAAACATAATAATAATAATAATCCAATGCTGTACTCAATATGCCAGCAAATTTGGAAACTCAGCAATGGCCACAAATCTGGAAAAGATGTGCTTTCATTCCAATTGCCAAGAAGGGCAATGCCAAAGGATGTTCAAACTACCAGACAACTATGGTCATTTCACAAGCTAGTAAGGTAATGCTCAAAATCCTTCAAGCTAGACTTCAGCAGCCTGTGAACCAAGAATTTCTAGATATGCAAGCTGGATTTAGAAAAGGTAGAGGAACCAGAGGCCAAATGGCCAACATCCATTGGATCACAGAAAAAGCAAGGGAATTAAAGTAAATAAAAACATCTAATTCTGCTTCACTGAATACACTAAAGCTTTTGACTGTGGGTTGCAACAAACTGAAAAATTCTTCAAGAGATGGGAATACTGGACCACCTTACCAGCCTCCTGAGAAACCTGTATCCAGGTCAAGAAGCAACAGTTAGAGCCAGACATGAAACAACAGACTGGTTCAAAATTGTGAAAGCAGTATGTCGACTGTTTCTGGTTACCCTACTTATTTAATTTATATAAATAGTACATCATGTGAAATGCTGGGATGGATGAATCATAGCTGAAATCAGGAATGCCAGGAGAAATATCAACAATCTCAGATATGCAGATGAAACTACCCTAATGGCAGAAAGTGAACAGGAAGTTCACTCTTGATGAAGGTGAGAGAGTAAAAAAGCTGACTTAAAACTCAGCATTCAAAAAACTAAGATCATGACATCTGATTTCATCATTTCATGGCAAATAGATGGGGGAAAAATGGAAATAGTGACAGACTTTATTTTCTTGGGTTCCAAAATCACTGCACATGGTGACTGCAGCAATGAAATTAAAAGATACTTGCTTATTGGAAGAAAAGCTATGAAAAAATTAGACAGAGTATTGAAAATCAGAGATATCACTTTGCTAACAAAGGTCCATGTAGTCAAAGCTATGGTTTTCCCAGTAGTCATGTACAGGTGTACATGGACAAAAAAGGCTGAGCACCGACGAATTAATGCTTTTGAACTGTGGTGTGGACAAGACTCTTAGGGAGTCCCTTGGACAGCAAGAGGATCAAACCAGTCAATCCTAATGGAAAACAACCTTGAATATTCATTGGAAGGACTGTTGCTGAGGTTGAAGCTCCAATAATTTAGCTACTTAATGGGAAGAGCCAATTTATTGGAAAAGACCATGATGCTGGAAAAGATTGACGGCAGAAGAAGAGGACAACAGAGGATGACATGGTTGGATGGCATCACCAACTTAATGGACATGGGTTTGATCAAGCTCTGGGATGCGGTGAAGGACAGGAAATCCCGTCTTGCTGCAGTCCGTGGGATTGAAAAGAGTTAGGAATGACTTAATGACTGAACCACAATCCAAGTCTACATGAGTATTTAAATACCACAAATACTGGATATAACATATGCATGATTAAAAAAAATAACAGGTTGTATTTCCCGCCTACATTAAGAAGATTCTTATAGCTTGCAGTTTAAAGTACTAATAACCACAAATTTTCTTTTGGGATAATTTCTCATTCCTTATAGAAAATAAAGCTTCCCTGTGGCTCACATTAGTCTATTCATTTTGGCATCCAATTTAAAACAATAGTTGCATAGTTATTACTGCTACTAACATGAGTAATTAAAATCATTAGAATAATTACAGACTAAGTATTTTAAAAGTTCCTGCTAGTTTCTTGGCATAAAAATTATTTCAATCTTTTAAGAGTTTTATGATAGGCATTGAAAACTGAAAGTTACTTAGTCATGTCCTGAGTCTTTTTGATCCCATGTACTGATGGCCTTCCAGGCTCCCCTCTCCATGGGATTCTCCAGGCAAGAATACTGTCATGGGTAGCCATTTCCTCCTCCAGGTATCTTCCCAACCCAGAGATCAAACCCAGGTCTCTTGCATTGCAGGCAGATTTTTTGCCATCTGAACCACCAGGGAAGCCCCTCAAATTTTAGAGACCTTTAGTAAACATACAGAGGTATGTGTCTCTTTCACCACAGTCAAGATAAGCAACAATTCTACTACCCCTGGGAAATTTACTTGTGTTGCCATTTTATAACCAATCCCTCTCACATTCCCAATCACAAACAACCACTGTATTTATATATATGAAATAATTCAATATTTAGCCTTTTGAATCTGGCCACTTTCATTAAAATACCATGTAGATTCATCTATCCAATTATATGTATTAACAGTTTATTCCTTTCAACAGTTAAATAGTATTCTATTATATAGCTATACCACTGTTTTTTTTTTCCAATCACCAGTTAAACTAAAAAAAAAATTACAAAGAAAGCTACTACAAATATTTGTATAGAAGTTTTTGCATGAGCAAAAACCATTTTTAATCACACAATAGACATCAGTTTAACTTTATAAGAAATTGCCAAATTGTTTTCAAAAGTGGCCAATTGCTTTGTAATCCCACAATGAATGAAAGCTCTGAGAGCTAGGCATCTATGTCAGAACATTTTTTTTTCAAACTTTCATTTTAACTCTGCTTTCTGTCATAAACCATTTTGTAATGCAGATAACACAATCAGGCATATAGTTTTTAATTTCCTCATTCAAAGACTATCTCAGCCACAAACTATGTGATCAGGTGCACGAAATTGGTAGTTTTTCTTATAAAATGTAATATTTACCCTTCATATCACTGACAGTATCTTCAAACAAGGCAAACTTATTTTCTCAAAGCATCTGTTATATACTCACATGACTTCTGAGGCTTTGAAAGGTTGTTGTTGTTTTTTTTTTTAATTTCAGTTATCATATAATCTCTCAAGAACTGCATTCTGTTAATAATCATTATAAACAGAATACCAACTGTTATATATGCAAAATTGCATCTGATACTCACATTTAGTGATTCAAAGACAAGTCTAAAGAACATAGGTTAAAATAAATGATTAACACATTACTAGATCAATCCTGTTTATCTAAATATATATATACACACACCCATAATTTAAGTTTGCATGCATGTATATATACATACATGTATAATACATGCAATAAGCACAGATTTATACATACATTTAAAATTTTTATTTCTATTTTAATGTCAATGATAAAATTTTAATAATGTTTTCTTTTTACATTTAAATGCATTACTCATTAATTTCTATCTAATAATATTGAAAGAACACATTAAGTTGAAAATTAATAAAAATGGCTGTAAACTATATTATTAAATTAAATACTATGTGTATAAGCATCTTAGATCATCATTTAATTACAGATATTGTCCTATTTGTATATATTATAACTGGATTATATACTACAAACAGTTCTGTAATATGGGTATTTGAAGTACATGCAAATTACGGGTTGGAAGACTGCATGTCAAAAGCTAATGACAATTACCTATTAAGTGGTGATTTTTTTTTAATTCATCACATTAATTCTATCAATTAAAATTAGATATAATAAAACCTATTTACTCTTAAATATTTAAAATCATTAATAATTTTATAGCAGTTAATTGCATATACACACAGTGTCAGAGTAAACAGTTGTGAGTAAGCATAAAATTAAACACAAAACTATGAGTATTGTTTAAAATGTGTATTGTGGCTCAGCTGGTAAGAATCTGCCTGAAATGTGGGAGACCTGGATTCAGTCCCTGGGTTGGGAAGATCCCCTGGAGACGGGAAGGGTTAACCACTCGAGTGTTCTGGCCGGGAGAATTCCATGGACTCTGTAGCACGTGTATGGTAGAGTACTGTAGTAGTCTATAGTACTCCATAGACTTCACAGTGCGTGAACCGTGAACTTCCAGTTGTTCAAGCTGGTTTTAAAAAAGGCAGAGGAATCAGAGATCAAATTGCCAACATCTGTTGGATTATTGAAAAAGCAAGAGAGTTCCAGAAAAACATCTATTTCTGCTTTATTGACTATGCCAAAGCCTTTGACTATGTGGATCACCACAAACTGGAAAATTCTTCAAGAGATAGGAATACCAGAACACCTGACCTGCTGCTTGAAGAAATCTGTGTGCAGGTCAGGAAGCAACAGTTAGAACTGGACATGGGCCAACAGACTGGTTCCAAATAGGGAAAGGAGTATGGCAAGGCTGTATATTGTCACCCTGCTTATTTAACTTATATGCAGAGTACATCCTGAGAAATGCTGGGTTGGATGAACACAAGATGGAATTAAGACTGCTGGAATAAATATCAAGAACCTCAGATATGCAGATGACATCACCCTTATGGCAGAAAGCAAAGAAGAACTAAAGAGCCTCTCGATGAAAGTGAAAGAGGACAGTGAAAAAGCTGGCTTAAAGCTCAATGTTCAGAAAACTTAAGATCATGGCATCTGGTCCCATCACTTCATGGCAAATAGATGGGGAAACACTGGAAACAATGATAGACTTTTTTTGGGCTCCAAAATCACTGCAGATGGTGACTGCGGCCATGAAATTATGCTCACTACTTGGGAGAAAAGTTATGACCAACCTAGACAGCAAACAAGAAAGCAGAGACATTACTTTGCCAACAAAGGTCCATCTAGTCAAGGCAATGGTTTTTCTAGTAGTCATATATGGATGTGAGATTTGGACTATAAAGAAAGTTGAGTGCCAAAGAGTTGATGCTTTTGAACTGTGGTGTTTGGAGAAGACCTTTAAGAGTCCCTTGGACTGCAAGATCTAACCAGTCAATCCTAAAGGAAATCAGTCCTGAATATTCATTGGAAGGACTGATGCTGAAGCTGAAACTCCAATGCTTTGGCCACCTGATGGGAAGAACAGATTCATTGGAGACAACCCTGATGCTGGGAAAGATTGAAGGCGGGAGGAGAAGGGGACGACAGAGGATGAGATGGTTGGACGCCATCACCTCCTCAATGGACATGAATTTGGGTAAATCCCAGGAGTTGGTGATGAACAGGGATGCGTGGTATGCTACAGTCCGTGGGGTCACAACGAGTAGGTCACAACCGAGTGACTTTCACTTATTGTTTAAAAGGCTATGCCAAACTGCCAGTTGATTTTGTAATTCACTTGCATGTTTATAATTATGCAAACTAGTAGAAGAGAATTCATATCTCAAGCCTAAGCACTCAAAAGTTATTGATGTAAAGTAAAAGTAATTACTTATTTTACAGAATTATGTCCTATAGATATAAAAAAACACATTTAGTTTTAATTATCAAACAAGTAAACAAGTCTTACAAAATTAGTTTAAAACATTTATTTCAAGATATTGTTTCACAAAAAGTAAATATATATCCATAAGTAAAGAGAAATTACTTTGCATAACACTGTTTTCACCATAGATGTCTTATAAATAAGCCCCATAGCACTGCTTAACCATATTATTTTGCTGACTAAGTTAGTTTGATTTAGCCAACTAATTATTAAGCCTGTCTCTGAACTTTTGAACGAGGTTTGCTCCTCTCTCTGTTGCTTCCTGAATCCATGTATAACACCTCATGGAACACAGCAGCCCTGCGTTAATTCTCAAAGCTGCTCTCATTCCTGCTTTCATAGTCATCTACAAGTCATTCTCCTCTAAGTGGCTTTGCCTGGAAGAGTCTCTGTGCCAGTTTCATTTTGATTGGCATGTTACTTTGTTAATGTTTATAAAACCTTTTTAATTGTCATTTTTCAAATTCTACTTTTGTTCTCTTAGGGTTTTATAATAGATCAGTAAAAAATAAAGGATTACTTACTTTTTAATGACATCTCCACTGCAATTCACATATTTCTGTCTGTTGAATTTTTTTTAAACTTTTCATTCTCTTTCAGTGCTATAGGATAATGTTGATTCTTGCTTATTTGAGTCTCTTGTCCAATAAAACATTACTTCAATACACATAAGATTTAAAATGACTACAGTATTTTATAGATTCTGTTTTTGACCCCATTGCTTAAGGTAGACTTCTATTAGATGTCAAACATATTGCTTACCAAATTTTTGCCCATCATGATTTTTTACTACATCTGTGTATTATAAGAATTTTATTTTTATATATAATACAAAGGAACACAGCTGTGTTATAGATATTCAGACACACAAATGTAATGGAGCTCCCCTCTTGTTTCTGCCAGCCAGGTATTAATAGCTGAATACTTGTGGGAAAAGATTAAGTTGTTGCATTTTTGAAGTTGACACAGACACACCTAAGTATCAGGTCTGTAATGCAGGCAGTCAGAATAGGCTCGAATACTAAAATACTTTCCACAAAAGCTTCCTTCTAAGCAAAAAATACTCCTAAGATCATAGCTTTTGTTTATGTTTTAAGTTATATGTTTCTAATGCTTACATTTCAATAAGTATATAAAACAAAAATAAAAATTTTCATCATTTTTGATGTAAAACTACCTCACATATCACCATTGGTAGTTTGGGAAACACTAGCCAAGAAGACTTAATTGGAAAGAATTTCTGAAACTTCAATCAAAGCCTAACATCCTTTCTTCTTATTGAATTACATGAATACCAAATGTAGCTTAGACATACATGTTTTGTTAAAACAATCCATAGATGTTTAAATACTATTACTTTACTATTTTATGAATCATGTTTATTTTTTGACAAAAAGAATCAGATTTATTTCTCTATTATATTACTCTGCATTACAGGAATATAGCATATTACTTGGGTCATAATAGATATGGGAGATACACTTGAACTGAACCTTGAAATTAATTAAAATTTTAGAAAGCATAACAAAAATATTTATAACACTATAATATGATACTTTGTTTAATATATATGTATATATATGTCAGGCGAGTGTATGTTCCTCAGTTCTTTGCCTCGTCACAGCAAGGATTGGAGTGACGCACACTGAAGCCCCCTCGGCGGGTCACGCCCTCGGGTCTTGGACAGACCGAGTCATAGCGCTTAGAGAAAGCAGGGTCACAGCTCAGCGTCAGGGCTCTATCTTATTTAGAAGATAACAGGAAAATCCATCTTCGAGCCGTGAGGGCACGGGAATCCAAAGACTGGAAGAGAAGACCGCCCCATGCTGCGGGGGAGAGCGAGAGAGCCCTTGGGCTCCTCTTTTTATACGTTTTATATATACCCCATGCAAGTTGGGCTTAGGCAGGAGTGCCGTTCTACCTGAAGTCCTCCCTGCAGTCCGAGGACCTTCCCTTGACCTTCCTCTCTGTTCTATTTTTGTGGACTTTTCCCTTCCTTGTCTTCTAGACACCGCCATTTTCAGCTCCTTTTCCCTATTCTAACTACCTAACATACATATTAATATACACATATGTATTCATTATGTACATTTACTATTGTAGTACTATCGCTAATGATGCAAATTTCCCATCTCATATATTTTATCTTTCTCATTTTCACATCTTTATTTCACATGTTTTCTTTTCTATCTATCTATCTATCTATCTTTCTTTCTTTCTTTCTTTCTTTCTTTTCCTCAAACATCAGGCCAGCGAGTTCTACAAATTTCTGAGTTGTATCTGAAATTCTGAAAGAGATTCTGATATAGTGTGTATGGAGAGGTGCTCAAGGAAATAAGTTTTTAGCAAAGACTGCTGGTAATTCTAATGCAGATGGTCTTTTGTTAACACTTTGTGATTCCCAATAGCTATAAAAGGAAGATAATTTGGTTAATTTGTGAAAACAAAGCAATATGTTGATGAACCATTTTGGCAAATTGTAATGATTCATAAATAAAATGACACACCATTAACACAAGAGATTAAGAAACAGAGAAATCAACATAGACTAGACATACAGTAGTCTCTTCCCAATTAGACGTTTAGTTTATACTGTAGAGTCAGTAGAAAACTTTTTATTGAGAAATGTAACACCTATAATAAAAGCATGAGTGAATTAATGAACTCACTTAAAAATTTACCGTGAATAACAATACCAACAACAACCTCTAATAGCAGGAATGTAAATAAGAATATCAATAATATTTTATATATATTAAATATATAACAGTGGATTATATTTTTCCTGTCTGTTAGACACAATTCATAGTCTATCTGAATGTGAATCTTGGATTTACTAAAACCGACTGTTCAAGATAACATGTGACTTAAGAGATCTAGAGAATGGGTTCAAACATTTTAAACCCATCCCACTTCATGTGCCTTTGTGGAGCCACAATTACAAAGCTATTTTTATAACCCTATATTTATATATTCTCTTATAGTTACTGAAATATAAAATAGCTAATAAAGAAATTTATTAAGATAAAGAGAGACTTCAGGTTGACCACATTTTAGACAGCTTTCCTCCCCCACCCCCCCACCAGGTACCTCAGACCTCCCTTTTCTCAGAGCATTTACTTTAAAAAACTTGCAATTGTAAAAATTTTTTCACCCTTCGAGATGTACATTTTCTCCCAGCCTCTATTCAGTTTCACCACACAAGGGCGCCTTTCTTAAGGGAGTCATCCCTTTGATATATAGTAAAAAAGGAAGAAAGATTGCCGATTCCCAGTCTCCCTTAAGCACGAAGGAGCCTAACTTTGATAAGCTTCAGGTGGCGAACAGATGGCCTTATCACACCCTCCAGCTTCTGCCCTAATGTCCTCTAGACCTTTCCCACTAGCTCACCCATCCTGCCTTGAGTTTTAGGGAACAGGGCTCAGTCTCTCTGCATTACTGCAACAGTCTTGAGTAAAGACTTACTTTGCTGTCTAACAACATCCTGTGCAATTTTTTTACATAATTTCTTACCTCTTTTACTTTATATTACATTAAAAGCTCTTAAATTACCAAGAAAACCTTAAAAATTCAGAAACTTTTAGCATGTAATATCAGAAATCTCTTCAGCCCCAGGATATATAGACAATCAATGGCTGCTTAATTAGATTTATAATTGCTAATGACTTTCTCATTTTATGTAGCAGTCAATATTGATTTGTCATTTTAACTTATCTCTATAGTCCCAGGTTGCCTTTAGTATCCCCACCAATAATCTGTTTATACAACTCCATATTTGTATCAGCCTCACTTCTTAATTCAAATAAAAACATGTAAGATGAAAATAATGGGACTTTTTTTGAAAAAGTGAACAGTTATTAATATTATTCTTTCCGAGTGTTAGTTTTCTGATCTGTAAATGCTGTCTCAAAATTTGCTAGATTGAAACAATTTCCTAGTAAATTATTCATGTTATCTTAAAAATATAATATGAATATCCAATTAAAAATTCTGGTTATTCAAAAACAAAACTGATTCATTTTACCAAAGAGATATATATTCACCATGTCCTTATTTTCAGGTAACATAAATTAAATCATTTTTAATTTTCTCTAGACTTGATCATAATTTTCTTAAAAGAAAAAAAATGGCCAGAATGAAAATTACTTAAAATACTTTCTTTCCCAAGTATAAATCCTAATCATATTGTTAATGAATTTGAATAACTTTCTCATCACTACAAGGCAAAGGCAACCATAAGATGACATTAAATCATAATACAATGACATTAACAATTTTATGGGGGGAGCAATTAAATTTCATTATGTAAGGGAATGCTTTGGGAAATTGAAATCTCTTTTATAACCTCATTGTATTAAAATTTAGCTATCAAATTGAAGCACATATTCATAGCCAGGGCTTCCTTAAACTACACTAGAAAATTGTTTAATTTTGAATGGATTATATAGCCACAATTTTACAAATTTTTCTCATGAGACTTTATTTTTCTAACTTGAAAATAATTTATCTCAAATATGAAAATAATGACTAAAACATTTACTAATTGCATGCAAACACAACAAAAAAATAAAACAAGTACCTTATATCCTGTCTCTCATAATGCATGCCACTTCTATCAGGCTTCCCAGGTGGTACAGTGGTAAATAATACATCTGCCAATGCAGGAGACACGGGTTTGATCCCTGGGTTGGGACGGTCCTCTGGAGGAGGAAATGGTAACATACTCCAGTATTCTTGGCTGGAAAATTCCAGGGATAGAGGAATCTGGCAGGCTACAGTCCATGGGGTCTCAAAGAGTCAGACAAGACTGAGCAACTGAGCGCGCATGCACCATTTCTATCAGTTGGTCTTAACTTCCTCTCATTTCTCACAATTTACGCGTTGATATGTTCACCAGGCTTTCTTAATATTCCTCATATCTTGGCTTTAGCTATTGGCAAATATGACTTAAAGTCACAGCTATCAGACACTATGATTTGAATTTTCTGAGTTTGGAAATACTAAATATCTGCCAATAGGTGATTTGTTCAAGACCCATTTAAGCAAAATCCTTAGTCACTAAGGATTGATATATTAAAATAAGCTTTCAACTAAAACAGGTCTATCAGATTGTTCCTGGAAGCTATAATTCTCTAACATTGAGGTATTATCCAGGAAAGAATCTAAGAACCAAATAAAAATGTCAGTCTCTCTAGTAGGAAAAACAAAAGAGTGAACGTGACTATTGATTTTTTTTTAACAAAGCAAACATTTGTTCTAGTAAAATTGTAGTCTTTTCCCCCTCAAACTGTAACTTGCATTTTCAAAACAATTTAGATGCAATGTTGGGGCTGTTTAGTTGCTGTCATGTCTGACTCTTTGTGACCCTGAAATATTAATGAATACAATGACATCAACTGTTAATAATGTCACACTTATTAATATTAAAAATTCACATTAAATTAAAATTTCATTCAAACTTACTATGCATCCTTAATATTTGCATTAAGGAATACTTTTTCACATTCAGCTCATTTAAATAGTAATAGTTTATTTCTCAGAAATTTGCTTTCTATAAAAGTACATGGATACTTGAAAAACATTCTCCTTTCCAAAATATTTATATTGAAGTTTCTACTTTATTGTTTTCTATAACTAAAATAGCACAAAATATTGCAAAGTATAAAGGCAAAATTTCTGCTTACTAAATTCATTCCCACAGCTCTTCAGCATCAAATAAGTTTTAAAATTCAAATTTTAATATAAAATATTTGATTCTGTAGCTGTGCTACCAATAATTTATTGGCTGCATAAATTATGTACAGAGATGAAATTGTAAATTAATGAAAAGAATCCAGGTCATTAGTAGGGGACAAGAAGAATGTAGGATGAATAAAGACTGTGGTGATGATGAGGCATAGACATATCTACAGGTTCAATGATTTTTTCCTTTTAAATAAAATTACAAATGATTCAGGAGTAATAAAAATTTAGCAAGCTTCTTGGTCCATTGCTAATTCTATGCATAAATTGAGAAATGAAGTAGCCATATTACTAAAACTCATGGTCATCCTTTAATTACATTGGACATACATTTTGATTTTCCTCCATCTAATACGGAAAATTGCTTTGGCTAAAACTGTCCTTTTTTCCCCTGTTTTAAAAATATAGCTCCAGTATTTTAATCTATAATCTCCTGAAGTATTGAATTACGTGGTTTGACTTTACACTGCATGAAGATTGAGTATTTCTTTTTGTTCCTTTTAAATTAACCTTCCATTAGTTTTGAGTGGTCTCTCCTTCTTGTATTATGGAATAGTGTATAAAAGAGGATCTTATCAATTTTTACTACACCCTTAAAAATCTTAAATAACTCAATTATATTCACTCCATCTCTTCACATTTCCAGGCTAAATAATCTTAGCTTCCATACTTTCCTTTTGTGTATGCATAAGTTTCATTCTCCTTTAACCATTTTATGTGTCCTTTTAAGAACTCTTTCATCCTTATCTTCCCCCAGGGAACATATTCTAACTTAAGACATTGCTTCACTTTGGAAGATTCTATATATAATTATAACATACATTAGTGCTATTAATTTGCATTTATATACCATTTCATTTATGCAAAGTGCTTTTCAGTTTATCTTTATAATATTTCTGGGAACTTATTAGCATATGTTTTTGGAAAAAGAAAGTACAAAGAGGTTGAAACTAACCCCAAATCACTAGAAGTGCATCTAAATCGTCTTTTTGAAACAACAAAAACTTATCCTTTTTATTTAAATAATCTGTTTAACATGCTAATTTGATTGATAGGAACATACAAAAAGTCCTTGCTAATTCTCTAGCAATAGAAAGAACAGTGAACAAAAGGATAATTTTGATATATTCTTTTCAAACTAGTAAAGCACTTTTATAATGTGCATGAGTGACTTAAAAAAGTATAACTTTGCCACTTTGAGTTTAAAATAATTTTATTCAAAGAATAATTAATTTCTGATATTTTGAAAACTAAAAGTAATTGCAATCAAAATTAATTGAGGTGACTTAAATCTGGGAAATACCGATTAGGGCTATAGATTTCAGTTTGATATCAACAAATGCCTCCTTTCCATTTTTATCTATGTTAAAGCTAACTGTTCTAATATTTTTGAGTTATGCAACCTGTTTTGGAGTCATAGATTGGTGGAAATTTATCATCTTAATTCCTGGACTTTCTTTTCCTCACATTAGGTGTAATGTCTGACATTGTTTCAGTGCTATGTGCAGCCTTGATTGGTGAAATGAAGAAAGTCCCAAATGGCCTAACCAAAAGCTTAATGTTTTCTCTCTGTTCCTGCACATAAGGTCCCCTTAGCCAAACAAACCTCCTTATCAAATGGACCAAGTGAAATTACCACATATCATTAAGTAGCAAATTTCAGTTTCAGGCCAGCCCACAAAGTGATTCAAACAAGCCCCATCACATCCTCTGGGAAATCGGTGCGTGCCTTACTTACCTTGTGTGCATTTGCCTTCCACAATGCCTGGTTTTTCATTCTGTCCCAGACTGCAGACCTAGTGTGCCCTGGGTCAAGCAGTGTCCTCCCCTGAACTGAGTATTCATGACTCATGAATCACTGTCTATCTTATCTGTCCAGTCCCCAGGATCATAAATCTAAATAATGAAAGTGTTAGTCACTCAGTCGTGCACCACTCTTTGTGACCCCATAGACTGTAGCCTGCCAGGCTCCTCTGTCAGCCAGCAGGTAATTCCAGGGTGAGCATCTTTGTGAAAGCAATGACAATTCTTACATAACTGGACACATTGCCCACAAATGAGGGCAACCACAAAGAACATTTCAGCTGTTAAAATGCTCATATTCCACACTGATTATTTTAAAAATTGCAAAGATATGGGCATTTACAAATACATATGAAGGTTTTAAAAGAGAAGGTCTTTCACTCTAATTTTCCCTAGCCAGTAGTGTTTGAAAATCATTTTTTAAAATGCTAAAGCCAAAAATAAAATAAAATGCTTAAGGTATCAACTGGTTTTTCTAGGGCAAGCACAATTCTGCATTTTTAAGAAACTTAGTGAAATATGGTTAATTTTAGTTCATCATGCAGAAGTATCACAAGGAGTTAGCAAAAAATATATCAGAGTAGAAAAAATGAAAGGTCTATTAATAAATACTAAATTTATTGAGAAGGATCTCTGTGACAATAGAAATGCTAAGACATCTCACTTAATCTTCATGATATGTCTAAGTGATAGATGCTGTTTTCTCATTTAAAATATAAAGAATATGGTTCTGAGATAGAATACAACCTTTTCAAAATTTATACAGCTGGTTAATATCAGTATCCTTTTTGGTAGGTTAAAAAAAATCCACATTTATTTTTAATTATGATAGAAAGCAAAAACAACACAAGAAAAGAAAGAGAGAGAGAAGAAGGAAAGAAGGAAAAACACAAACTGGGGGAAATCAGTTTCTTTACTTTTTAAAAATCATAAGTAATTAAAACTGTGGAAGTAGAGTAACTCTGTTACTCACATTAAAAATTAATTCTTAGTTTCATTTTCAATGAAATTACTGTGGAAACTAGTGGTCCTCCTTACCTCTTACTGCTGAAAAGTATATAAAAATTGCCACAGAAAGAAGGTAGATTTAAAACTCAAAATGAGATTAATCACAATAAAGTACCAGAACCATTAACTACAAAAGCCATTGAAAGTGTCTAGAAGTCTCTTTTAAAATTCTTCATCATGCTTCTCTTCCTCTTTTAGTTGTAATTGCTTTTCCTTAAATATGAACATCCAAGATAAAAGTAAAATTCTAGTTTAGTGTCAGATTTTCAGTTTTATTTGTTTCTTATTTAAAAATAGGTTGTTCTTCTCTTTTAATATTCAATATTTTACTGATGATATGGAATCTGTCACCTTTTATGGAGTAGCCTAGAAAGGTTTAGAAACATTAATCTATGTAAAATTATTTACATGGAAAATGCATTCCTAATTCTAAATAATGGACTGACAATATTATTATTACAAGAAAAGGGAGAGAGTGGTGCTTTATTTAGAAAAAAATTCAAGTTTAACATTTTTTTAATAAGAGAAAAGTACAATGTTCTTTTCAAATTCTTCACAATCCTTGATTACTTTTTAGGTAATAATTCTGTGTGTTGAAATGTTCAATGGAGATAATATTACATATATCACTGGTCTTGAGTCATATTTACATATCATGTATAATTACTAGTGAATAAGTACATTGTGACTTAAGCAAGATTGATCAATCTCTTCACCCGCCAACCTGCAAATTCTTCATTCACTTCACTTGGCTATAGAGGGAATAAATATAACTTTGTTGTCAAAGTGGAGAATAAAAGTAATTACTAATGCTTCCTGCTATTATTTACCTTAAAAATATGAAGTTTAGAAAATCCCATGTATCTCAAAATTTATATGACTTTTAAGGAAAGTTTTCTTTATTTTCTTTGAGATAGAAACTACCTACATAACAAGTATAGGGCAGCGGCGGGTCTTTTTGTAATTGTTACTATTGTCTGGTTTCTCCAATTTCTCTGATAATAAAACCTTACCTGGGAACTTGTTAAATGGAAGAATCAGCCTCAAAAGGAGTCCTGCTATGTGGGACCCAACCTTCTCTAGTCACATCACTGCATCATAGTGTATCAGATTCTTAACTGCTAAGCTAATGTATCACCTGTGTTACAGTTCCAGGCGTCTGCACATGTAGTTCCTTCAGTTTGAAATCACTTCCTCATATTCTCTGTCCAGTAAAGTTTCACTTATCAGTTAAATTTTTACAGGTATATGATCCTCATTCATGAAGTTATAGTAATTCCATTTATAGATTGTTCTTTTCTCTTTTGTTTCTCAATTGGCACCTCTCTTCATAAATGACCTCATAGTCAGTCATAACATTATCTTATTTTTACACTAGCTATGATATCACAGCATCTTTAAGTACCAGATCTATGCTATGTACTTTGTTTTCAGTGCTTCACTTAATCCTCATACAATGTATCTTCATGTTATTAATATAAAAACTAGGATTAAGAATAAGTTAAAATTTTTTCTTAATACCATACAAAAAATTATGACAGAAAGTATAATCAACACTTCTTAGTCTTTTGCCTTAAGTCACCTCTGGTTAAAAGAAAAAAATATGCAAAATAGCTCAAATAAGAGAAATGGAGTTATTATTTTAAGGGCATATGTCTTACAGAATTCATGGAAAATTTTGTACTATGTCATAGAGAGACTGGGACAATTCTAGAGATTTTAGAGATAGGTGACTACAGACCTGTACCTTGAGTGCTCTACTCTTGATATAATTCCATGATCAATGGACAATTTCTGTACTTCTTTGGAATGCTTGTCAAGAATAATACCAATAATTCTAAACCTTCTTAAAAAGTTGAGCAAGAGTATATGAAGACATTTTTTAATTAACTGTTCATTACCTTATTATTTAATTAAAAGGTTTAATATTTATTCAGCATAAATTTTCTTGCAAGAAACCACTCATGTGTTTTAAGTAAAAAGACAAGTGAGTTGAAAGTTGAGAAAGTCATCTCATGGAAGCCAGGCAGAAAGAGAATCTAAAACTCAAGGCACATGTATTCACCTAAGATATCAGAATGGTTCACTTTACTTACAGCATGCTTTTGTTACCATTTGCTCCAGATTCTCTATTTGGGTTTACTTCTTGTAACTCTACTGATGGATTTTCTTTGTACCTCAAATATAGTTTTGCATAACTTTCAGTTAAAATTTCTATCAGAGATGTCATTGTTTGAATATTTACTTTATGACTGAAAGAAATTGATACATCCAATTTGGATTAGTTGTTCACTTCCTGTCTAATCAGCTAGTGATGATGGCTTGATGACTCTCATTTCATAGAGAAGGCATTGTATGCCAAAAGTCTTCCCTAAAGTCATATTCCTATTTTCCTCCTAAGGGATATACCAATAACATTCATACACACTCTCATTTATAATTATATTTATGATAAACATATTAGGTAATTTGGCTTCAATAGTTTAACTGGTAGGACTGTACAAAAAGAAATAAGAATTTTATAGCTTATAAAAAGAAAATAAGCATTTCTATCTTTTGATACGTTTGTCCTAGTCTATTTTAAAATATGGCAAACCAATGATTTGCGTCAGAATTACACTGAAGGAAAATGATTCAAACCTCAATAATGCTATTCTTATGTGCCTATGTAAGCCTGAAAAATCATTCCAGCATCATGATTGATGAATTTGCTGCTGTCTCAGGTTTTAAAATTAATTGGAGAGAAATGAAAATTGTAATACAACTAGCTTTGACTGCACAGCATGCCTCCTATGTAAATCACTAAAAGAACACCAGAGAAAATTAAATATTTTTGAATGGCATAAAAAGAAATTTGAAACAAGTGCAAAACTTTGGAATAAAATATATAGGTGATTTTTTTAAAGCTACTATGATATAATTATAAAATTTTAAAATAACTAGATATATTGTCCATAAAGATAATAGGGTTGGAATATATATGTTTAATTAAGTCAGTTTTTGCTAACTTTGTCTTATATTTAAGAATATTGGTTTTTATTTTAATTATAATATGATAGCCTACTTTTTCTCAAGTCATATCTTGTCAACATTTCCAGAAGCAGAAAATCATTCTATGTCATTTTTCAGAGTGAATAGCTCCCTTTACAAAGTCAGGGTTTTAAACACAGGTAGAGAACTGGTCTCCACTTTCTGGGCACAGGCAACTCAACTAGATGTCCAGCTGATGATCTGCTTAACTGAATTTCTGAAGGTGGCACAGAGACTTCTCTTTTGAAAGAATTATCTGTTTTGTTTTAGATCACCAATGTCAGTATTTTATCTGGATTATGCTAGGGATGCCTTGACTTTAAATATTGGACTCCAGGTTTGTTATTTCCCCGACTTTGGCCTGTCCTACAATATTTGTAATATTCCAATGACCAACATATTATTATTGATTTTACCTTGGGTACCTTCTCTCTCTCTCTCTCTCTCTCTTTCTCTTTTTTTGCTGAAAAAGCAGTTAACCATGAAAGACAAAATATTAAAAAAATTCAGGGATATATATTTCCAAAGCACAGTAGAATTCCTGGTTCATATTTAGTCATTTTATACAAAATAGTTCATGATACTTCAGGATGATTACCTGATAGTCCATGCACTTGACATATTCCTGATAATAAAGAAATTAACATTTCAATGAATGTTTCTCTGTATGGTCAAAATCCATTATGAAACATGAGATTAATTTCCAGTCTAATCATGAGAAACACATCAAACAAATCCCAATTGATAGACATTTTACAAAATACCTGACCAGTATTTATAAAATCATCAAAGTCATGAAAAACAAGCAAAGTCTAAGAAAATGCTTCAACTGAAAGGAGTATTAAGAGACATGGAAACTAAGTGTAATGTATTCTGAAAAACATTTTGGAACAGAAGAAAGATATTAGGTAAAAAATAAGGGAATCTGTATAAAGTATGTATTTCAGTTAATAATAATGTATCTATATTGATTCATTAATCATGAAAAGAGTAAGATTTTAATAATAGGAAACTTTTTGCTGGCTATATGTGAACTCTTGGTACTATCTTTGCAAGCTTCTATAAATCTAAAAATATTCAAACATAAAAAGTTTATTAGAGTTATTCACCAGCATTATTTGAATTCATCTTGAATTATAGCTAAAAATGTATTTCTATATTATAGAATAAAACTTAATATTGTTTCCTTAAAATTTATGTAAGTTTTCCAAAGTATATTGATATGTATACTAATATAAAACTCTACTTTTATATTGTTAAGGAGTTCAGTTCAGTTCAGTCGCTCAGTCATGTCTGACTCTTTGTGACCCCATGAACCACAGCACGCCAGGCCTCCCTGTCCATCACCAACTCCCGGAGTGCACTGAAACTCATGTCCATTGAGTCAGTGATGTCATCCAGACATCTCAGCCTCTGTTGTCCCCTTCTCCTCCTGCCCCAATCCCTCCTAGCATCAGGGTCTTTTCCAATGAGTCAACTCTTCGCATGAGGTGGCCAAAGTATTAGAGTTTCAGCTTCAGCATCAGTCCTTCCAATGAACACCCAGGAGTGATCTCCTTTAGGATGGGCTGGTTGGATCTCCTTGCAATCCAAGGGACTCTCAAGAGTCTTCTTGTTAAGGAGTAGTATATAGTAAATGATAGTGTGTATAATATATATAAAAATTATAATAGTTTTATGTAATATATATGAATAAAAGAGAATATATTTAATATATTATTGATATTATTAATATGTTAATATAGTGATATTATTAATATGTTAATGTTATTTATTACTTGAAACATCATTCACTTGAAACAAATAAGTATATAATATTTCTTTAAGGAAAGGAGAAAAGAAAGAAAAATAGGAAAGAGTCATCCTAAGCTCCATAGTTCACATACATTCATTATTAAGATTCTGTTGTATATCTTTCTGGAGAGCCTATTTATATATATATATATATGTATATATATATATATATATGACACAAATATATTTAAATTAATATAATCATAATCACATGATAGAGAGGAATTAGGACACTAAAATAATAATAAATCAAGTATATAAAAAGCCTACTTTCTCAAATCATAATAATAGAAATATTATTTAGATAAAGATTTTTCACTGTGATTAGTTATAATAGGGACATAATTTTTCACTGAGAAAATTATTCCTTGTTTACTTAAATATTCAACTCATGTAGAACATTTACTCGGTCATTCAGTCAGTTCAGTCTCTCAGTCATGTCCAACTCATTGAGATCCCATGGACTGCAGAACACCAAGCTTCCTTGTCCATCACCAACGCCCGAAGCCTACTCAAACTCATGTCCATTGAGTTGGTGATGCCATCCAACCATCTTATCCTCTGTGGCCCCCTTCTCCTCCCACCTTCAATTTTTCCCAGCATCAGGGTCTTTTCAAATGAGTCAGTTCTTCATTTCAGGTGACCAAAGTACTGGAGTTTCAGCTTCAGCATCAGTCCTCCCAATGAATATTAGGACTGATTTCCTTTAGGATTGACTGGTTGGATCTCCTTGCAGTCCAAGGGACTCTCAAGAGTCTTCTCCAACACCACAGTTCAACAGCATCAATTCTTCAGTACTAAGCTTCCTTTATAGTCCAACTCTCACATCCATACAGGAAATGGCAACCCATTCCAATGTTCTTGCCTGGAGAATCCCAGCAACAGATGAGCCTGGTGGGCTGCCATCCATAGGGTAACACAGAATCAGACACAACTGACACAACAGACACAACAGACACAATCAGACTTAGCAGCGGCAACAGCGCATCCATACAGGACTACTGGAAAAACCATAGCCTTGACTAGATGGCCCCTTGTGGGAAAAGTAATGACTCTGCTTTTTAATATGCTGTCTAGGTTGGTTGTAAATTTCCTTCCAAGGAGCAAGTGTCTTTTAATTTCATGGCTACAGCCACCATCTGCAGTGATTTTGAAGCCCAAGAAAGTAAAGTCTCTCACTGTTTCCCCATCTATTTGCCACGAAGTGATGAGACCAGATGCCATGATCTTAGTTTTATGAATTCTGAGTTTTAGGCCAACTTTTTCACTGTCCTCTTTCACTTTCATCAAGAGGCTCTTTCATCAAGTGTGGTGTCATCTGTATATCCGAGGTTATTGATGTTTCTCCCAGCAATCTTGATTCCAGCTTGTGCTTCCTCCAGCCCAGCTTTTCTCATGATGTACTCTGCATATAAGTTAAATAAGCAGGGTGACAATAGACAGCCTAGACATACTCCTTTCCTGTTTTGGAAACCGTTTGTTGTTCCATGTGCTGTTCTATGCTGTTTTATGCAGGTCTATGCTTCTTGACCTGCATACAGATTTCTCAGGAGGCAATTAAGGAGGTCTGGTATTCCCATTGCTTTAAAGAACTTTCTGCAGTTTGTTGTGATCCACACAGTCAAAAGCTTAAGGCATAGTAAATAAAGCAGAAGTAGACGTTTTTCTGGAACTCTCTTGCACTGGATCTCTTGATGATCCAGTGGACGTTGGAAATTTGATCTATGGTTCCTCTGCCTTTTTAAAATCCAGTTTAAATATCTGGAAGTTCATGGTTCACATACTGTTGAAGACTGACTTGGAGAATTTTGAGCATTATTTTGCTAGTGTGTGAAATGAGTGCAATTATGCACTAGTTTGAACATTCTTTGGCATTGCCTTTCTTTGGTATTGGAATGAAAATGGACTTTTTCCAGTCTTGTGGCTACTGCTGAGTTTCCAAATTTGCTGGCATATTGAGTGCAGCACTTTCACAGCATCATTGTTTAGGATTTGAAATAGCTCAACAGAAATTCTATCATCTCCACTAGTTTTGTTTGGAGTGATGCTTCCTAAGGCCCACTTGACTTCGCATTCCAGGGTATCTGGCTCTAGGTGAGTGATCACACCATCGTGATTATCTGATCATGAAGATCATTTTTGTATAGTTCTTCTGTATATTCTTGCCACCTCTTCTTAATATCTTCTGCTTTTGTTATGTCCATAATATTTCTGTCCTTTATTTTGCTCACCTTTGCATGAAATATTCACTTGGTATCTCTAATTTTCTTGAAGAGATCTCTATCTAGTCTTTCCCATTCTACTGTTTTCCTGTATTTCTTTGCATTGATTACTGAGGAAGGCTATCTTATCTCACCTGGCTATTCTTTGGAACTCTGCATTCAAATGGGTATATCTTTCCTTTTCTCTTTTGCCTTTTGCTTCTCTTCTTTTCAAAGCTGTTTGTAAGGCCTTGTCAGACAACCATTTTGCCTTCTTTGCATTGGTTTTTCTTGGGGATGGTCTTGATCACTGCCTCCTGTACATGTTATGAACCTCCATCCATATTTCTTCAGGCACTCTATCAGATCTAAACCCTTGAATCTATTTGTCACTTCCACTGTATAGTCATAAGGGATTTGATTTAGGTCATACCTGAATGGTAGTGGTTTTCCCTATTTTCTTCAATTTAAGTCTGAATTTGGCAATAAGGAGTTCATGATCTGAGCCACAGTCAGCTTCTGGTCTTGTTTTTGCTGACTGTATAGAGCTTCTCCATCTTTAGCTGTGAAGAATATAATCAAACTGATTTCAGTATTGACCATCTAATGATATCCATGTGTAGAGTCTTCTCTTGTGTTGTTGAAAGAGAGTGTTTGCTATGACCAGTGCGTTCTCTTGGCAAAACTATTAACCTTTGCCCTTCTTCATTCTGAACTCCAAGACCAAATTTGCCTGTTACTCAAGGTATTTCTTGACTTTCTACTTTTGCATTCCAGTCCCCTATAATGAAAAGGACATCTTTTTGGGGTGTTAGTTCTAGAAGGTCTTGTAGGTCTTCATAGAACAGTTCAACTTCAGCATTTCTGGTTAGGACATAGACTTGGATTACTATGATATTGAATGGTTGTTTTGGAAATAGAGATCATTTTGTTGTTTTTGAGGTTGCATCCAAGTACTGATTTCAACTCTTTTATTGACTATGATGGCTACTCCATTTCTTCCAAGGGATTTTTGCGCACAGTAGTATAATGGTCAGCTGAGTTAAACTCACCCATTCCATTCCGTTTTAATTCACTGATTCCTAAAATATTTATGTCCACTCTTCTCTTGCCATCTCCTGTTTAACCACTTCCAAACAGTAGGAGATTTAGGTTATTTCTAAATCATGTAAAATATATTATTTATCTTGTACTTGTAAGCAGTTGGATGTTCAGGTTTATAAAGAAAAGATGCACTTGAAAAGGAAAAGAGATGAGAGACAGATTGAGAGAAAGAGAGAGAATTTGAGAGAGTTTTCTCTTTGTGCATTTGACATTTGTATTTTTCTTAAGGAATTAAGATAACTGCACTTGTCTAGGGATTAGCTATAATGGACTATCTCCTATTAAAAAACTCAGTGAGGTGAATGGCCCTCAGAAATGTATCAAAGACAATAAAATTTGATTCTGTTATATTTACATAAATATTTTTATATTTCTGTTTTAAGTCAGAGGCATAGGTATATATTATTTTATTTCATATTTTATAAACATTTCCAAATGTTTGACAATTAGCAATTTAATAGTTGTTTAACACTCACAAATAATGGTTGAACTTCTAAGAATTCATTTAAGAACAAGTTTCAATTTGATTTATCCTAGTTCAAAAATCAAAGCAAGCAGCAGAACACAAGTAAAACACAAGACATTTTATTTCTTGCATTTAACTCATTTTGTGCTTTCACTGTTTAACGGACCAGCATATAGTCATTAAAGAATAATTTTAATGTATCAACCAAAGAAGTTGCCATTTAGGGCTATATGGCCAAATTCTCCTAAATTTACTTCTATTCGTATTAGCTTAAGACCAGCAGTGTACTCACTTACCTTGTGATATATTTGCAGTATGCATCATTTGAGTTTGATTAACTGAAGACTAATGCTTATCTTTGGCTTCTAAACAATCTCAGAGATCTTAACTGCTTTGTGTACTACATATCTTAACTGCTTTCATGATGCTGAAGGTAACAGTTATCCTAGTTATGTATCAGAAGTGAAATGCCCGTTCTTCATTGCCAAATCCAGTAAGATCTGAAGACACATCTTCTGTTCTGCCAGTCTTATCAGCAATAAAATAACCTTTCTTAAATGTAGTCATAAATAATTGTGTTGCCATAGCATATTAAAAGTGAGTTTTTAATTTAACTAACCAGACATTATTCAAGTTCCAAAAAAAAAAAAAAAAAAAAAAAAACAATTCTTTACCAAAGAAGTACTAGTAAGAAAGAGGTGTTTATGTTTCAGGATATCCCCTCTCCACTAGTCCTAACTCATGGAATTTCTGAGTTAACATGAAGAAAATAGAGGCTAAATCTTAATATAGATTCTTTCTTCTTAATGGGTTCTTAGCATTCTGTTTTATATGAACAATTTGGGACTGAAATAGACAATGCAAAAATTCATTTTCAACAGATTTAGCAATATTTTATATATAGATTATGTTATTTTCTGTATTGCCCCACTTTTGCTGTCTCTTTTAGATTGTGTCTCTTACCATCAACACAACAGAAACCAATATCCCATAATAGTTAGAAAGTATTATGAAGATAGATGGGTGAGTGTAATCCTCTTCATGGGTTGAATTCCTCTAATTTGCAGTTGTCCCCACCAATACTAAATAAATCTGCATTCCCTATTACTTTCCTTAAAACCAAATATTTTGTGAAAGTGGAAGTTTCTCAGCCTTGCCCAACTCTTTGTGACCCCATGGACTATACAGTCCAATGAATTCTCCAGGCCAGAATACTGGAGTGGGTAGCCTTTCCCTTCTCCAGGGGATCTTCCCAACCCAGGGATCAAACCCAGTCTGTCACATGGCAGATGGATTCTTTACCAGCTGAGCCACCAGGGAAACAATGAATATTTTACTTCTTACAAATTTTATAGCATCTTTTGTTATATCAAATCTATTATTTCACTTGATAGAAGAGTACTGAGTTTCAGCTATGTGCCTGACTATATTAAGTGCTGAACAAGTAATAATAGTCACAATACACATATGCAATGGATAATTCTATTAGCACTATCACTTTCCCAGATGAATTGGGTGCTCCCAAGATATCACTGCCAAGGATATTGATAAAATATGCACCCACTTGTAGTAGATGAGACAATTCCTATTCTCACATTAATTGTACATATGAAAGGTGGGAAAGAGAAGACTGTCAGTACTGTTACCTTCTTTATGCAAATATACCCTAGTAAACAACAATACCAAACAAGTAACAAAAATACCCCACCAAACACTTGTAAAGTAGTTCTAAGGAACATAATAGGGAATGTAGGTTTATTTAATATTTAGGTCAGGTACTGCCTTAAGGCCTGCTGGTTATGATGTTAACTGTCCTGGGGATAAAAAGAAAGAAAGAACGAGCACTTCAGGATCATTTTTGGCACTACTGTGTTCACCAATTGAAATAATATAAAGTGAATGAGAACCTCAAGTATGCACACGGGAGCATGCAGAGCTGCTCCAGCCTGGATGGTAATACCTAACCGGGGTGCTATATCAGCGACACAGTTATCATGGGGTCTTTCTGTCTGTTGAAGAAGAAATACAGGATAGAGAATGTGAAAACTAAATTAACAGGGGAAAGAAAACACAGGTCAAGAATGCTTAAGGTTCACTTTGACTTCTGAACAATTAAGACAGGGGTCCAACTATTTCAGTTTTGTATATGTGTGTCCTTGACTAAAACAGTAATAGCAACTTATTTTCTTTAATTTCATAAGCTAATCCTAACATTGGACTTTGACAGTTTGGCTCTAAAGTCATAGATAAACTGCTTAACCTCTTTGTGTCTCAGTTAACTCAACTCTAAACTAGAGTTATAAATGTACCTAACAAGTTCTGAGAAAAAGATGACTTAAAGTATATATAAAGTATATATAAAGTCATAAAGTCAATGCTAATGCACATAATGTAAAAAATTACATTCACATATAACTTACCATCTAAAATTTTGTATGTGTGCTCAGCCATGTCTGACTCTTTGAGACTCCACAGACTATAGCACACCAGGATCCACTGTCCATGGAATTTTCCAGGCAAGAATACTGGAGCATGTTGTCATTTCCTTCTCTCAGGGCATCTCCTGCATTGGTGGGTGGATTCTTTACCATTGCACCACCTAGAAATTGTTTATGTATGTCTAAAGGATACTTGAGCTTTCCTGGTGGCTCAGTGGCAAAGAATCTGCCTGCCACACAGGAGATTCATGTTTAGTCCCTGGGTTGGGAAGATCCCTGGAGAAGAAATGGCAACCCACTCCAGTGTTCTTGCCTGGAAAATCCCATGGACAGAGGAGTCTGGCAGCCTACGGTCCCTGGGGTTGCAAAGAGTCAGACATGGCTTGATGACTAAACAACAATAAGAATGCTATCAGGCACAATGTAAAAAATACTTATCTATATTATGGGTTTAAAGTATCTTATTGTAATGAAATATGGCCAATTACATTCATTTCCTTGGGATGCCTTAAACTGAGTGATTGAAAGAAAAAAAGTTATTCTCTTAGACTTCTGGAAATGAGATATCCAAAATTAAGGGGTCAACACATCATGTTCTCTTCAAAAGCTCTAAGGGAAGACCTTTTCTTGTCTCTTCCTTGCTTCTGGTTGTAGCTGGCAATCCTTGTCCTTCCTTTGCAAACTCATCAATCCAACGTCTGCCTCTGTCTCCGCATCACATTCTCCCCCTGCATCTCTTTACGTGGTATTCCCATGTGTATGGTGCTCTCCTATGTTTCTGCCTCTCTTCTTCACAAGGACACCAGTCATATTGGGTTTAGGGCTCACTGTAACCTGATTGGATCTTATGTTACCGTGATTACATCTGCAAAACTTATTTCTAAACTCTGTCACAGTCACAGGCACCAGCTGGTAAGGCTTGAATATGTCTTTTTTTTGTGCATGGGAGACACAGTTCAGTCCATACCAGTTATTTTCAAAAATTCATTTGGTCATTCCAATAATATTTATTGTATACTTTTTAATAGTCTGGTCACTTCACCAGGTACTATTTTGAAAATAATTTTGAAGCCTTTAGGTTATAAGCTAAAAGAGATACTAGTATCAGTGGGCGCTCTCCGGTGTTTTTAACAAATGTTGAGAACTACTAGGTAGTGTGCCTAATGATATCATAATTTTATTGAAAATGAAACTTCAGTATTCAAAAAGTTAAGTGCATGTTTAAGACTACACAGTAAGTATATCAGAACTGGATTCTAGAATAGTTCTTTCTGCTGGCAAATGCTTTGTGTGGTTATCATTAACTGCATCTGTTAAATAAAATTTATAGTCAAAGAAATAGATAAATTGAGTTATAATTGGGCTTGGGTCAGTAAGACACCACACCTCACTTCATTGTATTCTTGAGTTTGTGTGCATGTGTGTATGTGTGTGAAAAACCATATGCTCAACATTGCACATAGTAAACAAATGTGCAAGAGATTTAATTTTCTTGATGTTTTCAATAGCCTTTGAAACTGAGCAAAAATATAACATGGTACAAGCCAACCATAGAATTATTGCTCCATAACTACCACTGAGAATTGTATTCTCAGGAAATACTTATCATTCAGAGCTTTATATAACTAAAAATTTTAAGATGATAAATAGCAAAAAGATTATTTCTGTCAGGCAACATGTCAATAAAAGAGTCAATAATCTCTTTTAGAAAGATAAATGTCAAACAATTTCTTATCAAAAGAAGATGATGTTTAATTTGGTATTCTGTATCTTTATAAATAATTTGAATCATTATTTGAAATAATCTTAATTATATTGATTATGTATAAAATATTTAATAGAATAAAAATATGAAAATATAATCCTTATTTCCATGATTGCTTATCAGTGGAAATATATGGGGAAAATATGTGAAGATGAAGTTTGTGACTATTTTTTAAATAAATGATTCTTGGAGGCAGTTCAAGATGGCAATATAGGGAATTCCTGAACTCACCTCCTCCCACAAACACAATGCATTTTTGACTACATAATCCTAAAATTTTCATGGAACCAAAAAAGACCCCAAATAGCCAAAGCAATATTTTAAAATTAGAGAGGGAGGTGGGAGGGGGGATTGGGATGGGGAACAAATGTAAACCCATGGCTGTTTCATTTCAATGTATGACAAAATCCACTACAAATAAAAAAAATAAAAAAAAGAATAAAACAAGTTATCATAATCTCTGATTTCAAACTGAAGTACAAAGCTACAGTAGTAAAAAACAAAAACAAAAATGTGTTTTATTGCAATAAAAACAGGTATACAGATCAATGGAACAGATTAGAGAGAGTTCATAAACTCACACACACACACATATATATATATAGATATAGATATAGATATAGATATAGATATATAGATAGATAGATAGTTAATTTGTGACAAAGGAGCCAGAAACATACAATGAAGAAAGAACAAGCTCTTAAATAAATGGTGTTTGGCAAACCGGACTGATCCATGCAAATGAATGAAACTAGGCCACTATATTATACCAGACAAAAAGTTAACTCAAAATGGATTAAAGACTTGCCTATAAGCCCTGAAATTATAAAACTCCTAGGAAAGAAGAGAAGAAAAGATTAAGCACTACACCCTGACTTTAGTCATATCAATATTTTCCTGGGTATGTTTCTTCAGAAAAAGCAAAGAAAAGCAAAAATATATAAATGGGGTTATATTAAGCCAGAAAGCTTCTATACAGCAAGGGAATCATTAGCAAAATCAAAAGAAAACCTACCAAATTGAGAGAGAGTATTTGGAAACTGTATATATATACACACACATATATATATGAAAGTGAAAGTCACTTGGTCATATCTGACTCTTGGTAACTGCTATAGTTCGTGGAATTCTCCAGGCCAGAATACTGGAGTGGGTAGCCTTTCCCTTTCTCCAGGGGATCTTCCCAACCCAGGGATCAAGCCACGTCTCCCACACTGCAGGCAGATTCTTTACCAGCTGGGCCACAAGGGAAGCCCAAGAATACTGGAGTGGGTAGCCTATCCCTTCTCCAGGGGATCTTCCCGACCCAGGAATTGAACCGGGGTCTCCTGCATTGCAGGCGGATTCTTTACAACTGAGCTATCAGGGTATAAAAACTCACACAGCTCAACAGCAAAAAACAGAACCTGATTAAAAACAAGTACAGTATCTAAATAGACATTTTTCCAAAGAAGACATACTGGCACATGAGAAGATGTTCAACATCAGTAATTATAAGGGAAATACACATTTAAAAAAATAATGAGATATCACCACACAACTTTTAGAATAGCTTTGTCTAAAAGACAACAAATAGTCAAGTGTTAGCAAGGATGTGGAGAAAAGGGAACCCTTGGACATTGTTGTTGGAAATTGTTGTTGGATGACTGGATAAAGAAGATATAGTTGTCATTTGTGACAACATAATGAAACTTGAGGATTTATGTCTGTGATATAAGATGGATAAATAAACATATTATATGATTTCACTTGTATGTGAAATCCTAATAGAACAAAACAAATACAAACTCATTGATACAGAGAACAGATTGGTGGTTACCAGAGTGGAAAGCAGCAGAGGGTGGGTTAAATGGATAAAGGGAGTCAATTGTATGGTGATTTCTGATAATAGACTTATGGTAGTTATCACTTTGTAATATACAGAAATTGAGTTATAATGATCTATACCCAAAACTTATGTTACATACCAAGTTTACCTCATAAATAAATAAATTTTCTGATAAATTGAGGAAATCTTAGAAAAAAAAAATCACAAAATTTAACTGTTAAAAATCCAACCAAGAACATGTTCTTTTCCTTTAAAGCTATGGCTGTTAGAGAAATGAGGCAAATTTTAAATAACTAATTACAGATTTCTCACAATGTTTCATTTACTTGGAGGAGAATAAAAGGGTAGGAGACTCATTTCTGTGTGAGGCAATAATTTAAAAGTGCCAAAGATTTCACCAAAACCCTGCCTAGATGAGAATAATGGCCCACTCCAAAAAGTTCTGACTTGTTAGATGAACCAGTTTCATTCTTCCTTGGTATAGCTTGCTTGTGTATTCTAACTAAAACCATCTATCCGACTCTAAGAACAACTGGAAAATGTTTCCTTCCTGTATCTTATAAGCATCATTTCTCTTCCTCAGCTTTGGAAACAGATGGAAAAGGAATATAGTTGCTTTGATAGAAAGAATCAGGGCTGAATTTGTGAATGGTTAATCGCATTTGTTTGTTTGTTTGTTTGTTTCAAGGAATGAGTTGTTTATAGAAATATTTGAAAACTGGTTTTGAAAGTAAACTAATATAATCAACATTTGAAAAAAGGTACAGCATTAAGTGTCTTTCCCTGAGATGTCCATGGTATATTAAGAAAGAAAATATTTCAATAAAAAAGAAGGCAAGGCAAGCTTCTTTTCATTTGCTAATACTATTTTTACAGTTTATATGTGCCTGGAGATTCTATAATCACATACCTTTTATAAATCACAAAAAATGAAAATAAATATACAGGGACTGCTTATATTGTAAGAGAAAAAAATAAGTAACTGTTTACTTTCATGAATGTCCCAATCTCTAATCATAATGTACCTTTCTTTTTATATGCCAATGAAAAGAACACCCCCTACAAGAAAAAAGTCTAAATATGTCTAAAAACTATCCACACAAGAGGGTTTTATAATATAGCTTTTAAAATATATGAAAGTATACCCATACATGAGAACAAGCCCATTACATAAAATTGTATATCATTCAAAATGATAAGGAAAAAACCTTTGACTGTGGCTTGCACTTAGGGGTATAATTTGAATACCTAGGAAATCAATATCTGCTTTACTATGTGATTACAGCCAAATAATTGAAGTATCAGACAGGCAGTGAACCACAGGATTTTTCTGTTCTTACAGCGAGGAGTTCTAACCATAAAGCTCCTCTCTGCTAGTGGATCTCAGGTTGTAATTACATAAAACTTTTAAATGTACTATTTTTTTTTTCCAAAAGGGCCTGTTGGGGTAACCATTCAAGGGAAGAAAAATTTCTAAAAATATCAGAATTGACACTTCATACTGAGGCAAGAAGGAAGGACCTGTTTAAAGGGAAATTGATAAGGAAGATTCTGGAGGGCTCTCATTCACAGCACCTTAACAATACTGGCCTCCTGATCACTTGAAGCTTTTCATGCACAGCTTGGAGTACCTTAGGAGCATTCAGCTTCATTCTTCATCAGATCATCAGGGATTTTATATTTCTTTACTTTCTTCTAAAAGCTTAAATCTCTTTTTCTGGCCAGCTCTATCTTCTCTTGAAAATACCTTCTATCTGATAAGAATAAATTCTCAACCAGAGCCAGTGCACCATTGAAGCCTCTGAGGAACACAGTTCTTGCTGTCCCCTCATCCAGTTGTGCATGGATCAAAGCCACTTATACTTACAGGCCAGGCAGGTGGGGTTGAAGTAAATTTCTGCAAAGCAAACAGTTAATAAATGCAGTTGAAATCTAGTTTCAGAGTAGGGATGAAATGGGTGTGTTTTGGAGTGTAATCCAGAGAATTTATTGCATTTCTTACTATACATTATTGGAACTTTATTAAGTAAGTATGATTACTGACCATATTGTTGATACTCCTAGAGCAATGCTGCAAAATTAAAGTATTTGACTATATGCTCTACTGATTATTCTAACTTCCTTTTTAAATAAAACAATCCATTTACCTTAAGAAAAACTGAGTTATAGACTCTTTGACAGATCAGTCTGTTAAAATTACTGTGTGATAAAATATATCCAATAACTTTCAAATTTCAAGAAAGTTTCTAATCTTGATGATGCTATTAATTTCAAATCTATACTTATTAGAAAGAGGTCATGATTTTTTTTTTCCATTGCTCAATTATAGAAAAAAAAATAAAGATATATTATGTGCCACATAGAATGTCAGTTCAGTTCAGTTCAGTCACTCAGTCGTGTCCAGCTCTTTGCAACCTCATGGACTGCAGCACGCCAGGCTTCCCTGTCCATCACCAACTCCTGGAAATTGCTCAAACTCATGTCCATCGAGTCAGTGATGCCATCCATCCATCTCATCCTGTCATCCCCTTCTCCTCCTGCCTTCAATCTTTCCCAGCATCAGGATTTTTTTCCAATGAGTCAGTTCCTCTTATCACGTGACAAAGTATTGGAGGTTCAGCTTCAGTATCAGTTCTTCCAATGAATATTCAGGACTGATTTCCTTTAAGATTGACTTGTTTGATCTCCTTGCTGTCCAAGGGACTCTTAAGAGTCTTCTCCAACACCACAGTTCAAAACCATCAATTCTTTGGCACTCAGCTTTCTTTATAATCCAACTCTCATATCTATACATGATTATTGGAAAAACCATAGCTTTGACTAGACAGACCTTGTTGGCAAAGTAATGTCACTGATTTTTAGTATGCTGTCTAGGTTTGTCAAAGCTTTTCTTCCAAGAAGCAAGCATCTTTTAATTTCATGGCTGCAGTCACCATCTGCAGTGATTTTGGGGCCCAAGAAAATAAAGTCTCTCACTGTTTCCATTGTTTCCCCATCTATTTGCCATGACGTGATGGGACTGGATGCCATGATCTTTTTTTTCTGGATGTTGAGTTTTAAGTCAACTTTTTCACTCTCCTCTTTCACTTTCATCAAGAAGCTCTTTAGTTCTTCGCTTTCTGCCTAGGGTGGTATTATCTGTGTATCTGAGGTTATTGATATTTCTCCCAGTAATCTTGATTCCAGTTTATGCTTGATCCATCCTGGCATTTCTCATGATGTACTCTGCATGTAAGTTAAATAAGCAGTGTGACAATAAACAGCCTTGACCTACTCCTTTCCCAATTTAGAACCAGTCTGTTGTTGCATGTCCAGTTCTAAGTTTTGTTTCTTTTCTTGCATACAGATTTCTCAGGAGGCAGTTAAAGTGGTTTGAATTAAATATGAATATAATCAACAACAAAAATAATAGCTACTGCCTTTTTAGCAATACCATCAAAAGTCTATATTTCAAGAAATGTTTTATTGTATTGAGTCATTCATGTTGCTGCTATGATATTTTTACATATTTATTACAGATTTATTTCTCTGTAGCATGTTGGCATTTTTTCAAATAAATCTCTAAGTTTCAGGATTGTAACTGTAATATTATTTACCACATACTAAAGGAAAAGAGAGGGCGGGAGAGTACTGTAGCTTTTATTATTGTCTAGGTTCTACACACTATCTGCACTGTTTCTTGATCTTCAAAGATAAGTATGAATGAATAATAACATAAAAACTGTCACAAAATTGGGCTAAAGTTCAGTAACTTACGGTGCATTAATATATACAAACCACATTAATAAACAGCTTTCTATGAATCACATTGGTATTATCAGCAAGTTTTTGACACTTGCCTGGTAGTATTTGTTGGGTTCTTTTGTTTATAATACTTCGGCCATTACCAGTCTCTCCTGGGTCGCTGACTTTTATACTTTCAAAGAAGATTAGAAAAATCATGATTAAACAAAACTCTTAATAAGTTATCTTCTTGACATTCTAGACCTTCCTAAATTTGATTCCAAAGAGTTATTTTTGTCTGATTTCTCAGTACACACTGTTATTGAATATCTAAGCAATATATACTCAATGTAAATATGGATTCTATCATCTAAAGCATTCTATCAAACGTCTTAGAAGTGCCTTTTACTCATGTTCCTAAATTGTTAGCTTTCTCTTCACTTCCTCCTCTAAAAATATTTTTTTCCCCCTACCACCATCTTTAAACACTTTACTTACTTTTAGTAGACTTTTTTTTTTTTTTGGTTCAACATCAAAAACCTCTTCAAGCAATTGATAAATCTTGTGGATGGCATAAATTGCCCCATATTATTAAAGTAAAAAAGATGTGATGTTCACAGCTCAAGACACCTATGCATCAAAAACACAGGAGTTACCTAAATTTTGGAAGTCAGATATACCTACTTTGGATTTTGAGTTGGAAGCTAAAGCCAAAAAGCAAGACTGATGAAGTCATGTTTGTGTTGACAGAGTGTAACATTGATATTTACTATATATAAACAGAAATGACAATGATAGCAGAAGTGGTACCCATTGGTCTTTTTATGGTAAGATTATATAAGTAGTTATCTTTTTATAGAAAATTGTTGCATCTGATGTTTACTGATTGATGCAATAGTACTCTAGACAAACTGACCCCATGGTCTTGGTGGGATTGTGAGAATGACTCTGGATACCTAGCCTTCTTTGTTACTGTCTGCTTCCATAGCCTGGTTCTTCAGTTATCCCAGTATTTCTATGAGCATTAAATTTACTTTCTATTTAACTAAGCATCAGTTTTTGTAGGTTGCAACTAAGAAAACTCAGATTACAAATTAGTACTAAGCTGTGTAGTTAAGACAACTGGGATACAGATGTTGATGAAGAAAGTCTTTTATATTCTCAATCTCATTAAATAAAAATTTTATATAAATTGTTTTTTTATCTGTTAGGGACACTAGAGCATCTTTTCCATCTTTTTCCTTTAGATTACGTGAATTTTCATTTTGGCACCATAATTTGAATTATAAATTTTAATCATGTCAATTTCATAAACCCATGATTAAACAGGAAATAAGAAATTAATAGAAAACCTTACTCTTTTGAGAGTAAGAGATATATCCCATAGCATCAGAAGTTTGGCCTCTGAGCAAATCATCTGATGAAAAGGAAGGCCTGGCATGTTGTGATAGCTCTCACAAAATGGAGGGAATTTTGTGTACCTTTGTCTAATGACTCAATATGGGGAACTTTATTGGTAGACTTTTGTGTCTGAAAGGCATCATATGATGTTTAGTTGTACTGACAAGTTAACCTGGTGACCCAAAAGGCTCACAAATTTGAATAAAACCCATTGCAACAGAATCCCTTCAGCTGGTCCAAGTTTCTGTACAAGAAACTTGGTTGAAAGAATTTGGGATCTGGAGTATGGCTCGGCAAACATGCCCTATAAAGTGAGATAAAGTGTAAGTAGTTGCCGTTCAGTCGTATCCAACCCTGTGTGACCCCACGGCCTGTAGCCCACCAGATTCCTCTATCCACGGAATTCTCCAGGCGAGAACGCTGGAGTGGGCAGCTGTTCTCTTTTCCAGGGGGTCTTCCCATTGCAGGTAGGTTCTTTACCACTGAGCCACCAGAGGAGCCGTGTCTTATAAAGCCAGATACTAAATGCTTCAGCCTGTGTTACAGCAGCTCATACTGACGTCATTTTAGC
Organism: Hydropotes inermis; assembly: GCA_020226075.1. Classification (NCBI taxonomy): domain Eukaryota; kingdom Metazoa; phylum Chordata; class Mammalia; order Artiodactyla; family Cervidae; genus Hydropotes; species Hydropotes inermis. Next base: position 8,119,609 of record CM035290.1, read on the forward strand.
ATGAAAAGAGCCATAGACAATTCTGAAACAAATAGATGCCGCTGTGTTCTAATAAAAATGTATCTACAAAAAAGGCAACAGGACTGTGGGCTATAGTTTGCTGATTTTGATCAGAAAATTCAAGTAGCAGGAATATATCTAAGGAGATTTTAGTTTTCAATTCAAAATGTTATTCTGACAATTTTCTATGATAAATAAGAAGTCAATTAAACAAAATTAATCTCAACGTCTAAGTAAAATGAAGATAGCTTATTTTCATTGTATGTATGTCTAATTTCTAAAATACAAGATTTCTGCTGAAATATTTAGAAATAAATTGGCATGAAACTTGCAACTTACTTTCCAGTAGTGTGGCAAAACCATTGAGCTAAACAAAGTATGGCAATTTTTTTCTTTAAGTTGAAGTAAATTATATAAAAATATGTTTTCTCTAGGGTCAAAAATGTTTATAAGAGATAGGAAAATCATACTAAAATAAGAAAATCACAATATTTTCATTTATATTATTTCAGATGTAATTTAAATTATTATGAATTGTTAATGCTTAGCTTGGAGAAGGAAATGGCAACCCACTCCAGTGTTCTTGCCTGGAGAATCCCAAGGACGGTGGAGCCTGGTGAGATCCCAGGTGGTGACCCCTTTCTATGGGGTCACACAGAGTTGGACACGACTCAAGTGACTTAGCAGCAGCAGCAGCGGCAGCAAATCCTTAGCTATAATATTCATTAGCTTAAATTGGTATTTATAAGGGAAGTAAACTTTAATATGTAATTTACTATCTGTATTAATCATTGGAATTCTGTAGTCTCCAACTGGCTTGCTTCATAGGCTAATTTTATTTTATTTTTTAATTCTAATAAAGCATGTTAACATATACTAAATGTTTGAATGTTATAGGAAAAGCTAGAATTAAGAGTTGGGACATGTTTAGCACTTAATACTTTGCAGAAAAAAATAAACATAAACAATTGTCATTACACTTTAATCTGACCCTTTCAAGTTCACAAGATATGAGGAAGAAAATTAAATGGTTCTACTGTAGACATGCTAATTAATTTGAAATTCTTCTTAGATAATATTAATGGTATTGTTAGCTCACTAATTCCTTTTTCTGAGTTGATCACAGCTTCATTTTTGTAGCCACACTAAGAAACAGATAAATGATTCATGGGTTAGTCAGAGTTGATTATAATTAACTAAAGATCATTCCATTCCATTCTAAAACAATCATTCTCCATGAGTTATGTCTAAACAGTCCGACTCAAGTAAAATAAGTGGATCATTTCCACTCTAATATATAGTAAAATAAAATGGAGTGTTTTGAATTCAGGTGAGAAGTTGTTTAGATTTAATAGCAAAGTAAAAAATAATTTTAAAAAACCAAGGACATTAAGAGATAGTAACTATGATACTAAAAACTAAACATATCATATCATAATTTAATCTAATTTAAAAAGCAAACAATACATTTTTATGATTTTTTTGAAGCTAATTTCACAAAATAGAATATATATAAAGAATCTGCCTGAGAAGACCTGTCTTTGAGCCCTGGGTCAGGAAGACACCCTGGAAGGGGAATGGCAACCCACTCCAGTATTCTTGCCTAGAGAATTCCATGCACAGAAAAGGCTGGTGGGCTATAGTCCATGGGGTCGCAAAGAATCGGATACAACTGAGTGACTAACATGCACACACTGAGGCTAATTTCACAAGTAGAATGTGTACCTATTTATATACAATAAGTTTCAATAGATCTGCACAGAAAATAGTAAATTTTCTACTAACTATGCAATTTGATGCAAATTTAAGTCTGTGTAACTATAAGAATATAGAGGAAGTAAAGTCTGGGAATAGATGAACAAATTACAAATATACTATATTCGCTAAGCAAATATAGTTGATAGAAGAATTAAATAAGAGAAATTCAAGAAAAAGTACTAGAATGAATAGATAAGCAGTTTTGATTAATGACAACTTTTGCAGTATACATTTTTCATAATTTACTTATTCTAATGTTTGGAGAGCTAACACATATATTTTTTACATTGACGATATCCCAAGTATGATTTCATTCCTTCAATAAACCTTGCCTTTTTTGGCAACTCTGATGTTTTCCAAATTTGTTCAGTACTCCTATTTTTATTTAGCCCCAAACTTTTATCTTCATAATTTCTCTTTTGGGTCTTCACTGTATTTTAAAATTAAACTACGTATATCAATCACAAGTATAGATAAAAGGCAAAAAGCTTATGGGAGCAAAAAGATATAATACCTCTATTAAATAATATTTTTGTATCTGTCATGCACAGCATGGAGTGTCATAACTCCAAATTGAACATTTTCAAAATAAGAATGAGAATTTTGCTCTGAAGGAAAATCAGAAAGTGGTGGATCCAGCATTTGTTGAACAAAATATGTGCCAGATTTTCTATTGGACATTTTCTATTGTATTCTCACTTTTAGTCCTTACCAAATCCTAGAATATGGGAGTTTATGTCAGCAAATACCTAAAAGATAAATCACTTTCCATTTCCTCAAATGCTGAGATAAATAAATATGATACTGGTTGTATTATGTGCCCTTCAGTCTGGGCAAAAGTTATCCATTTCTTCTTTACTTATTTTTTTTCTGAAGAATAAAAAGCTGTTCAGAGATGTAAAGACTCCACCAAAAGGCCCCACAGCAATGTAGTAATTTAAAATACAAGGGAAAATATCACATATGAAAAACAAAAGATTAGCACTCATAAAGATGGGAGAGATACATATCAACTATTCAATATAGTACTCTCTACAAAGGACATTACAATGTGCTTGGAGAAAGAAGAAATAAGCATGGAATACAAAATCATTGCAAGTGGTAACAAACAATTCATAGTGACATACAAGAGGCACCAACTTGTAAAGTGTGATTAAAATCAATAGGTCATAAAATAAGAACACAGGATTTCAGTGGAAAGAGAAGCTTCTAAGTTGAAGTAATCTAGTGATCTTTATTGAGAAGAATGTATGGCAAAAACCACCACAATATTGCAAAGTAATTAGCCTCCAATTAAAATAAAATATAAAAAACTGTGGGAATGTGGATAGTTACAGAGAGAGGGCAAAACAGCAAGAAAAACTTGAGTGTGGTGGAGGGGGAGAAATAGCTTTCCAGTTACAAAGTTCTCTTGTGAAGGAAATGGGACTAAATGTGAAGGATATTGAATTTGAGGCCACATAAACCCTAAGTGGAGTGAAAAGTTGCATTTACTCTCTAGATTTTCATGGGAATAGAAGCCCTGTCATTATCAAAGGAAATAACATTTATTTCATTGTCAAAGGGAAGAATTAGCTTTGTTATTGGAATTCTTTAGTGGAATTCTTTAATATTATTGGAATTCTTTTCCATTCACTTGGTGGTGGAAGAAAAGTGAAAAAAAAAATGACAAGATAGTAAATATTTTCAACTTTGTAATAAAGTATCTCTTCAAACACTCAACTCTGCTTTTATAGGCAAGAAAGTTTTGTAGGCAATGGAAATAAATTATATTTGTTCCAATAAAACTTTTTTTGTAAAAACAGTCAGTGAATTAGATATGGTTCAAAGGCTATGAATTGTCAGCCCACATTTTAGAACACACATTTATTAAAATGACCATTCTCAGGTGGCGCTAATGGTAAAGGATCCGACTGCCAATGCATAAAACACAAGAGCCACAGGTTCAAGTCCTAGCTTGGAAAAATCCCCTGGAGTAGGAAATGGCAACCTGCTCCAGTATTCTTGCCTGGAAGATTCTATGGACCAAGGAGCCTAGCGGGCTCCGTTTTATGGGGCAGCAACGAGTCAGACACAGCTGAGCATCTGAGCACTTATGGCTTTGCTGAGATAAAGGGACACAGTCTTCTTCGAGGAATAGAAGAACGATCAGTGAATATATTCTTACAAAATCATGTGAAGACTGCAGTTATTAAGGTCTACTATCTATGAGGACCCTAGAAAAGATGTTATTCTTGTCCTGAAACTCATATCCAAACAGTCTTTCATGTATACTGTGCTTTAACTATATTATTCTCTGAACACAGTGAACAATTTCATTACTCAAACCACACTGTTTCATCTTTACCTGTGGCTTAAATATCATCACTACCTTTGCTCTATTTTAAACACCATCCACACATTATCCAAAAAGAAACTTGCTGATCACTAATACTCAAACTAAACATTACTATCTCTCTATAATTTCCCATGAGTACTTTCTGAACATGCTCTGATTCGTATTTCTAGAGAAATTCAGAGCAAAAATATTAGCTAAAATTTATTTTAAAACCTGAGCTGCATAATTAATATATAATTTTTCAATTTTAAGAAACTTGGCAATATATGTCTTTTTATATACATTTAAAAATAAGGGCATAGTAGTTAATTTAATCTTGAGTAGTTTATTTTCTCACATTTAGTAAAAACTGACACAAATATTTGTTTGAAAATAAACACAGCTCCTCTCCTCTATGTCAACCTGTCTCAATTATAGCTCTTACCAGTTGCCTTTATTCTTTATACTACTATCTGTAGCCCCGATTAAACAGTTCCTTGAAGGTATTTTTGTACTTCTGACCTTTTACACAGATCTTCAGACATAATGCCCAAAAAAGTTTCATTGAAAAAAATACATTGAAAAAGCTGTCAGATATGCTTTCATCCATTACCAATCTTTTCTTCTTAAAATAGAAATATTTATCTATTCTTGTGAACCATTATACATGTATGAGAAAAAAAGACAACAAAAATGTACTTCCCAATTCAGAGGCATGCTAGTGTTTTTCAAAGTGACCAGCAGAAAAGCCACATGCCCTTGAAGATATAATGAATTAGACTACACTAGGCTGGGAAAGGTTTCAGTTTTATTTATATTCCTGGAACTATATCTTATATTGCCAATAATAAGGCTAAAGGAAGAATTATAAGATGGATAGACACCAACACTAGTTTGCTTTTGAGTTTTACCCTTTTAACTCCAGGTCAATAGGTAATTTTGGATTTATAGGCTAGACTTTCCTAAATCTCACTTACCAGTGACCATAAGTGATGGTTCCTGGCCACCGCTGCTGGTATGAAGAAAAGATAGTGGCTGCTATATATAAAATGGATAACCAGCAAGGACCTAAAATACAACACATGGAACTGTGTTCAATGTTATGTGGAGCTGGATGGGAGGGGAGTTTAGGGGAGAATGGATACATGTGTATGTCTGAGGTAATTCAGACCCTGATAATAACTTTGAGATTTAATAACATGGACTTGTGTAATTCTTCCTGCTTTTGATTACTATAATTTCCATTTCTGTCTATTAATATATATTTAATATTTCAGGTGGTTAATGCAACACACACATACACAGACACTGCAAAATCTATTACTCTGTATTTACCTGCATATAACAAGATGTCAAACATCATGACCCCAGTAGATTTTTGAGTATTTTACTAATATTCTTCAGAAATAGCTTTGTTAGCACATCTTTTTTGCTTTATTTCCATGAAAGATTTCTAATAGATGTTCTTATTTTGCCTAATTTTATGTGGAAATTTGGCTTCCCCAGGGCTTAGCAGTAAACAGTCCACCTGCAATGCAGGAAATGCCAAGGATGCTGCTTCGTTCACTGGACTAGGAAGATAGGCTGGAAAAGGGCATGGCAACCCAACCCATATTCTTCCCTGGAGAATTCCATGGACAGAGAAGTCTGGCAAGCTACAGTCCATAGGGTCACAAAGAGTTGGATATAGCTGAAGTTATTGAGCACTGCACTGAACTGCATGTGGAAATTATATGATGCTTGAAATAATCTTTATACCTATTTTAAATATGACATCTTAATATTTAATTGATTTATTCAAAATGCTACTCAGTTTGATACAATGTATTTTTCATAATGCCCTTTGACAAAGCTACTCTATTGTAAAGAATAAATCATCTTGTTATAAATTATTCAGTATTCTGTGCTTACAGCTGCAGAATCCTTAAGTTTGTTCTTGTTAAGCACTTCATATTTTAATTAAAATAAATTTTATATTACTGCAAGGAAATTCTGATTGCTGACTATCAGACGTTTGGACAAATTTCAGAGGTTAAGGGTGCAGTCTTCTACACCACTTGTCTCAAATCAGATAACTGCAAATTTGGAAACTCCCAGGCCACACACACACTCCTGACCAACTTGCTAAGTTTGGGGTTCCAGCTACCTCCCAGGTATGATAATTAACTAGAATGACTCACAGTAGTCAGTAAAAGACTATACTTATGATTATAGTTTTATTATAAAGCACAAAAGCCAGAACACACCAATATAAGAGACACATGGTGCTGGGTTTGAGAGGGTTCCAGATCCAGAGTCTTCATGTCATTTCCCCATGGAGTAAGGATGAGTCACCCTCTGGCATATCAATACATATCACCCACCAGGAAGCATACCTGAGGCTTGGATGTTCTTAGTTTTTATTGGGTTTTACTATGTGGGCATGATTGATTGAATTATTGGTCATGTGTTTAAATTGGATTTCAGCCCTCATTTCTTCCTTGGAGGTTGAACTGATACCAAGTGACTCAAAACTCTATCTAATCCCACGTGGCTGACCTCTCTGGTATGCCCAGTCCCTTCCTAAAACAATCTATGGATCCATGTGAGTCACGTCATTAGCATAGACTCAAGTGTGATCTGAGAGCCTCACCATGGATAAAAACCTTCTCCACAAATGAGGAAATATCCAGAATTTGGAGGTTTCATCCCAGGAACTGGATACAAAGATCAGCCAAATTCTTTATTACATAAGAATTACACTAAGATTGTGCTTTAATATTTTAAGAGGAATCACTGAAATAAGTCATATACTGAAAACAAGTCAGCAGATCTTAACTGTAATCTCAGTTTCAATCAGAGTAAATGAAAGTTCACTGGGTGTTTTATAATATCTTATTATTGCTATCATGTTAATGGGGAGACACCACATTGAGTCATAAGAATGTCAGTAACTTCTAACATTGAACATATTCATATGTGTGTATTCATATTCATAATTGAGCATGGTCAAAAGATTAAATCATTCTGATTAACTATGGCCCATTTTTATAAACCTTTGACCATGAGAGAAACACAAATACCAATATCATTATTCATAGAACTGTTTTAGGAAGAAGAGAAACCCAGTTATATTTATGACCTGTCTAGCTCTTGAATTTAGTTATCCAAACATTATTTAGAAAAAATTTTAAAGTTCACCTCTTTGCCCACAAGTTTATCAAAATTATTTGAACAGAAGCAAATCACTGAAGCTCTAACTTGATTTTTTTCTTTCTAAAACTAAGGTCAAGAGAGAAATTAGCTTAAATAATCTAAAAAAGTTCTTCCATGGTAACTATTATTAAATTTTCAAACATGAAAATGTATTTGTTGAAGATCTATTGGGTTGGCCAAAATGTGCTGTAACATTTTACAGAAAAAAATAAACTCTCTGGCCAACCCAATATATAAGGGAATATGCATGTCTTTTTGTTTTCCATGCAGTTTATCTGTTTATTATTTATGGAAGTATTTTTTGAAATATATTAATCTTCTTAGGTAACAAATCAAATTAGCCTTAAAAATAGCAATGGTGTATTGAGGATCATTTACTGGAAATAATTTTACAATTTTCCACATTTCTTTTAGAAGTTATACATGCTATGGCCTACACAGCACTGTCTCATTTGCAAACTATCTCTGCATGTCCATTTTGCTGTGAGAGGACTGAAAGTCCATCATACCCTTTCAACACATAGAGAGGCAAATGAGCCAAATTGACCAATAAGATACCATTTCTTGGTGTTTTCTTGTGAAGATGGGAAGAAAGAAACATCTTGATTTCCCTCCTTGAATTGAAAAACAGATATTCTCTATTTTCTTGGTTCATTTTTAAGTAGACAATGTAATATGTTACTAGGAAGTGTCATATCTTACACCATTTTAGAAGAGCCTACCTGCAGAAAAAAGAATGAGAGCAGGATGCAAAGAGAAAGGAAAGACTGGACTCGGAAATAGAGAAAGAAAACTAAGGACTCAGATGACATTTTTTTTTTTGTATTAACATACAGCTTGTCTTAAGACAGTTCTACAAATAAATTTCACAGTTATGTGACCCAATGATTTTTATGTGTTACTTAATGAGGTCCTTCTGAATTGGGACCAATAATAAATACTAGATTTATGAATAGCATACCATTGTGGAAGTAAAAAAAAAAAAGAACACCTAAAGCAAATGCTCAGAGACTTCTTAGGTTATATACTTGGTATATAGCTACATGATATAAAGATTTAATATGGTGAATTTTCTATGTGAAGGAATATATTAAAATAAGTTTTATAATATATTTCAGACTGCTTACTATGTGTCAGGCAATACTCAAAGCACAGTACATACTGACATCACTAATTCTCATGACAGTCATAAGAAGGAAGCACTATTATGTAATACTTTTATGGATGAAGAAACTGAGGAACAGACAAGCTAAAAACTTGCTCAATGAACATAGCTATAAATGTAAAGAGTGAAAGGTGAATTCCATCTTCCAAGTCCAGACTCTCAGCTGTCCATATCTAATACTATCCCTGCTAGGGACACTGGGAAGTTTCTCTTATACACGATAAAATTTTATTGCCATAAACTGATGTCATATACTAGTAATTTATCTCACTATAATCTGAGCACCAAATAAAATTTTGTCTACTTAAATGATATGTTCATGCAGGGGAGTAGCTGATTATTGGGGGTGTAATTGCATAAACATGTCATATAATTTTTACAAAAATTCTATGAACATAAGAAATAAAATAGTGTAAAAATTTATGATAAAAATAATGAGATTTTTCTCAAGGTATTGGTAAAACAAATATAATATCATTGATGATAATTTTTAAATTTGGCTTTGTCTTTATACATGATTATATACCTATACAGGTTTACTGCAAATCTATGGTCATTTTAGTGTATCATATTTTTCATACAAACCATGCACTTTAGTACCATTTTTAAAATTAACTGTCACATAGCAAAGGACTATATGGGATTCTATTAATTCAGTCTTAATAATAAAACATGACAATACAATCTGATACAAAATTTGGAAAGAAAATTGAGTTAAATAATATTTTTGAAAAAGAATATAAATTGAAATATTGCACTTGCAGTTTCCTTCCAAGCATGAAAGGAGCTTGGAAGTCATCACTCTTCACTGTAGTACATGTAAAATATTGAACAAATTGAAAATTAAAAATTATTAGAGAACTGAGACCTGAGATCACAAGGCACACCTCTGCCCTCCAAATTTGAGAGATAATCGGACACATGAAGCTAATAGCTTATTTGGCATAAGCGCCGGAGCAGAAACCTCTGCTGGGGACAACTTCTCCTGCAACTGATGAGTTTCTGGAGGCTCAGTGTGGGCAAATTTGAGCCTTAAAAATGCCAGAAGAACAGGTCATATCATGGTGCCTAAATGTTCTTGAGTTTTTCTATTAGGAGCCCTGCCAGGTTCTTCTTATACTAAAGACTGAAGAAAAATCTTCATATTCCAGCAAGAGAAGGGAAAAGTACCTATTAAAAAAAAAAAAAAAGAACCTCTTAGAGCAATTTTTTTTAACTATAGTTGCTTTAAACTTCCATGTCAGTTTCTGCTGTACTGGAAAGTTAGTCAGTCATATGTGTGTGTGTGTGTGTGTGTGTGTGTATCTCTTCTCTCTTTTCAGATATCTTTCCCATTTAAGTCACCACAAAGTACCAAGTAGAGTTCCCTGAGCTACACAGCAGGCTCTCACTGGTTATCTATTTCATATACAGTATTGTATATATGTCAATCCCAATTTCACAATTCATCCCACCTCTATTTCTTCCTTGGTATTCAGAGTTTTTGTTCTCTACATTTGTGTCTCTCTTTCTGTTCTGCAAATAAGATCTTTACCATTTTTCTTTCAGATTCCACATATATGCATTAATATATAATGCAATATTTGTTCTTCTCTTTGTGACTTACTTCACTCTGTAAGACAGTCTCTAGGTCTATCCATGTCTCTGCAAATGACAAAATTTTCACTTTTTTGGCTGAGTAATATTCCATTGTTTATGTGTACCATATCTTCTTTATCCATTCCTGTGTTAATGGATATTTAGGTTGCTTTCATATCCTGGCTCTTGTAAATAGTGCTGTAATTAACATTGAGATGCATCTATTTTTTTCAGTTATAATTTTCTCTGGGCATATGGCCAGTGGTGGCATTGCTGGGTCATGGCTTCCCATTGGTAGAGAATCTGATTGTCAATATAGGTGGATTCAGTGGTAACGAATCTGACTGTCAATACAGGCAATACAAGAGATGTGGATTTGATTCCTGGTTGGAGAAGATCCCCTGCAGAAGGAAATGATAACCCACTCTAGTACTCTAGCCTGGGAAATCCCATGGACAGAGGAGCCTGGTGGACTTCAGTCCATGGGGTTGGAAAACGGGCAGATATGCCTTAGCAACTAAACACACACATGGTAGTTTTACTTTAGCTTTTGATGGAAGCTTTGTCCTTACCAGGATTTGCCATCAATGGAAACTATTTTACCAGAGCCTAATAGACTGAAGTTTTGCCAGAGCCTAACTTACCTGGGGAAAGAAAATATCTGAGTTAAACTATGGCATGTTAATAGAAAGTTTGAGTTATGTTAAGGCCAGCAGAAGAGGAGATGATTGCCTTAATAATAGATAGTTTGTTCCTTACTATTTCCAAGTAGAGTGAGCACACCTTGACCCATGGATTCACAGGGAGAAGCGCCAAGTCAAACGTGCGGCTTAGGAGAAAGAGAGCAACTTCGGACAGGAGCCTGTGCCGCGGCTTTCACGGAAAGGAGGGGCCAGGCAGGGTAAGCAGGCCAGCTTGAACAATTTCAGTGGGCTCTGGGAAATAAAGCTTCTTCCTAGTTGTCTGTGGAGTACCTGTCCTTGGGGTAATTAGAGTAGGTGCTTAAGTGGCCTGGAGTGTAACAGCCTGAAACACAAGGTGGTGGAAGGGTAGCTCTTGGCTGATTGTCTTGAATTTGAAAAGCATGATCTTATGCAAGGTGTTTACTATCGCTAGGTATTGGTTCAAATCCTGGGACGTAAAGTGTCTGGAGGGTCAACAAGACCCCAGTTGTCGAAGCATCAGGATACAGAAAATATGACATTGTTAAAACAACACCTAACAGTAGCCTCCTCTCATTTCTTAATAGCCCAAAGGTGAAAACAACCCAAATTGCCATCACCCAATGAATGGATAAACAAAAGTCCATATATTATACAATGAAGCATTATTCAGCAATAAAAATAATGGAGCAACGATCCTGAAACATAGAGGAATCTTGGAAATATTTGCGAAGTGAAAGAAATCATGCACATGTAGTTAGACAGTGGCAATATTTGTATAACATGTGAATATACTAGGAAAACAACTTGGGTTGATGAACTTATGATAAGTGACATATATTTCTTTAATGTTTTTACAATATGACATACAAACAGTAAATTAATATTGCAAGGAAAATAAGAACATCACTAACTATCCTATATTTCAGTGGAATGGTAATGAAAAATATTGCTGCATTTATAATAGCTTTAAATAATCTAAAATGTTCTGGGATATTAATACCATAATGAGAAATACTGTATGAAGAAAATATGAAGCTAATTAAGGGTCATAAAAGAAGTTATTTTAAAAAGGGAAAGTCCATTGTCATAGTCAGAGTGTCAATATTACAAAGAAACCAATTTTATTAAAATAAAGCACAAATATGATTTTATCAGAATAGAGTATTGATAAGTTTGGGAAGGTTTGGGCTTTACATTTTTTCTAAAGGTACTGTCAATTTATATAATTTTGAGACCAGCAAGAGTTTTTCAAAAATTAAAATAGTTCTGGGATCAAATTAGACAGTCCAGTGAAGCATAACCACTATCATTTTAAAGTTATTTATTGTAATAATAAAGTAGCCATTATATTTAGTGGAAAATAAGCTTTCTTGGGACAAGATACTAACAATTTGGAAGATAATTAGGCTATATTTATTGTCTTATGCCTTATTCCTATATGAATTAAAATTTACATAAAACTGCAAATTTTAAAAGTACTTTAGAAATGACTTAGGTCATTACTTTACAGAATGAATATAGAAAAGAATATTTTTAATATCAAATGAAATTATTAACACAAAAATAGTTTATAATTTTTGTGTGTATATATATATATATCATAATATAGTGTGACATGTGTGTTTGTCTTTCAGTCATGTTCAACTCTTTGTGACCTCATGGGCTACAGCCCACCAGGCTCCTCTGTCCATGGAATTCTTCAGACAATATTTCTGGAGTGGGTAGCCATTCTCTTCTCCAGGGGACCTACCCAACCAGCGGGATCAAATTCACATCTCCTGCATGTCTCTGCAGGAAGATTCTTTACCATTTGAGCCAACAGGGTAATATAATGTGATATATAATAATACAATTCAAAAATAATTCACTGACTTTATACATACAGATCTATTAATATGTGATTATGTAGTATATTAGTATTAGTTATATATATTAGTGTATATATATGTATACATACACATACTATATCTGTGTACATCTATCGATCATATAGCCTGATAATTTAAAAAAGGTTCTGGAGTGGCATTTTGACCAGTTACAGTCTCTGTCACCAAACTTTTCTAATCTGAAAATCATTATAAAAATAGCATTTACCTCTTGAAACGTTTACCACAATTAAGTGAAATTATGCATGCAACATAAGTTTACATTGTATGCTGCTTCTGCTGCTAAGTCGCTTCAGTCGTGTCCGACTCTGTGCGACCCCATAGATGTCAGCCCACCAGGCTCCGCCGTCCCTGGGATTCTCCAGGCAAGAACACTGGAGTGGGCTGTCATTTCCTTCTCCAATGCGTGAAAGTGAAGTCGCTCAGTCGTTTCTGACTCTTAGCAACCCCATGGACTGCAGCCCACCAGGCTCCTCCATCCATGGGATTTTCCAGGCAAGAGTACTGGAGTGGGATGCCATTGCCTTCTCTGTAACATTGTATAAAATGTAGTAAAACTTTAATAAATTTAACCTGTTAACTGTATAAAAGATTGAGGCATTCTCCAGTGGCTCAGCAGTAGAGAAACCTCCAGCAGTGCAGGAGACTCCTGAGTCACCGGTTCAATCCCTGAGCCAGGAAGATCCCCTGGAGGAGGGCATGGCAACCTACTGCAGTATTCTTGCCTGGAAAATCCCAAGGACATAGGGGCCTGACAGACTGAGGTCCATTGAGTCACAAAGAGTCAAATGCAACTGAGGCAACTTAGCAAGGACATGATAGACTGTACTTTCAGAAATGTATGAAGCAATAAAATGGATCTCATTCTGATCCCAGCCCTTCTCCATGGTATACCCGACAGTTGGTGTACTATTAAATACTTTTTATATCTGTTTTCATACATGAATATTTTAAGATAATCTTATTTTTAACTTTTTATGGAAAGATATATAATTTATATCATTCGTGAATCATATTGTTCTTACCTAACAATTTAGTTCATTTTGGTATATCATTGGGCTTCCATCATCCATTCTTCCTATCCTTTAAACATGACCATATTTTGAGCCATCACCTCATTCCAAGTGGCTTGGATATGCCAGCTCCATCACTAACTGCAGATGTAGTCACCTGACTTGAGCCTGGCTAAATAGGCTATGGAATCTTCCTGGGCACAATGCCTTATTTAGGGATGAACAAATGATATGATTTGCATAGTGTAACACTGTACAAAAGTACAATGAAAATAAAATCATTTATATTTCTGCTGGATGCAAAAACTGAATCTCAAGTAAGTGGCAGTAGTGTTGCCACTAACTAGTGAGAATCACCTTAGAACCAACACAAATAATGAAGTATTAGAAAGAAAGACAGTGATGGCATGATTTGAATATATTGCTGGAACCCCTGACTAAAGCTAGAGCTATCTCTGAATATTTCCATTGCATGTAGAATGTATTTCTTTTTCCTTAATTTTGTTTGAGTTAGGCTCTGTCATTTGCAACCAAAATTAATAAATATGTCAAACTCTCTCCCTCTCTTTCTGTCTTTCTTTCTCTTTTTCTGTCTAGTTTTAATTATCACAGTAGTGCTAAAACAAATATAAATGTCACTCTGTATCTGAGGGGGATTAGCACCACACCCCTTCAGATACCAAAATCCTTGGATACTCAAATCCTCTATACAAAATGCTGAGGTATTTACATATAACCTGTGCACATTCTCCTGTATACTTTGAATCATGTCTAGATTACTTACAATACCTAACACAATGCAAATACTATGTAAATATTTGTAAATGCCATATAAATGTCTCCTAAAAAGTTACTGGAACATGGTGAATTCCAGTTTTGCTTTTTAGCACTTGAACTTTTTTAATCTATATTTTTGACCTGCTGTTGGTTGCTTTCTTTTTATTTTCCTTTTTTATTTTTTATTTTTTTTATTTTTTTTCCATTTATTTTTATTAGTTGGAGGCCAATCACTTTACAATATTGTAGTGGTTTTTGTCATACATTGACATGAATCAGCCATGGGTTTACATGTGTTCCCCATCCCGATCCCCCGTCCCACCTCCCTCTCCACCCGATCCCTCTAGGTCTTCCCAGTGCACCAGGCCCGAGCGCTTGTCTCATGCATCCAACCTGGGCTGGTGATCTGTTTCACCCTAGATAATATACATGTTTCAATGCTGTTCTCTCGAAACATCCCACCCTCGCCTTCTCCCACAGAGTCCAAAAGTCTGTTCTATACATCTGTGTCTCTTTTTCTGTTTTGCATATAGGGTTATCATTACCATCTTTCTAAATTCCATATATATGTGTTGGAAGCAGATCCCAGGAATAAGGAGTACTGACTGTGCATTCATCTATTATTGTTATTATTGTTTAGTCGCTCAGTTGTATTAACTCTTTGTGACCCCATGGACTATAGCCTGCCAGGTCCCTCTGTCCATGGGATTTCCCAGGCAAGAATACTGGAGCAGATTACCATTTCATTCTCCAGGGGATCTTTCAAACCCCAGGATCAAATCTGTATCTCCTGCATTGACAAGCAAGTTCTTTACCACTGAGTCACCTGGGAAGCCCCAGAATCAGCTATAGGTGATATATACATATCACCTCATTTTTGAATTTTCTTCTCATTTAGGCCAACAGAGAGCATTGAGTAGAGTTCCCTGTGCCATTCAGTAAGTTCTCATTAGTTATCTATTTTATACATAGCATCAGTAGTGTGTATGTGCCAATCTCAATATCCCAATTCACCCCATGCCGTCTTTTCCCTCTTGGTGTCCACACATTTGCTCACTACTTCTGTTTCACAAATCAGATCCTCTATACCATTTTTCTAGATTCCACATATATGCACTAATATATGAGTTTTGTTCTTCTCTGACTTACTTAACTTTGTATGACTGTCTTTAGGTCTATGCACATCTCTACAAATGACCCAGTTTCATCCTTTTTTATGACTGAGTAATACTGCACTGTATATCTGTACCACATCCATTCCTCTGTTGATGGACATTTAGATTGCTTCCCTGTCCTGGCTTTTATAAATAGTGATGCAATGAACATTGAAGTGCATGCATCCTTTCAGACCATGATTTTCTCTGAGTATATGCCCAGGAGTAAGGATTATAGGGTCATATGGTAGTTCTATTTTTAATAGTTTGTTTTTTTAAGAAATTTGATCCTGCTCTTCACAGTGACTCAGTTTGCATTCCCACCAACAGTGCAAAAGTATTCTTTTCTTCACACCCTCTCCTGCATTTATTGTTTGTAGATATTTTTAATGATGGCCATTCTGACAGTTGTGAAGTGATACTTCATTGAGGTTTTGATTTGCACATCTCTAACAATTAGTGATGTTGAGCATCTTTCTATGTGTTGATTGCCCATCTATGTGTTTTCTTGGAGAAATGTCTATTTAGGTCTTCTGCCTTTTTTTTTTTTTTAAATTTTGCACTTTGTTTTATTGATACTGAGATGCATGAACTGTTTGTGTATTTTGGAGATTAATTCTTTGTCAGTTGCATCATTTGTGAATTCTTTCTCCCATTCTGAAGGTTGTCTCTATGCCTTGTTTATGGTTTGTTTATGGTTTCCTTTACTGTGCAAAAGTTTTCAACTTAAACTTTAAAGAAACAAGGCACACATTTATTATCAGGGGCTTATTTGCCATCACTGTTACCAATATTTTATATTTTGAGTACTCTGATGGATGAATAATGACATATTAGTTAACAGTACAATCTATAAAGTATATATAAATATATGTGTGTGTGTGTGTGTGTGTATCTGAAGTAGGGCATGACAACCCACTCCAGTATTCTTGCCTGGAGAATGCCATGGACAGAGATGCTTGGCGGGCCACAGCCCATGAAGGGTCAAAGAGTCAGACACAACTGAGCGACTAACACACCCACCCCCATATATACATATACCATTGGTTTCGAGGCAATTTATCCAGCAATAACATTAGAATGTTTAGAATAAATTTGTATTACCTTTCTCAAACATTTTAGAGCTATATTAGAGTTAATAATATGTCATCCACATGGCTAAAGATTTCTACTTCTCTTACAACATTTTTTTATCTTCTTTTATATAAATGATTATTTTGTTTAATGTCAATCTTTATGGTTTCTGATTATATGTCTAAATTAGGAATGCAGAAAAGACATCCTAACCATAATACCAAAGCAATTATCAAAAAAGAATTGCTTGGGGCTTCCCAAGTAGTGCTAGTGGTAAAAAAAGAGTTGCTTGATAATTTAATAATGTAAAAATTAAAGAGGTTCTCAACAGGATAAAGAATTCAAATAAATTAGAGGACAAATTTAAAAAATGAATAAAAAATATTCATAATATATATGGTAGAGGGTTCATGTCCATCATATACAAAGTTCTTTTAAAAACTTTGCAAAATATTATGAAAGATAAGAAATTTTAAATATAAATATGAAAACTTCTATTTTTCAGGAAGTTAGGAAATATATTATCTAACAGACTGTAAGAAAGGAATCTGGTATAAAATTTCTGGAAAGCAATTAGTATATATGTATAGTTATAAAAAATATATATAACTATTGACCCAGAAATTCTATTTCTGGGAATCAACTCCAAAAGAAGAATTTAATAACTATATGATATAGTCATATATTAATTACAATATTGTTAATATTGGCAGAAAATTTTAATACAACTGTCGGGGGGAGTGTGTAATTTCCTGAGGTCTGTCTTGTCACAACAAAAATTTGAAGCGACATATCAGTGTTAACAGCCCTCGGATGGACCAGTGTTACAGCTCTGTGTTACAGCTCAGTTTTATTTAGAAAATAAAGGAACATACATCCTCGAGCCATGAGGGCATGCAGATCCAAAGACGCGGAGAAAGAGAGAGACCCCTGGCCCTTTGGCTCCTCATTAAATATGTATGTATATATTTTTTTCCCCTCTCCCAGGCCTATCTTATGTAAATTGGACTAGCCAGGAGTGCTGTTTGCTTCACTCCTGTCCTCAGATCTTCCTTTGTTCTATTTTTGCGGACTTTTCCCTTCCTTACCTTTTAGCCGCCACCATTCTGGACTCCTTTTTCCTATTCTAACTACCTAACACAACTCAAAATGGATTACATATGTATATATCCACAAAATGGAAAATTGCCACAGATTAATTCAATTTAAGTAAAAATAGGTAAGGCAAATTTCATATGAAAATATATTATCAAGCATGTATTACCTCTGTTTTAAATGTATAGATTTAAAATATTTTTATACAAAAATACATATAATACAAAAATAATTATAAAAATTAGTAGATATAGTTTGAATGCTAAATTCAATTTTGTCTGGATAGTATCCTAAAATAAATTTTTATTTTTATCTTTTTGTTTTGGATATTTTTAATCAAAGGTTTACTTTGATAGCAAACAATTGCAAAAAAAAGTTTTTCTTTTATGATAAAGATATTATTAGGGAGACTATGACTAATTTAGGGAAATGCAAGGAAAGAAGAAAGTTCTGAAACAGTAATCATCAGTTTAGAGTTTTAAAGTAATTAAAATATTTAAATCAAAAAGTAAAATTCTTTCTTCACTTTTATGACAATTTTTTTCATGTCATTTTCTCCTTTTCAGTATGTCTTGGTGTGTAATTGCTTTGTCATTTTGTGACTGCCACCACCATATACTATTCTCTGTGGGTTTTTTTTTTTTTTCCCCTAGTACAATATGCTATTTCTCAGCCTTTCCTATCAGTTCCTGTTTGCCTCTCAAGCTAATTTGCATTTCAAGTTCTTACCAAAAATACCCTTTTGTCTTTTCTTTTCTGTTAAAGACATTGCATAAATTTTCCTTTAGTTCTCATTCTTTTCTCTCATTTTAACCCAAAACCAATTTTATTTAGCCAGGAAATTTAGAAAACTGTTTAAATGATCATCTATTTTGTTAAAACTCAAGAGTATGTGTTTAAAGTTCATGCTCCCATGGGTCTATTTCCACCAACATATCTGATGAATTCTGACAACTCTGTATTCATACTGAACTTAAACTTCAGAGCTGAAGTATTGGAAGATCAGCAGTCTGAAGTAGTTGGATTTGTTCTGTGCGCTCTGCTTCGGGCTGGATGCTTCACCCCTGGCCCATTCTCAGATGCAGAGCTGCCCAAGTCCTCACTTCCTCCTGCCTCATATTATAAAAAGGTTATAAAAATCATATAAAACACTTATAATATGATTTTTAAAATGATTTGTATACAATCATTTATAAGCTGATTTTGGGGGCTACTGAAGGCTGTCCATTTTGCTGACCACAGTACACTAACCTCATTTCAGGGGCCTGTCTCAGATAACACTCCATGTGGCTGGGCATCCTGAGCTGTGTATTAGCCACATCACAGCACATGCTGTCCACTTTTAGCCATCCCCCAACTATAAGCCCATGGAGAAGGAAATGGCAACCCACTCCAGTATTCCTGCTTGGGAAAATCCCATGGACTGAGGAGCCTAGTGGGCTATAGTCTATGGGGTCACAGAGTTCTAAACGACTGAGCGACTAAGCACATTTCTCTTTAGAGAAAAAGAGATTTTCTATCCTTTTGACCTCGCCATTCAGAAAAGTTCATAATAAAATACTTTTAAAAATATCCAAAAAAATGAAGCATGTATGAATTTTAATTTCCTGACACATGATAATAAGATTACATCAATCTAAAACTGTGTAGAGCTGAGTTTTAAATTTTTTAAATATCAGTATCAGTTCAACATTCTATCTGTCTAGCCCACGATGCATGAATATGTCAGATGATACCACCCTTCTGGCAGAGAGTGAAGAAGAACTAAAGAGCCTCTTTATGAAGGTGAAAGAAGAGAGTGAACAAGTTGGCTTAGATCTCAACATACAGAAAACTAAGATCGTGGCATCTGGTCCCATCACTTCACGGCAAATAGAAGGAATCAAAGGAAACTGGCTGTCTAGTTTTTTGGGCTCCAAAATCACTGCAGATGGTGATTGCAGCCATGATATTAAAAGATGCTTGCTCCTTGGAAGGAAGCTTATGACCAACCTAGACAGCATATTAAAGCAGAGACATTACTTTGTCAACAAAAGTCCATCTGCTGAAGGCTATGGTTTTTCCAGTGTTCATGTATGGATGTGAAAGTTGGACTATAAGGAAAGCTGAGCACCAAAGAATTGATGCTTTTGAACCGTGGTGTTGGAGAAGACTCTTGAGAATCCCTTGTACTGCAAGGAGATCCAACCAATCTATCCTAAAGAGATCAGTCCTGTGTGTTTATTGGAAGGACTGATGTTGAAGCTGAAACTCCAATACTTTGGCCACCTGATGTGAAGAGCTGACACATTGGAAAAGACCCTGATGCTGGGGAAGATTGAGGGCAGAAGGAGAAGGGGACGACAGAGGATAAGATGGTTGGATGGCATCACCAACTCAATGGACATGAGTTTGGGTGAACTCCAGGAGTTGGAGATGGACAGGGAGGCCTGGTGTTCATGGGGTTGCAAAGAGTCTGACATGACTGAGTGACTGAACTGAATTGAACTGATGGCATCAAATTACAGATACAGGTTTCTCTCCTAGATTTTCAGTGATAGAAATATCCTGTAGTACTCTAGAGGTCTAGGTGCAAGATCTACAAGCTGAGCAATGGTTCCATTATTTTTAAAGTTATAGAGAAGGTTATTATACTAGGACTATTCATCATTATCTTCATTTTGCAGAATATCATGTCATGTGTTCTTTCTTATGGTGCATTGATCTTCCCTAAACCACCGAACTGCTAAGAGACCTCACCCAAAATTCAAAGTCCTATATCTGGGGTCATCCTCTACTTTCAACCACTTTTACATTTGATTACTATTCACATTTTCACTACCCCTTATAATCAAAAGCTGTAAATATAATTTAAGAAAAAAATCATGTATAATGACCATACAGTCATGTAAAGTGAATTTAAAAAAAAAAAATCAAAATATGAGAGCTGTGAGTTTTAGCTTTATTTGAAGACCTTATTGGGGATTATAGCCTGGGAAACAGTCTCTTAGTAGCTCTGAGGGCACTGATCTGAAGAGGTAGGAGGAAAGACCAGTATATATATATGATTTGGCCTAAGAAATATGTGCAATCATAATTTATATTGGTAGAGGGTTACTTGCTAGTTATGAGGAATGGGTATCTCAGTGATTTTAGAGCTTCTCTATGTTTGGAAAAGTGAAGATGCAAGAATCTGCATTCATATTTTTTTGTGCAGAGATATTTCTATATGACTAAGGGGCTAGTTTTGCCAAAGCACAGCATACTTCATCCTGGTTTCTGTCATGAATCCCTTTTAAGGCACTGTTGGCCAATGACTTTAGTGGCAAATGACTTAATCTTTGTAGAACTGAGAGGTGAACAACGTTCTTTGCTTTATAGCTCAAAGAGCTAATGATCTTAGAACAGAACTCCAGAATTTAGCATCTCAAATATGTTTAGTATGCACTTTAAAATATCCTGTATTTACTTCTTTGAAAGAAATGCTATATGCTTTTATTTCTTCATGATCCATTTTTCTTCCTCTAGATTTGCTTGGACATTTGTTTCATAGCATATCAACAATGAAGCAATGGAAAATAAAAGAAAGAAAGAACAGTCAAACAAAACACAGTTTGAGAACTAAAAATATGATGCTATAATTAATTAGAAAATGTAAAATAATATGAGATGTTGAATAACCAGAATTATCAGGATAATATGAAAATAGAGTCAGTTGAAACAGATCATATATTTATTCCTAGCTTGCTTCAACTATTCATCCTGTTTGTTTTTATAAATCCAAAATCATTAAAGATTAGCCCAAATATACGACTATTTTACAGTCACTAAAAGTGACTTGGGGAGATATAGGAGAACAGCTATGAAACTCATCCTTTTTTTTTTTTTGGTAGTTTTGCTCTATTGATTGCTAACCTTTATTAATAAAATTCTTCTTTTCATAGGTGAGAAGAACTAAAACAGTACATTAAGCTCTGTTAATGGTTTAGAATCTGATTTCAAAGATGAGCTTTAAACTTGGATATACTTGTTAAGATCTATGTACAGCAGCAAAGCATGCCTGCTCTCCATTGGACTACATATTGATAAAGTTTGCCTTAAAACTTTGGGAATCTTAAACATGCAGCAAACAAATTAAAATCAATTCTATAAAATATGTCAAGCTTGAGTCTTTATTAGAATTACTAATTATCTGTATCATTTGATTGAGAAGACATATGACTCTGAGCACAGCAAGGGGTATGTAAAACCATTAACTGTCACTCCCACTAGATATTACAAGAGATGTGTAGTCCTAAACTCAGCAGGGACTATCTTTATAACCATGCCCTGAGGGCAAGTGGAACATGCTTGAATAGAATACTGTTAAATGAGCTTAATATGACCCTTCTTTCTCTCTTCCTCCATGTTCTTATTCTCTGTAGGCCTTGAATTTTGAAATATAGGCATTAACTTCCATTTCATATATGTAAGATGTAACATGCTATATTACTATTTTTGGACTAGTCTAATAAAGGTAAACATTGAACCACAAAGAATATCAATAATGAAACTTGTATTTTGAATTTTATAAAGAACAATGGTATTCTGAAAAGTTATTTCATAGCACAAACTATGATTTTAGCAGGACTGTAGGTTTGGGCTACTCAAGAGAGCAATACAATATTTGCTCAATGCCTTCTCTCAGAATGCGCCCTATGTCAATTGTCTCAGAGTAAAGAAGGAAGGTAAATTGGCCTTCACCCCTGGGAACTGTTTCTATTCACATGATATTATGAGAAGTTTCCTGGACTGTTCACCTTTGTAATAAAATAAACTCTCTTCCTGCTCTGTAGCTCTACTGCCCCTCAAAAGAAAACTTTGGTTAGAAAAAAAGAAAATCTTCCAAATTGAAATAACTCTCAGTACCATTTTTAACTAATTTAATAGGTCTATAGGGGGAAAAAAAAAAAAAAAAAAACAGAAAGAAGGCAGGGAATGATAAATAGTCTCACCTTGGAGGCATTTCCTCTTTTACACACAGTGTATAGGGGAAGCCTCACATGAATTCTGAGAGAAATGAATTAAACAAGAGTATGGACCAGATAATCATCTGGAATAAAATCATTTCAAGCATATGTGGTCAAGAAGTCCAATGTGTTTGAAGTAGAAGAATAGGGTATTGCAGAAGGGAAAGATAGGCCATATTAAAGGTGGTGGATTTCAGGTTTTTACCCTGGTGGTTCAGATGGTAAGGAATCTGCCTGTAATGCAGGAGACCTGGGTTAGATCTGTGGGTCAGGAAGATCCCCTGGGGAGGGTTATGGCAACCATTCCAGTATTCTTGCCTGGAGAATTCCATGGACACTGGAGCCTGGCAGGCTACAGTCCATGGGGTCGCAATGAGTCAGACACAGCTGAGCAACTAACACCTTCATTTTCACTTTTGAATAAGATGGAAGGCAATTATAGGATATGCAATGGAGGAGTGACTTAATCTGACATATTTGTATATTATTGCTTTCAATGTCAACTAAAGATGTATAGGTTAAAGATGGAAGCAGAAATACCAGTGTAAGGTTTTTGCAATTATTCAAGAAAGATATAACAACAGTTAGTATTTGGATGATATTAATGGCAAATAGATGGGGGAAGAATGGAAACAGTGACAGACTTTATTTTGGGGGGCTCCAAAATCACTGCAGATGGTGATTGCAGCCATGAAATTAAAAGACACTTGCTCCTTGGAAGAAAAATTATGACTAACCTAGAGAGCATATTAAAAAGCAGAGAAATTACTTTACCAACAAAGATCCATCTAGTCAAAGCTATGGTTTTTCCAGTAGTCATGTATGGATGTGAGAGTTGGACTATAAAGAGAGCTGAGTGCTGAAGAATGGATGCTTTTGAACTGTGGTGTTGGAGAAGACTCTTGAGAGTTCCTTGGACTGCAAGGAGATCCAATCAGTCCATCAAAGAAATCAGTCCTGGATATTCACTGGAGGACTGATGTTGAAGCTGAAACTCCAATACTTTGGCCACCTGATGCAAAGAACTGATTTGTTGGAAAAGACCCTGATGCTGGGAAAGATTGAAGGTAGGAAGAGAAGGGGATGACAAAGAACGAGATAGCCAGATGCCATCACTGATTCAATGGACATAAGTTTGAGCAAGCTTCAGGTGTTGGTGATGGACAGAGAAGCCTGGCATGCTGCAGTCCATGGGGATGCAAAGAGTCGAACACAACTGAGTGACTGAACTGAACTGAACTGAACTGACAGAGCTGTAAACAGTGGTTGATTTCAAGTATGTAATGAATGAAGCTATGCTAGCTTTTGCAGATGGATTAAGTGTGATTTATGAAAGAATGATGGTTTTGGTCGCTGCCTCCTGTATACTGTTATGAACCTCTGTCCAAAGTTCCTTAGGTACTCTATCCACCAGATCTAATCCCTAAAATCTATTCACCACCTCTACCTTAAAATCATAGGGATTTGATTTAGGTCATACCAGAATAACATAGTGGTTTTTCCTACTTTTTTCAATTTAAGCTTGAATTTTGCAGTAAAGAGCTCATGATCTGAAGCACAGTCAGCTCCATGTCTTGTTTCTGCTGACACTTTATTCGATTTCTGTATTGACCATTAGGTCATATCCATATGTAGAATCATCTCTTTGGTGGTTGGAAAAGAGTGTTTACTATAACTAGTGTGTTCTCTTGACAAAAATCTATTAGCCTTTGCCCTGCTTCATTTTGTACTCCAAGGCCAAAGTTGCCTGTTACTCCAGATATCTCTTAACTTCCTACTTTTGTATTCTGGTCTCCTATGATGAAAAGGACATTTGGGGGGGGGGGGCGGGGATGGGTATTAGTTCTAGGTGGTCTTCTAGGTCTTCACAAAATTGTTCAACTTCAGCTTCTTATGCACTAGTGGTTGGGGCATAGACTTGGGTTGCTGGTAATATTGAATTGTTTGCCTTGACAATGAACCAAGATCATTCTGTCATTTTTGAGATTGTACCTAAGTACTGCATTTCTGACTTTTGCTGACTCTGAGAGCTATTCCATTCCTTCTAAGGGATTCTTTTCCACAGTAGAAGATTTAAATCATCAGAATTAAATTTGCCTATCCCCATACATTTTAGCTTATTGATTTCTAAGATGTGGATGTTCAATCTTGCCACTTCTTGCTTGACCACATCCAATTTACCCTGACTCATGGACCTAACATTCCAGGTTGCTATGCAACATTGTTCTTTACAGCATTGGACTTTACTTTTACCACCAGATATATCCTCAACTGAGTGTCATTTCCTCTTTGACCCAGCGACTTCATTTTTTTCTGGCACTGTTAGTAACTGCCTTCCACTCTTCTACAGTAGTACACTGAACACCTTCAAGCCTGGGGAGCTCATCTTCTGGTGTCATGTCTTTTTGCCTTTTCATAGTGTCTATGGGATTATACAGGCAAGAATACTGGAGTAGGTTGCCATTTCCTCCTGCAATGGACCATGTTTTGTCAGAATTCTTCATTATGCCCTGTCTTTCTTGGGTGATCATGCATGGTGTGACTTCATTGAGTTATGTAAGGCCCTTCACCTCCACAAGGCAGTATACCAGGAAAGGGACATATCAATGGGCATGAATTTGAGCAAACTCTGGGAAACAGTGGACGACAGAGGAGTCTGACCTGCTGCAGTCGGCAAGGTCACAAAGAGTCAGACATTACTTAGTGACTGAACAACAACAACTGAAAGATGGTAGGTAATGATGTGTTCTTGGGTTTTTGTCCTGAGTAAGTGGTAGAATATTCTTATAATTTACTAATATGGGAAAAAATCAGTAGAAGCAGGTATAATGAGGGTGAATAAATGTTTGATCTTGGACATATTAAATTTGAAATGCTTTTTATATGTAATAAGATAAATGAGTTAGGCAGTTGGCTATATAAATTGCATGTTTAAACAAACCATCAGATTCACAATTAAATGCTGGAGACATCAGTGAAGAAACATTATTTAAAAGCAAGGGACTTGATGACATCCTTAAAGAAGATAGAGCATGTAGAGAAGAAAAAAATGTCAGAGATAGAAACCTCAGTTGTGCTGAGTGATTGGGAAGATGAAGAGAAAGCAACAAAACTGACTGAGGAGCTGGGATAGCTGGAATGTGGGGATTAGGTGGTTGGTTTTTGAAAAAAAGAGAATAAACATATGGATTAAATATTGGTGACTGATAAGAATTAAGAACTGTTAGTGGATGAGGCTACATGAATCTTCTATTAATAAAATTTTAAGAACTGAAACATCTTTCTAATTGTGGGGATAAAAGTAAAGTGAAAGAACATTTATAGAAAATCAAAGGATAATTATTATTATGATTTTTTTTTTAATTTAGACACTGCACAAAGAGCTTTGCCTACAAAAAGAACTTAAATAACATTTTGTACTTATAGGTCACAGAATGATTTTTTTTTTTTTAACGATAGAGGAGCAGATACTAAACATAAGATGTTCTATATGATACAATTGTCTACTAGAAATTGAAAGCAACCAACAAACTAATAAAATCAGTTCAGTTCAGTCGCTCAGTTGTATCCAACTCTTTGCAACCCCATGAACTGAAGCACATCAGGCCTCCGTATCCATCACCAACTCCTGGAGTCCACCCAAACCCATGTCCATTGAGTCAGTGATGTCATTCAACAATCTAATACTCTGATGTCCCCTTCTCCTCCTCCCCTCAATCTTTCCTAGCATCAGCGTCTTTTCCAATGAGTCATCTCTTCATATTAGGTGGCCAAAGTATTGGAGTTTTAGCTTCAGCTTCAGTCCTTCCAATGAACACCCAGGACTGATCTTCTTTAGGATGGACTGGTTGGATCCCCTTGCAGTCCAACGGACTCTCAAGAGTCTTCTCAACACCGCAGTTCAAAAGCATCAATTCTTCAGCATTCAGCTTTCTTTATAGTCCAACTCTCACATCCATACATGACCACTGGAAAAACCATAACCTTGACTAGACAGACATTTGTTGATAAAGTAATGTCTCTGCTTTTTAAAATGCTATCTAGGTTAGTTATAACTTTTCTTTCAAGGAGTAAGCATCTTTTAATTTCATGGCTGCAATCACCATCTGCAGTGATTTTGGAGCCAAAGAAAAAAATAATAATAAAGTCAGCTACTGCTTCCCCATCTATTTGTCATGAAGTGTTGGGATTGGTTGCCATGATCTTAGTTTTCTGAATGTTAAGCTTTAAGCCAACTTTTTCACTCTCCTCTTTCACTTTCATCAAGAGGCTCTTTAGTTCTTTTCCACTTTCAGCCATTAGGGTGGTGTCATCTGCATATCTGAGGTTATTGATATTTCTCCCAGCAATCTTGATTCCAGCTTGTGTTTCCTCCAGCCCAGCATTTCTCATGATGTACTCTGCATATAAGTTAAATAAGCAGGGTGACAGTATACAGCCTTGACGTACTCCTTTTCCTATTTGGAACAAGTCTGTTGTTCCACGTCCAGTTCTAAGTATTGCTTCCTGACCTGCATATAGATTTCTCAAGAGGCAGGTCAGGTGGTCTTGTATTCCAACCTCTTTCAGAATTTTCCAGAGTTTATTGTGATCTGCACAGTCAAAGGCCTTGGCATAGTCAATAAAGCAGAAATAGATGATTTTCTGGAACTCTCTTGCTTTTTTGATGATCCAGCAGATGTTGGCAGTTTGATCTCTGAATCCTCTGCCTTTTCTAAAACCAGCTTGAACATCTGGAAGTTCTTGGTACATGTATTGCTGAAGCCTGGCTTGGAGAATTTTGAGCATTACTTTACTAGCATGCGAGATGAGTGCAATTGTGCAGTAGTTTGAGCATTCTTTGGCATTGCCTTTCTTTGGGATTGGAATGAAAACTGACCTTTTCCAGTCCTGTGGCCACTGCTGAGTTTTCCAAATTTGCTGGAATATTGAGTGCAGCACTTTCACAGTATCATAATTCAGGATTTGAAATAGCTCAACTGGAATTCCATCACCTCTACTAGCTTTGTTCTTAGTGATGCTTCCTAAGACCCACTTGACTTCACATTCCAGGATGTCTGGCTCTAGGTGAGTGTGAGTGATCATACCATCATGACAAGATTAATAAAATAACTTGGAGTAAATTGATTTAATATTTTTAGAATCTGAATATGATTTGACCATGGTCCATATTGATTGTTGAGCCTGAACATATAGAAAGTTCAGAGACCATATTTTCAGAGATGTAATTATTCTTGTCTGACATAAAATGATAACTAAAACCATAAGTATTAGAAATTTTCATAGGACCCATGACATGTGCCCCCAGAGGCAAAATTACATCCTACTACACAATTTGGCTACTGAGTTTAAAATGTCAATACGATAACTATTTAAGACAGAATTGTCCAAATTTGAGAGGACAGAAAATGTAATACAGAAGGGGTATGTTAATGAGAGAGAGAGAAAACACCAAACATCAATAAATAATATCAATACCATAATCTCAAAAAAGAATTCAACTAATTAATATTATTATAATTCAGATAAGACATAGTAAAATATTATATAATTACTATAATTATTTTAATATTTTTCATTGTCAAAGATAATCATTCTATCAATACAAAACTAGCTCTTTGAGAAGCAGAAGTCATATGAGAAATACTTTCAAGCTGAGTCATTACTGAGATAACTAAATTTGACAAAGGGAAAACAAGCTCTGTTTTTTAGGACATATTCCATTCAGAGGCTTGAACACATTTCTAAGTCCTGAATTAAAACATGGTACAAGGCATTAAAGTAAACTCTAAAAGGAGATAAATTCAATTACTCAAAATCTTGACAGACATGCCACTCCTGCTAATTTTAATATTTTTTGACCATTGAGTATGGATAACAATATATTTTCACTACTGGTAATTTTTTAAAAAACTTTAAAACAAAATCAGAATACTGATTTTATTTATTTATTTATTTATTTTCTATTTATTTTTATTAGTTGGAAGCTAATTACTTTACAATATTGTAGTGGTTTTTGTCATACATTGACATGAATCCACCATGGATTTACATGTATTCTTCGTCTCTATCCCCCCTCCCATCTCCCTCTCTACCCAATGCCTCTGGGTCTTCCAGGTGTGCCAGGCCTGAGCACTTGTCTCATGCATCCAACCTGGGCTGGTGATCTGTTTCACCCTAGATAATATACATGTTTTGATGCTGTTCTCTCTAAACATCCCACCCTCACCTTCTCCCATGGAGCCCAAAAGTCTGTTCTGTACATCTGTGTCTCTTTTTCTGTTTTTCATATAGGGTTATCATTAACATCTTTCTAAATTCCATATATAGGTGTTAGTATACTGTATTGGTCTTTATCTTTCTGGCTTACTTCACTCTGTATAATGGGCTCCAGTTTCATCCATCTCATTAGAACTGATTCAAATGCATTCTTTTTAATGGCTGAGTGATATTCCACTGTGTATATGTACTACAGCTTTCTTATCTATTCATCTGCCGATGGACATCTAGATTGATATCATGTCCTGGCTACTGTAAATAAACAGTGCTTCGATGAACATTGGGGTGCACGTCTCTCTTTCAATTCTGGTTTCCTTGGTGTTTTTGCCCAGCAGTGGGATTCCTGGGTCATATGGCAGTTCTATTTCCAGTTTTTAAAGGAATCTCCACACTGTTCTCCATAGTGGCTGTACTAGTTTGCATTCCCACCAACAGTGTAAGAGGGTTCCCTTTTCTCCACACCCTCTCCTGCATTTATTGCTTGTAGAGTTTTGGATAGCAGCCATCCTGACTGGTGTGTAATGATACCTCGTGGTTTTGATTTGCATTTCTCTGATAATGAGTGATGTTGAGCATCTTTTCATGTGCTTGTTAGCCATCTGTATGTCTTCTTTGGAGAAATGTCTGTTTAGTTCTTTGGCCCATTTTTTTGATTGGGTCATTTATTTTTCTGGAATTGAGCTGCAGGACTTGCTTGTATATTTTTGAGATTAATCCTTCGTCTGTTGCTTCGTTGCTATTATTTTCTCCCAATCTGAGGGCTGTCTTTTCACCTTGCTTATAGTTTCCTTTGTTGTGCAAAAGCTTTTAAGTTTCATTAGGTCCCATTTGTTTATTTTTGCTTTTATTTCCAATATTCTGAGAGGTGGGTCATAGAGGATCCTGCTGTGATTTATGTCGGAGAGTGTTTTGCCTATGTTCCCCTCTAGTTTTATAGTTTCTGGTCTTACATTTAGATCTTTAATCCATTTTGAGTTTATTTTTGTGTATGGTGTTAGAAAGTGTTCTAATTTCATTCTTTTACAGGTGGTTGACCAGTTTTCCCAGCACCACTTGTTAAAGAGGTTGCTTTTCTTCCATTGTGTATTCTTGCCTCCTTTGTTGAAGATAAGGTGTCCATAGGTTCATGGATTTATCTCTGGGCTTTCTATTCTGTTCCATGATCTATATTTCTGTCTTTGTGCTGGTACCATACTGTCTTGATGACTGTGGCTTTGTAGTAGAGTCTGAAATCAGGCAGGTTGATTCCTCCAGTTCCATTCTTCTTTCTCAAGATTGCTTTGGCTATTTGAGGTTTTTTGTATGTCCATACAAATTGTGAAATTATTTGTTCTAGTTCTGTGAAAAATACTGTTGGTAGCTTGATAGGGATTGCTTTGAATCTATAGATTTCTTTGGGTTGTATAACCATTTTGACAATATTGATTCTTCCTATCCATGAACACAGTATATTTCTCCATCTGTTTGTGTCCTCTTTGATTTCTTTCATCAGTGTTTTATAGGTTTCTATGTATAGGTCTTTTTTTTTCTTTAGGTAGATATACTCCTAAGTATTTTATTCTTTTTGTTGCAATGGTGAATGGTATTGTTTCCTTAATTTCTCTTTCTGTTTTCTCATTGTTAGTGTATAGGAATGTACGAGATTTCTGTTTTATCAGGGATTAATTTTATATCCTACAACTTTACTGTATTCATTGATTAGCTCTAGTAATTTTCTGGTAGTCTTTAGAGTTTTCTATATAGAGGATCATGTCATCTGCAAACAGAGAGAGTTTCACTTCTTCTTTTCCTATCTGGATTCCTTTTACTTCTTTTTCTGCTCTGACTGCTGTGGCCAACACTTCCAAAACTATGTTGAATAGGAGTGGTGAGAGTCGGCAACCTTTTCTTGTTCCTGATTTTAGGGGAAATGCTTTCAATTTTTCCCCATTGAGGGTAATGTTTGCTGTGGGTTTGTCATATATAGCTTTTATTATGTTGAGGTATGTTCCTTCTATTCCTGCTTTTTGGAGAGTATTAATCATGCATGGATGTTGAATTTTGCCAAAGGCTTTTTCTGCACCTATTGAGATAATCATATGGTTTTTATCTTTCAATTTGTTAATGTGGTGTATTACATTGATTGATTTGTGAATATTAAAGAATCCTTGCATTCCTGGGATACAGCCCACTTGGTCATGATGTATAATTTTTTTTAATATGTTGTTTGATTCTGTTTGCTAGAATTTTGTTAAGGATTTTTGCATCTATGTTCATCAGTGATATTGGCCTGTAGTTTTCTTTTTTTGTGGCATCTTTGTCTGGTTTTGGAATCAGGGTGATGTTGGCCTCATAGAATGAGTTTGGAAGTTTACCTTCTGCAATTTTCTGGAAGAGTTTGAGTAAGATAGGTGTTAGCTCTTCTCTAAATCTTTGGTAGAATAAATAACACGCTTCTGAATAACCAACAAGTCATAGAAGAAATCAAAAAAGAAATCAAAATATGCACAGAAATGAATGAAAATGAAAACACAACCACCCAAAACCTATGGGACATTTTAAAAGCAGTGCTAAGGGGAAGGTTCATAGCATTACAGGCTTACCTCAAGAAACAAGAAAAAAAATCAAATAAATAACTTAATTCTACACCTAAAGCAACTAGAGAAGGAAGAAATGAAGACCCTCAGGGTTAGTAGAAGGAAAGAAATCTTAAAAATTAGGGCAGAAATAAATGCAAAAGAAACTAAAGAGACCATAGCAAAAATCAACAAAGCTAAAATCTGGTTTTTTGAAAAAATAAACAGAATCAACAAACCATTAGCAAGACTCATTAAGAAACAAAGGGAGAAGAACCAAATTAAGAAAATTAGAAATGAAAATGGAGAGATCACAACAGACAACACTCAAATACAAAGGATCATAAGAGACTACTACCAGCAGCTCTATGCCAATAAAATGGACAACTTGGAAGAAATGGACAAATTCTTAGAAAAGTATAACTTTCTAAAACTGAACAAGAAAGAAATAGAAGATCTTAACAGACTCATCACAAGCAAGGAAATGGAAACTGTAATCAGAAATCTTCCAGGAAACAAAAGCCCAGGACCAGATGGCTTCAGAATATTGATTTTAAAATACTAGCAAAGGTAATATTTTCATTGTATTTATGAAAGATTTATTTCTGTGAGGTCTGTTATCACAGAGATAAAACTGTATTCCATTTAATCAATAAAATATTATTAAAAATATGATCAGAAAAAAATGAACTGCCACCAGATAATCTCTCACAACATTTTTCAGTGAACAGGATTTAGTTAATTAAAAGAATGTGCTATTAAAATGATGGCATAAAGCTGACATATATAACCATGTGTTTAATGTATCACACCAAAAAATAATGCAAATTAAAGTCTGTGAAGAATTTAAGTTTTTTTTTTTAAGATTTCATAGAAATGCTTTTATGTATTGAAAGTTTAAATGGAAAAGACATTCCATTTTCTGGATTCAAACATAAAGGTGCTTCAAAGTGATTAGCTGATCTATCATTTCTTTTTAAAAAGACAGGAGACTTATATAATGATCAAAAACTAAAACCTCAGTTGATACCATTTTGGAATTTATCACAGAAAATATCAACATATTTGTATAATAAAAGAAGGCAAAGCAAATATTTAAATGGCACAAGAGAGGTACAGCTCAGTTCAGTCACTCAGTCTTGTCGACTCTTTGCGACCCCATGGACTGTAGCACGCCAGACCTTCCTGTCCATCACCGTCTCCCAGAGTTTACCCAAACTCATGTCCATTGAGTTGGTGATTCCATTCAACCATCTCATCCTCTGTCATCCCTTTCTCCTCCCACCTTCAACCTTTCCCAGCATCAGGTCTTTTCCAATGAGTCAGCTCTTCACATCAGGTGGCCAAAGTATTGGAGTTTCAGCTTCAACATGAGTCCTACCAATGAACATTCAGGACTGGTTTCCTTTGGATGGACTGGTTGGATCTCCCTGCAGTCCAAGGGACTCTCAAGAGTCTTCTTGAACACCACAGTTCAAAAGTATCAATTCTTCAGAACTCAGCTTTCTTTACAGTCCAACTCTCACATCCGTACATGACCACTGGAAAAACCATAGCCTTACGTACTGCTGCTGCTGCTAAGTCACTTTAGTCGTGTCCAACTCTGTGTGACCCCATAGACGACAGCCTACCAGGCTCCCCCGTCCCTGGGAGAGGGATCTTTGTTGGTAAAGTAATTTCTCTGCTTTTTAATATGCTGTCTAGGTTGGTCATAACTTTTCTTCCAAGGAGCAAGTGTGTTTTAATTTCATGCCTGGAGTCACCTTCTGCAGAGATTTTGGAGCCCCCCAAAATAAAATTTGCCACTGTTTCCACTGTTTCTCCCTGTATCTGCTATGAAGTGATGGGACTGGATGCCATGATCTCTGTTTTCTGAATGTTGAGCTTTAAGCCGACGTTTTCACTCTCCTCTTTCACCTTCATCAAGAGTTCCTCTACACTTTCTGCTATAAAGGTGGTGTCATCTGCATATCTGAGGTTATTGACATTTCTCCCAGCAATTTTGACTCCAGCTTGTGCTTCACCCAGCCCAGCATTTCTCTTGATGTACTCTGCATATAAGTTAAATAAGCATGGTGACAATATATGGCACTAGAGTGGCAAGTGGCCGAGACGAGATTCCCCACATCCAAGGTCAGGAGCA
Organism: Hydropotes inermis; assembly: GCA_020226075.1. Lineage (NCBI taxonomy): Eukaryota > Metazoa > Chordata > Mammalia > Artiodactyla > Cervidae > Hydropotes > Hydropotes inermis. The sequence goes on from CM035290.1 coordinate 8,153,251, forward strand.
GTGGCTGTGCTTTGCTAGAGCAGCCATGAAGAAACACTTCATGTCCAAGGTCAGAGAAACCCCAGTAAGATGTTAGGTGCTAGAGTAGCTGTGAAGAGATACCCCACATCCAAGGGCAAAGGAGAAGCCCCAGCAAGATGGTAGGAGGGGCAAACTCACATTTAGAATCAAACCCTATTCCTGCCGGAGACGCTCAGAGGACGCAAACAAACCTTTTGAACACCAGGACCCAGGGACCCCACAGAGACTGAGACAGAACTGTGTTTGAGCGTCTCCCATGGAGACACGGGTTGGCAGTGGTCTGCCACAGGGACAGGGTTCTCTGGGTGCAGCAGACTTGTCTATGGCTGGCATAAGCTCTCTTGGAGGAGGTCGCCATTAACCCCACCATCAATTCAGTTCAGTCACTCAGGTGTCCAACTGTTTGCAACCCCATGGACTGCAGCACGCCAGGCCTACCTGTCCATCACCAACCCCCAGAGTTTACTCAAACTCCATTGAGTCGGTGATGCCATCCAACCATCTCATCCTCTGTCGTCCCCTTCTTCTCTCTCCTTCAATCTTTCCCAGCATCATGGTCTTTTCAAATGAGTCAGCTTTTCGCATCAGGTGGCCAAAGTATTGGAGTTTCAGCCTCAGCATCAGTCCTTCCAACGAACATTCAGTGAATGTTTATGCTCCAATGAACATTCAGTGAACATAACCCCACCATAGAGCTGCCAGAACTTACCCCGGACTGGGAAATAGACTCTTGGAGGGCACAACAGAACCTTGTGTACCAGGACGCAGAGAAAGGAGCAGCAACCCCACAAGACTTGGTGTCCAAGTCCTGGACACCACAGACTTGCCTGTGGGTGTCCAGGAGTCTCCAGCAGAGGCGTGGGTGGGTGGTGACCTGATGCAGGGTCGGGGTACTGAGAGTAGCAGTACATGAACGGGATCTTTTGAGGGAGGTCACCATTATCTTCATTACCTTCACCACAGTTTGGCCTCAGATAAATAGTAGGGAGGGAACACAGCCCCACCCATCAACAGAAAATTGGATTAAAGATTTACTGAGCACGGCCCTGCCCATCAGAAGGACACCCAGTTTCCCCCTCAGTCAGTCTATCCCATCAGGAAGCTTCCATAGACCTCTTATCCTTCTGCATCAGAGGGCAGACAGTCTTAAAAACTAACCAATCTAATCACATGGACCACAGCCTTGTCTAACTCAATGAAACTATGAGCCATGCCATGTAGGGACACACAAGACGGATAGGTCATGGTGGAGAGTTCCAACCAAATGTAGTCCACTGAAGAAGAGAATGGCAAACCACTTCAGTATTCTTGCCTTGAGAACTCCGTGAACAGTATGAAAAGGCAAAAAGATAGGACACTGAAAGATGAACTCCCCAGGTCAGTAGGTGACCAATATGCTACTGGAGATAAGCTAAAAGGGTAAAAAGAATAATGTAATTAGAAAATTGCTTCTTATTAGATTGATGATTTAGTAAATGATCATTAGTGCATGCAAAAAATGTGAGTGAAGGATTATTGCAGATAAGATATTTTTAGTGTCAAAAGTATCTCACAGATTTATCTCTAATTAAAAAAGAAAACATCTTTACAATAGAGAAATATGATCTATTACATTCTGAAAAAATAAGATGAAAATTGGCATCATGTATTTTAGGACTACATGGCACTGTGTGCTAACCAATGGGGTACAACTTATAATGCATGGCATTACTAGAACTATACTGTTAACAATAAAAGAGTTCATCAGAATCATATTAAGTCTTTGGATTTAATTTCCAGTTTAGAGGTAATATGGAGTTGAGGTAAAGGTTAAATTCTAAAAAAACAGGTTGTCTTTAAAAAGTATATTATTAGAGAATAAAAAGTGTGGGTTTAAAATAGATTTTAAAAAGAATAAAAGACATAACCACAAATGTAATGTGTGGAACATTTTGAATCATGGCTGAAAATAAAATAGCTATAAAAGATACACTGGCAGGCACTTGGGAAATTTTGAATATGGACTGTATGTTAAAGCATTAAAAAAAATACTACTCTTTTTAGGTAAGGTACAGGTATTGTGGTTGTATTAGAGTATCTTCTGTTTAAGCAATGCATGCTGATTTATATATATATATATATATATATATATATATATATATATACACATATATATGCACATATTTATAAGCATAATTACTGTGTAATAATCAAGTTCAGAAAATTATGTATAAACAACTTTTGATAGATAAAGCAGTAAGACAGTGTAAGGTAATTTTTAATATAAGTAATGAATATGATACACTAGTGTTTGGTAAACATTCTTTCATTTTTCTACATATTTCATATTTTTCATAATAATAAGATGAAATCAAACTATACCAGAATATTTTTAGAATAAGCAAAGTAGGATTTTGATACTTAGTAATTTTTTACCTTAATATGCATATTGCCCTTGGGCTACTAAATCAGAATTTACAACATTGTTTAAATGATGCCTTTGATTTAAAACACAAAAAGTCTAAATCTCAAAGAAGATCTAAAATTATCAAAAGAATATTAATTACATATTTACTAGATTGGTCTCCATTCTCCTTTGAGCACTTCTAAATTTGTTATACTCTTCTCTAATTTATAAAACTGCCAAGACCATTTTAATGTTGAGATTTTACACATAAACTTTGTTTCATCAAGTTGAAGCAAAGGTTTTTTTTCCTGGGGCTTAAAGAGAGTTACTTCTGTTTTGCATTTAGTTCACTCTTGCCTAATAAAGCTCATTGAAAATCATCCTGTGGGCTATTGATACAAACTTTGTTAGATAATAAATAAGTAAAAGATTTAAAAGATTAAACAAAAGGAAATCATGAATTATGGATAGTACTTTTGTGAGCAGCTATAATCAACTTACTGCTTCTTTGAAACCCAAGTCTAACTCTTTGCAGTAATCACATTCCATTTGAATTTGGTATTCTGTAGTATAGATCTTCTTGAAAACAAAATATTTTTCATGAAAAAATATCAACAATGTTCTAAGAGTATTTGGGGCTATTTTAAACCATCCCCTGTACTGCTTTTGAAAAATGAATGGACAAATTTTTGTTGTCATTTCTAATTATTTGTTACTCTATTGGGAGATGATAGTGTAATGTATATAAAATGGATATAGGAAGAAATATGCCAAGTGCCAGGATTCTAAATAGCCTCAAATAGCTGATTACACAATAGCTCAGATTCAGGTGGATAAATCCTTGTTGTTTGGAAAAAGTTTAAATGAAAACTGTTAGAAATGTTTTAAAATGCAATTAATGAAAGTATAACATAGTAACAATAAAATGTAGAGAAAAGTAACCTACTTTTCTACTAATCATTAGAGCAAACCTCTAATTTTATCTGGATAAAGCAATGCACAATTATTTTAATAATCTCAATTTTTTCTGTATTTTGATTTTCCTTGCAAATCTTAAAGCAATTAAAATTAAAACACCTTATTCTGCATGGTCCCTTACCTATTTCTCTTGTAAATAATTGGATTTAAGGTATTTCTGAGATAGAGCTGAAAGTTGTGATACCTATTTAATGTTTAAGCACATATTTAGAACAATGGAGTGAGCACAGTTGACATATTGACATATATCCAAAATTATAGGTTTGGATATCAAATATTTCTAATAAAAAATACCTATTATATGTTTTACTGGATTTTGTATTAGTGATATCACTTTTCTTAAAAGTGTACCTAATTGAAGACATAAAATCTGTTTATGTAAGCATGCTTGAGAAGGCTTGAGTATTTTACCAGTTCTCACAGACAGTAATCCACACTGCTGCAGTGAGGTTTTAACACCCTTAATGTGTTTTATTTAAATGACTGATTTTCACATATGACTATCTATGAAGAATATAATCTCTTTAAGTGATGGATCATGCCTTTTTTATCTTTGACTGACTGGATGCAACCACAGGACCCAACACATACTGATTGTTGATATATTTATGTTAAATAAAGCTGCAGACTTGATGCCAGGAGAGACCTGGCTTGTGTACCAGCTCACTTGGTCTACCACTTTAGGTCTCTGAGTAAACTTGAGAAAATATTATAACTTGGCATTAAAGATTCTTAATATGTCACATTCAAATTGTCAATAAGATCACCTACACACAGGATTATCACAAAGATCAATTACAGTGATACTAGTAATAGGTAATCTTTACTGAGTAATTTTGTTAATGCCTACTATGTAGCAAGATTGGTCCTTGGTGTATGCCCAATTCTCTCAGAAAAAAATTTTAGATGAATTGTTTTATTTAATCCTCACCAACTCCAAAATTAAGTATCATTACCTCAATTTTACAGATTGAGAAAAAGACAAATGGAGTTTAAATAACTTGCTCATGATCAAACAGAGACTGAATTGAGAACCCAGGTGATTTGATTCCAGGACCTTGTGCTATGTAAAGGGTTTGCAAATCATCAGTTCAGTTCAGTTCAATCGCTCAGTTGTGTCTGACTCTGCAACCCCATGGACTGCAGCATGCCAGGCTTCCATGTCCATCACCAACTCCCGGACCTTGCTCAAACTCATGCCCATTGAGTCAATGATGCCATCCAACTATCTCATCCTCTGTTGTCCCCTTCTCTTCCTGCCTTCAATCCCTCCCAGCATCAGGGTCTTTTCCAATGAGTCAGTTCTTCACATCAGGCGACCAAAATATTGGAGTTTCAGCTTCAGCATCAGTCCTTCCAAAGACTATTCAGGACTGATTTCCTTTAGGATTGACTGGTTGGATCTCCTTGTAGTTCAAGGGACTCTCAAGAGTCTTCTCCAACACTACAGTTCAAAAGCATAAATTCTTTGGCGCTCAGCATATAATACATAATCAATAAAGATTAGATTTAAAAATGAAACAAAACAAACACTTCAGTTGCTATTCATGAGGTTCTTCTTTTTTTTTTTTTTAAATGCAGAGTTTCCTTTGGTTCAATAACTGCTAATGAGTATGTCATTTTTATGAATGTATGAATATACTTAAGCCTTCAAAGACCCTCATTTCTGCAAGTGGTTGAACACTAAATGGATGTGAATAGCTGCAGGGAAATACTCTGTACATAATAGGAAGGTCCTTTCTTTTAAAGAAAACCACATGTGACTTGGGTAGGATGTGGCACTTCTGCCATATGATTTACAGCACTATATCTGTTCCTTTAACTCCTCCTAGCAACTTCAAGCCAACTTATGCATTTTTTTTTTTTACTTCAATTGCCCTTGGCTTTTTGCAGAGATTTGACATTTGAAAATATGAAATAACAAGTGTTATTTCCATTTAATTCTAAAAAAAATTGGCTTCCAACTAGACAAGCACCTGATTTGGACAAAGTAGAGGCTCCAGCCAGCTGGAAAGAAGGAAAAAGTAAAAAAGAGTCAAGGTTTTCAAGAATGTAGATCTCTCCCCATTTAAATTGTTCCAAACTACACTCATTTAAAATCATAGCCCAAAAAAGTCTTGACTCTTTTGCCACAGAACCTTTTTAATCATCTATGGCAGGCCAAGGGCTATAGCTCGAGGCAGCCACATGTCCAGAATCTCTGTTCTCATGTCTTTGGCTATAAGAAAAGTCTGTAAACCAATTTCCAGACTATGTTAAAAGTAGTTTAACTGTCAGAAGAAAAAGAAAATGCTTTGATGTTCAGTGTTTGAAATTAAACATTTGGTTTATATATGTAGCCTTTTTAGATCATTAAACCTGTAGCCAGTCATTTATACTTGCGACTCACATTGCTATACCTAACAATTATACCACTTTTCAGCTGCCTCCAGTATTAAGTTCACAAGGCCTGTTATAATTAAAAATAGTATTTAAAGAAAATTCACTCCACAGTTTATTCACAATATTACAGGTGTTTATTTTGTTGAGTTCCCTATAGGTAAGCTAAGCTAAACAGGTAAAGTTCATCTAAAAACTGCCATCCAATTTTTTTCTCAAATATTGATAACTTCTTAAAAAAAAAAGATATTTTCCATGATAACTGTTATGACATAAGAAAAACAGTTCCTATGAGGAGTAACTCAGTTCTAGGAGGATGCATATTTATTTTCCCCAGTATAGGAATATTTTTTTTTTACCATTATGATTATGTCCTCCATTAATACTAGAGTCAGGATACAAATTCCAAGACATAGAAATAAAACTTTAATATCTGAATAAAACTGAGACTAGTTAACTTGGTACATCCCAGGACAGCAGATGAGTTCTTAATGAAAAGTCTGTTCTCTACATTGCAAACCGGCTCCTAGAGAACATTCATGAGTCTCTAAAGAGAAGTTCTATTTCCACAGGACTATTTACACAGAATACTATTAACTGTCAGTGATAAGATATTTGGTACACTGATAGCTTTTTTCCATCTTCATCATCTCTTCTAGGTCTTCCCACATAAATACAATATTGAAATACACTATGTTTGCTATTTAAAGGTTACCTTCAATAGTAGTACCTCCACCATCCCATTCCGGCCAGATTTCTCTCCTAAGCCCCACTTAAATACACATTCTGAAGCTGCTTCTGGTGTTATTCCTTCTATTTTGAAACAGCTTAATCAAAATAAATTTTGAATATAGTAGTTATCCTTTTCTCATGTTATAAAGGTTTGCCAGCTTCACAGAGTCCTTTTTGTGCTGCCTATGTGAGAACAGTTAACATTTTTTTTTTCTTCTATGCAAAGGCTCTATGAAAAGGGCTCTAATCTTATGTAATTCTTATAAACTTTGGATATACAATAAAAACTTACTTTCAGTATTCATCTTGACAGGATCACATCTAAGTTGTTCAAAATATTCAAAACTGATACATAGATTTTAATTAATAACCAGACCCCCTTATCAAGCCCAAATTCATTAACATTTTTTAAAAATTAATTTTATAAAAATGTGTTTAAAGTAACCCCTAATGATATCGGCATATTCGCTGCATCTTTGTATATTAATGAATTAGAAGGGAAACAATGGAGAATAGTCCAGTTATTCAGCAGGAACAAAATGCTTGCATATTTCTAGAGGACAGTTCATACTTTCATACTTCCATCTATTACAGGAATATGATATTCATTTTGGCTTGTAGACTTTTCCTTTGTAATTCAATTATACAGTACTTTTCTCTCAGAGACTAAATATAAGGAGTGTTTTGGCCAATACAGTTTATGAATTTATAAATATTAATGTGCCCATTATTTGATTTATTGGGGAGATGTGCATATTGCTAACTTCCCTTAACTATGTTATTATTAGACTATAAATGTAGATGAGATCCAATCAAGATATTTTCAATTTGTTTTAGTAATTTAATGAATTTAAAATAAACAATTTGAAGAGTCATAACAATAACAATATTGGTCTTCCAGGTGAGATGTTTTGTTTATTTGCATCTTCTTTAGCTTCAATTAACAATGTTTTATAGTTTACAGTATACAAGTCTTGCATTTCTATTACATTTATTCCTAAGTATCTATTCTTTTTGATGCTATTGGAAGTGAAACTGTTAATTTTGGAACTTTTCATTGCTAAATTGTTAAAATATTATTTTTTTAAATAAAGAGTTTATGTCCTACCAATTTGATAGACTTATTGATTAGATCTGATACAATTTTGTTTACTTGTTTTTCTAAATAAAATGTCATATAATATGTGTATACTGCTGCTGCTGAGTTGCTTCAGTTGTGTCTGATATGTGTATAGAGATAGTTTAATTTCTTTTTTTTGTATCTAGATACTTTTTTAAATTTTCTATTGCCCATATGCAATAAAGCATACAATGACTATATCCTTCATTTTAATGTTCAATAAAATGGTATTGTGAACTTCCTTTTGTTGGTTATGCTCTTGGATGAAATCTTTCTTCTTTTCCCATTCAGTTTGAAGTTAGCTTTGGGTTTTTCAAGTATATGCCTTTTATCTGCTTCAGCAAGTTCTCTCTTATTTCTAGTTTGTTCAGTGTTTTCATCATTAAAAAATGTGCTTATTTTTTCAAAATTTTTTTTTCACTATACCATTGAAATAATAAAGTTTTGTTATTTTTTTATTACTGTAGGGTATTACATTAATTTTGATATATTAAACCAACTTTGTCATCTTGAGCTAAATCTACAAAGGTCATATTGCTGAACAAAGTCTGGTAGTATTTTTAGGGAAATTTTCTGTCTATATTCAAAAGGAATATTATTTTGCATTTTTCACTTCTTGTGATACTAAACCTGGTTTTAATATCAGCCTAATCCTGGAATGAGTTTGGAAATATTTCTCCCTCTTTTACTTTTTGAAAGAATCTGTGGATTGGTGTTGAATCTTTAAATGTTTCTTAGAATTAAAAAATGAATTATTGTGATCAGGAATTGTATTTTGAAGTTTTTTGACCAATAATTAAATTATCTTATTTGTTACAAATCCATTCAGATTTCTATTTCTCTTGAATCCTTTCAGTAGCCTGCATCTTTCTAGGCATTTTTCCATTTCATTTGGTTATCTAATTTATTGATGTACAATTGTTCATAAAATTTTCTTATAATTATTTTTAAAATTTCTATAAGATCAGAATTAATATCCCTTTTTATATGCCTTATTTTAGTAATTTTATTTTCTTGTAAAATCTTGAAAAAAATTTATTTTCTTTAATTTTGTGGAATTTATAAAGCAACAGGCTGGTTTCAATAATGTTCTCTATTTTTCTATTGCTTATTTTATTTACCTGCTCTAACTTTGTTCTCTTCTTTCTGCTTGCTTTAAGCTTAGTTTACTCTCCTACTTTAGTTTAGTAATTTGAAATATTCATTTTTAATATAGCATTGTTTATGAATTTTCTTTTAAATGCCATTTTAGCTACATTACAAGAGTGTGAGTGTGCTATGTTTTTATATTCATGCATCTCAAGCTAGTTTTAAAATTTTTCTTATGATTTCTGGTTTTAATCTTCAGGTTACCATAGGGATACTGTCTAATTTGCACCTATTTCCTCCTGTTGTTTGTTCCTTCTGAATCCCCCAAATTTCTTTTTGCTATTGTTATGGAATTGCCTTCCATTAAGGTCAAAGAACCAATTTTGATGATGAGTTCTTTTAATTATCTTTAGGCTCATTTTAGAGCATGACATATGATCTATCCTGAAGATGCACTCTTTTTTTTCATTAATTTTTCTTACTATTACTCCAGAAAATATCAATTGTTCTACCTCCAAGTATGCTCTGATTGTTCCTGTCTCTGGCTTGAGCCCTTTTGGTGAATTTTCATTTCAGTTATCATACTATTCATCTACTATTTCTTTATTGATAGTCTCTGATGGTCATTTCTGTTTTCCATACATTGTATAGTTATCTGGACATCATTTGTTTGTTTTAGTTTCTGAAGCTATTTTAAAACGCTGATCTAAAATCTTTGTTTCTTAATCCAGTGTTTGTGTTTCTTCATGGGCTGTTTCTTTCAATCACTTATGTTCTCATGTGTTGGCCATATTTTCTACTTTTTGTATGTCTTTCAATAATTTTGTTGATAGTGTATGCATCAAATCAAATAATGTGGCAGCTGTGTTAGATTCTTTTCCCTCCCCATAGTTCGTTGTTGTTACTAGCTAGTATAGTTGTTCTTTGTTTGTTTAATAACTTCTCTAAACTAATTCTGTAAACTCTGTCTTCACTGTCACATATATGTACTTACTGAAATCTCTGCTGAGATAGCTTAGTGGTCAGCTATTAATTGAACAGAGACTTCCCTAAATGCCTTTTGAGAACTCCTCCAGGCTTTGTTGACATGTTCTGTATATGTTCTGGTGTGTGTTTTCAATATTCAAGAAAATAGTTTACAACAATCTATTATTGTTCACTTTTTATTTGTGCAGACCTTAAGATTAGCCATACTTGAGCATGCAAAACTCTGAGTATGCCTATTATTCTGTGCATGAGTGCAGTCTTCTCAATTCTCAGGGGCATATCAAAGCTCTTCAAAGTTCTCTATGAAGAACCATTTACTAGATTCCTTAAGTGTTTTGGACATATTTGTTTTAAAGTTATTTTTGCACATATTTATCACAATGTTATCATAGCCTCAGGCAGCTGAGATGTGAGCAGTTTCTGCAAATTCTCACAAACACTCTGGGAAAGGGCTACACTGAGTGGATTCTGAAAGAATTCACTGAGTGAATTCAGGTAAAATATATACAACCTCTGCAAGTGAGAGACTTCAATAGACCCATAAGACAGGTTAAATAGTAACTGTCAAGTTGCTGCAGGGAACAAGGATGGCACAGTACAAAATAAAATTCCCACACAATTTTTTGTTCTTACTGAGATCATTCATTTTTAAAAATAAATAATCCTTAGGTGGCCACAGAACTTTGGATATACAGAACTCTGAAAAAATGAACTGCTATGTTTTGTTAATTTACTCATTACTCTTAGAGACAACAAATTCACTAGCCCTTACTCCCCAATTTTTGAGGATGTCATTCTCTATAATTTTTCTGAAGACTGGGTATAAAATTATGGGTTGAAATTTTTCTTTTAGCATTTTGAATATATCATTTTCTTGTCTTCTCACATGGTTTCCAACAAATGGTTTCTTTATTTTCCTCATTTCTAGTCAGGCAATCTCTATTTTTTCTCTAGTTATGTTTTTCTATTTGTATTTAGTTTTCAGTAGTTTGAAGCATTTGCTTTTGCATATACTTTGTATTGTTGTTTCATTATTTTCCCCGATTTATCTTATTGGTTTTCTCTGAGGTTCTTAGTTCTGTTCTCGGTGGCAGTTCATTAACATTAGGAATGTCTTGGCTATTATTTCTTCAGTATTTATTCTGTCTTTTTTCTTTCTTCTTTTTCCAAGATGTCAATCACGCAAACATTAGTTTGATATTGCCCCAAATCTTGGATGCTCTTTTATGCATTTTTCATTTTTTTCTCCTTGTATTTCAGTTTGATTGTGTATTGAGTGTAATTGGAAAATAGGGCTTCCCTGTTGGCTCAGATGGTAAAGAATGTGCCTGCAGTGCAGACCTGTGCTTGATCACTGGGTTGGGAAGATCCCCTGGAGTAGGGCATGACAACCCACTCCAGTATTCGTGCCTGGAGAATCTGCATGGAGAAAGGACCCTGGCAGGTTACAGTCCATGGGGTCACAAAGGGTCAGATACAACTGAGTAACTAATTATACGTAACTGCTACAGTAAGATACACTTGTGTTATGGTGGAGAACAGTAATAATCTCATCATCTGAGAAGGCAACACTCCAGACACTGGGAGGGAGGTATGCTAAGTTTGTTTTTTAGAGTCACTCCTAGAACCTTCTTCATAAGGGGCACTTCCCATGTGACTCTCTTGAACTGTTGCAAATACTTTTAATGTTGAAGTGCAGTGTGAAAAATTTAAAATAAAAGGTTTTTATTAATATCCATAGTAAAAACTTACTACTAGTCATGGATAGACAACACCAACCAAGATTTTACTGACATTTTCTTAATTTTCACTTATACATATATTGGAACAGAGGAGAGTCCCCGAGCAACTCCATCTCCAACACAACACACTTCTAGAGGTCTTTGGATGTCTTGCTCACCTGAATTCCAGAACTTTCACTCACTTATTATGCGGGGCAGACAGATGCCATTTTGTTGGTACCCCGGACAATTCCTTTTGAAGAAAGAATTATATCAATTATTCAAATTGAACTTAGAAACATAAAGTTTATTAGTTTTAGGAAGATTACATTGCAGGTATTCTCAATCTTTCAGGACCCCACATTTTTGCAAGTAATTTCTTTTTAGGGACATTACATCTGCCTCTGGCTTTGTGCTTCTTATATGGAAACTGCAATAATTCACCCTTCTCCCCAAATCAGAGTGACATAGCTTAGGAGTAGATATATGAAACCTTCAGTTATTTTATGAAACACTAACAGTAGGTCATGCAGCTCACATTTAACTGTGGATATCTTTTCAAAATGAGGCATCTCTTGGTTGCTTGGGGCTGCTTCCCAGAGGACTAACTGATTCATTATTTATATGCTCCTTGGAGGCATTTATCTGTACAATGTGTCAACAAATTAGAAATCATGGTATAAAATTTATCCCTGACTTTAACTGAAGTGATCAATTACATTGCAATGGTCCTGGAAGGCATTTAGCCTGGACTCACTGGTCATAGTAGTTATGGATGATTGCTTGAATCTTGTTCCTTACAGACCAAGGCACAATCTGTACAATCACTAATGCATCTGCTGTTCCTGGACTAATGCCTCGAGCCAAGTGGAAAGGTCAGTGCTAAAACTTACAAAGTAAGACACCAGGCTTTCTGAGTTAAAACCTGACTTGTTCAGCAGTGTCTGCTACCTTGGACAGCATATTTTATTCAGCAGCTCAGGTTGATTTCATTAGGTTCCTTGGAATTTTAGAGTAGAGTCTTAATAAAATATTGTATAAAACAATTGAATTGAGTTTTTTTTTAACTAACCTCTGTTGATCAAATTAATCAGATTGGCATCATATTTACTTGAAAGTTCTTCAGAATTCAAGACAATGTAGAAACTAGGGATGAATATTTTGGGGAGTCAATACTCCACAAATCTCTCATGCTTCTGCATGCTTTGTGAGTGAGGCACTGATGCCTCTTTCCAGTTACATTCACACAGAACATTTCTTTGGCAGACAGAAATAGTATCACCCTCAAAATCAAAGTGCAGACATGCTTAGTGTCCAGTACAAAAAAGGTAATGACTCCCTACAAAGCAATGAGTAAGTGTAATTATTGACTATCATAAAAACCAAAATTTCCTAAACTTAGGTTTAATTTCCTGTAACACAACCCACTTCATATGGTACATGTTTGTGGGTGCTAAGTTGAAGTTACCTCAGTCATGGCCGACTCTTTGTGATCCTGTGGATTGTAGCCTGCCAGGCTCCTCTTTCCATGGGATTCTCCAGGCAAGGATACTGAAGTGGATTGCCCGTGCCCTCCTCCAGGGGATCTTCTCCACCCAGAAATCGAATCCCCATCTCTTACGTCTCCTGCATTGGCAGGAGGGTCCTTTACCAATGGCACCTCCTGGGAAGCCCCTCCACATGGCACACCTTACCAATGTGAAATTCTACAGGATAAATTAACCCATTTATTCAAATAATAAAGAGCCTGGGAAAACAATGAACAATGATGGGTGATGTTCTAGAATTAAAAAAAAAAGATCAATAAGATAAAATATATATATATATATATATATATATATCTTTTTGATCTTATTGTATAGAATTGATAAAAAAATTTTTTTGAAATGGTGACACTAAATATCAGCTTTCTATTGACTAAAAACAAAGAATCATTATCAATTGTGCTGACTGGGTTACTCAATTAAGGTTGCACATAAAAAGAAAGTTATATTAGAAATATATACTAAAGTATTAACACATGAAAGGATATTTTGGGGGCATTTTGTGTTGTTAAAAATTTAATGAAATTCTTTGAAAAATTAAGGTTTAGTAAAGAAAACAAAGTATATGCTGATGAATAAACGCTGTGAATATAATCACGTACAAAGTTTTAAGCAGTCAAATGCCTAAATTTTATGGTTATAGTGATTCATAACCACTTTCAAAACGTGGGTAAGCCTGGTCTAAGGGTCCAATACTTGACCAGTGGTTTTCCATGTGGTGCAATGTCTGGAGACATTTCTGGTTGTCACAACTGGGGAGTTACTACTGGCAGATGGGTAGGAGCCAGGAATGGTGATAAATATCCTAAGATGCCCAGGACATCCCTCAAAGAACTATGTAGTTCAAAATATCATTAGTGCCAGTTTGATAAATCTTGTACTGGATAATTAAATACCGTGGAATCACCCACTGTTGTGAGGTTTAAGTGAGCACCAAGAGTAAGAGCAGGCAAAATCCGGATATGCCAGGACGCGGTGAGGGCACTCGTGATGTCTTTTCTCTTGCTTTTCTATGTCTCCTGCTCCACCAGCCCTGCCTGCTTCATTTAGAGCCGCTCACACAGACCTGCCTGCCCTGGCCCCTTAAGCCAGAATGGCTGCACCTACTAGTTTCTTTAAGGAGGACACTTGCCGTCTTAATGATCCTTAACCTGAGTGGCTGTGAGGGGTGCGCCCAGCTGCTGGTTTCCCTGGTAGTTGATGAGTTAACCTGATGTCAATTTCTCTTACAAAGGGGAGCCTCCTTCCCCTCTACGTAGCAAAGGCGGCTTGCCATGTCCTGTCTGCCGTCTGCAGCCATGACGCGGTGTTGATCCAGGACTTCGCTGTACGTGAGTAAGATTCCCCTCCTATTATACTAATGATGGCTCTGGAGCCATCTTAGGACCCTTTCCTCAGTTGTGAGGCTGGGCAACTACAAGGCTTGCAGGCCTGCGAAATGCAGCCCAGGAGCCAGTTTGATAATAAAGTTCTGGACACCGGCAAATATCCCAGCCACACCACTGTCATCATCAGCTGATGCAAGAGAAGAGGTTGATTCTGCAAGCTGTAGTGGAGACAAACAGCATTTAGTGTCGACATGTGCTTATCTTCAGTCAATGTGAGCACGTCTGAAGTAGTATGTGAGAAGAACCTGCCAGCTCTCCTGGATCCACGGTGGACTTAGGCTTTCTGAAAACTTCTCTCCGGAGGAACAACAAACTAGCACTCCGTTGCTGGCTTCCTTTGTCATGCTCCCGGATCATAGCTGCAGCGTGAGTAGCAAGTAATTTTCTCATAGATTTTCCCTCTTTAATGTACAGAAACATGGGTGATCTTTCCTTTGGAAGGAACTATATTTTCATGGTACCTGAGTTATCTGTAATAGCCATAATTGAATCTCAGACTAACTATCCATGTGCACCTCTGGAGATGATATCTGGAGTAAATACCAAAGAGGAATCTAGAGACACTACTCAGATCTTCTTTTGTTAAAGAACCTAGTTGCACACTCAGGTTTTATCTAGCGCTTAATTGCCCCCAGTTAAGGGAAGGATCACACACCTTTAGAAAAGAACGACTAAGGATGGAGCCTTTTCCCACTAATTCAATAATTTTACCATCATTTAATCTATTTTCTGCAAGTTTTCAGATATCCGTGAGCCTCCTTAGTTCTTTTTAAGACAATATTCAATGAGTTTAACTTTTTATCTTCATGTATGTTTAGTGTGTTTTCCACTTAGCTTTCTGGGAAACCAGATTGTTTGCTCACCTCTAGCATTATATCATGATTCTCATGGGCTTCTAAATCTAGCGCCCTCTCCGTTCAGCATTGCAGTCTGTTCCTCCAAATTTCCAGGTTGAGTGTACCTGAATTTCTGTAGCAGAACTGATTATTTGTGATTTAGCCTACCTTAGCTCCTCACAGTCAAAAGAAAGGTGTTCTTTTGAGGCATCTCTTTTGTTCATTCTACTATCAGTTTGAGAAGAAAGTTCTTCCAAGTAAGCAAAATCATCATCTTCCCTTAAAAAGGAATTTTCTTTGGCAATAGATTCAAATGCAACATTAAAGTCAGAGGTTTTTGTTGACCTTACTCAGTTACATCTAATATTAAAATTTTAATATATTGAAAAGGATATAGTTAAAACAAAATCAGACATATATTTCTAGTTGAAACTGGGTGATGAGTATATGAGGATTTATTATGCTGTTATCTCTCACAACCAAACAGACGTGAAACTTAGAGTATAACTTTGCTGATTCAAATCCCAGTCACAGTTGTGTGACTCTAATGTTATTTCTTTAAATTTGCCTCAGCGGAAAGTAGGAATAATATTTAGTTCAGTTCAGTTGCTCAGTCGTGTCCGACTCTTTGTGACCCCATGAACTGCAGCACACCAGGTCTCCCTGTCCATCACCAACTCCTAGAGTCCACCCAAACCTATGTCCATCGAGTTGGTGATGCCATCCAAACATGTCATCCTCTGTCGTCACCTTCTGCTCCTGCCCTCAATCTTTCCCAGCATCAGGGTCTTTTCCAATAAGTTTTTAGATGCTTAAGAACAATGTCGTTCTATATGTATTACTTATATACTAAAATATAAATATTTCTGGATTATAGTAATTATAAAGAATTTTGCCTCACATGTTTAAAGGTTAATTAATGCATATGATAGAATACATACATCT
The DNA here is from genome assembly GCA_020226075.1 of Hydropotes inermis. NCBI lineage: Eukaryota > Metazoa > Chordata > Mammalia > Artiodactyla > Cervidae > Hydropotes > Hydropotes inermis. The sequence continues at coordinate 8,169,377 of CM035290.1, forward strand.
AATATTAAGCACACAAATGGTAATCCTTTGTAGAGAACCAATTAACATAATTTATAACTGTTCATATACTTGTATTTTTACCATAGAATGATAATGGGAGGCTTTTAGAGAATTTGATTCTAATTCAAAATCTCCCAGTATTTTCAAGATTCCCATTGCGTACACTAAATCTAGGAAGTAGATTAAAATTTCCCTTTTACTTATATTCAAGTTGAAAAATTTCATTTCTCCTCCAGGTCTGAATAAATATAGATCATTTTTATGAGAAAAATATCCCCAGAAAGCAAAGAAGATACTTTCTTCACTGAAATATAGATTCAGAATTGTAGCTTCAATGCTTGGCAGATAGATAATATTTCATTAACCAAACAAATCAATCAAGCGATCAATATTTAAATGAATTACTTAACAGAATTCAAATATTTCCTGATTCAATGTAGCGATAGTAAAACTGCCTGCTTCATAAAATTCCCCTGATAAGTCCTAATAGAGAGTAGAATTCATAGCAAGAAAAATCACATTAGCTATTTTCTCTTCCCCCAATAAGTTAAAAGTGGTTCTTATATCTCCTTCTGCCAGAGAACTGCATTTCCTACTCACTGCTGAATGCTCTTGTCTCTAATATACTTCACAGAGGAGTGATAATTTACTTTTTTCACTAGGAAATAAATGTTCAATGGTTTAGAGGAGAAAAAAGTCTCATCTACTTATTCATTTCAAATGTTTTCCCACAAATTCACACCAGTTATATTGAACTTTCTCTGAACATGAGGATGTAAAGTATTGGAACAGAGATTCCATTTCCCAAGTTAAAAGCTATGGTAGCTTTACAACTCAAGTGGCTATGGTACTTCACTCCAAATTTTCTCAATGAGGATAATAAACCCTAGAACAAGTGAATGGTTAAGAATTTCTAGAGAAACTTACATAAAAACTGAAATATATACTTAGGAAGAAGAAATCTACTTATGTAACCAACACAGTGAAACAATTCTGGGAAGATTTTGCATGACAAATTTTCCATGATTAAAATATCTATTCAGTTAATATCTAAAAATAACTAAATTTCTACCATAGAATTAGATAGCAAATTTTTTTGAGTATAGTTGACATACAACAGTATGTTGGTTTCAAGTGTTCAGTTCAGTGACTCAGTTGTGTCTGACTATTTGCCACCCCATGGACTGCAGCATGGCAGGCTTCCCTGTCCATCACCAACTCCTGGAGCTGGCTCAAACTCATGTCCATTGAATTTGTGATGCCATCCAACCATCTCATCCTCTGTCATCCCCTTCTCCCACTTTCAATCTTTCCCAGCATCAGGGTCTTTTCAAAGGAGTCAGTCCTTCACATCAAGCGGCCAAAGTATTGGAGCTTCAGATTCAGCATCAGTTCTTCCAATGATTATTCAGGACTGATTTCATTTAGGATGGAATGGTTGGATCTCCTGTCAGTCCCAGGGACTCTCAAGAGTTTTCTCTAACACCACAGTTCAAAAGTACCAATTCTTTGGCACTCAGCTTCCTTTAGAGTCCACTCTCACACCATACATGACTACTGGAAAAACCATAGCTTTGACTAGACAGACCGTTATTAGCAAAGTAATGTCTCTGCTTTTTAATATGCTGTCTAGTTTAGTCATAGTTTTCTTCCAAGGAGCAAGCATCTTTTAATTTCATGGCTGTAGTCACCATCTGCAATGATTTTAGAGCCCAAGAAAATAGAGTCTCACTGTATCCATCGTTTGCCCATACATTTGCCATGAAGTGATGGGATCAGATGCTCTGATCTTAGTGTTTTGAATGTGAGTTTTAAGCCAGGTTTTTCATGCTCCTCTTTCATTTTCATCACAAGGCTCTTTAGTTCCTCTTCACTTTCTCAAATAAGGCTGGTGTCATCTGCATATCTGAGGTTCTAGATATTTCTCCCTGCAGTCCTGATCCCAGCTTCTGCTTTATCCAGACTGGCATTTCACTTCTCATGATGTACACTGCATATAAGTTAAATAAACAGGGTGACAATATACAGCCTTGATGTACTCCTTTCCCAATTTTCAACCAATCCATTGTTCCACATCCAGTTCTAACTGTTGCTTCTTGACCTGCATACAGGTTGCTCAGGAGGCAGGTAAGGTGGTCTGGAATTCCCACCTCTTGAAGAATTTTCCACAGTTTTTAGTGATCCACCAAGTCAATGGCTTTAGCATAGTCAATGAAACAGAAGTAGATATTTTTCTGGAATTCTTTCTTTTTCTGTGATCCAACGAATGTTGGCAATTTTATATCTGGTTCCTCACTTCAGTTCAATGGCTCAGTCATCTTCAACTCTTTGGGACCCCATGGACTGCAGCACACCAGACCTCTTCCATAGTTCATCTGGCACTCTGTGTATCAGATCTAATCCTTTGAATCTCTTTGTCACTTCCACTGTATAATCATTAGGGATTTTATTTAGGCCATACCTGAAAGGCCTAGTGATTTTCTTTACTTCCTTCAATTTAAGTCTGAATTTAGCAATAAGGAGTTCATGATCTAATCCACAGTCAGCTCCTGGTCTTGTTTTTGCTAGCTGTATAGAGCTACTCCATCTTTGGCTGCAAAGAATATAACCAATCTGATTTCGGAGATGACCATCTGGTGATTTCCATGCCTAGAGTCTTCTCTTCTGCTGTTGGAAGAAGGTGTTTTCTATGATCAGTGTATTCTCTTGGCAAAACTCTATTGACCGTTGCCCTGCTTCTTTCTGTACTCTAAGGCCAAATTTGCCTGTTACCCCAGGTGTTTCTTCACTTCCTACTTTTGCATTCCAGTCCCCTATGAATATATATGAAAAGGACATCTGTTCTGGGTGTTAGTTCTAGAAGGTCTTGCAACTCTTCATAGGACTGTTCAAATTCAGCTTCTTCAGCTTTACTGGTTGGGGCATAGATTTGGATTACTGTGATATTGAATGGTTTGCCTTGGAAATAGAACAGAGATCATTCAGTCATTTTTGAGATTGCATCCAAGTAGTGCATTTAAGATCTTTTTTTGATTATGAAGGCTATTCCATTTCTTCTAAGGAACTCTTGCCCACAGTAGTTGATATAATGGTCATCTGAGTTAAATTCACCCATTCCAGAGCAATTTAGTTCACTGATTCCTAAAATGTCAATGTTCACTCTTACCATCTCCTGTCTGACCATTTCCAATTTGCTTTGATTCACTGACCTAACATTCCTGGTTCCTATGCAATATTACTCTATACAGCATCAGACTATACTTCTGTCACCAGTCACATCCACAACTGGTGGTGTCTTTGCTTTGGCTCCATCTCTTCATTCTTTCTGGAGTTATTTTTCTACTGATCTCCAGTAACATATTGGGCCCCTCCCTACCTGGGGAGTTCATCTTTCAGTGTCCTATCTTTTTGCCTTTTCATACTGTTCATGGGGTTCTCATGGCAAGAATAGTGAAGTGGTTTGTCATTCCCTTCTCCCTTCTGGTTCAGCAGCCTGTTCTAAATCTAGCCTGAATATCCAGAAGTCTAGGTTCCCATACTGTTAAAGTCTAGCTTGGTGAATTTTGAGCATTACTTTGCTGGTGTGTGAAATCAGTACAATGCACAGTAGTTTAAACATTCTTTGGCACTGCCTTTCTTTGGGATTGGAATGAGAATGGACCTCTTCCAGCTCTGTGGGATTGCTGAGTTTTCCAAATTTGCTGGCATATTGAGTGCTGCACTTTATTTTATTTTTTTCCATTTATTTTTATTAGTTGGAGGCTAATTACTTTACAATATTGTAGTGGTTTTTGCCATACATTGACATGAATCAGCCATGGATTTACATGTGTTCCCCATCCTGATCCCCCCTCCCACCTCCTTCCCCACCCAATCCCTCTGGGTCTTCCCAGTGCACCAGGTCTGAGCACTTATCTCATGCATCCAACCTGGGCTGGTGATCTGTTTCACCCTTGATAATATACATGTTTCAATGCTGTTCTCTTGAAAAATCCCACCCTCGCCTTCTCCCACAGAGTCCAAAGGTCTGTTCTGTACATCAGTGTCTCTTTTTCTGTTTTGCATATAAGGTTATCGTTACCATCTTTCTAAATTCCATATATATGTGTTAGTATACTGTATTAGTGGTTTTCTTTCTGGCTTACTTCACTCTGTATAAGGGGCTCCAGTTTCATCCATCTCATTAGAACTGATTCAAATGACTTCTTTTTAATGGCTGAGTAATATTCCATGGTGTATATGTACCACAGCTTCCTTATCCATTTGTCTGCTGATGGGCATCTAGGTTGCTTCCATGTCCTGGCTATTATAAACAGTGCTGCAATGAACATTGGGGTACACGTGTCTCTTTCAATTCTGGTTTCCTTGGTATGTATGCCCAGAAGTGGGATTGCTGGGTCATATGGGAGTTCTATTTCCAGTTTTTTAAGAAATCTCCACACTGTTCTCCATAGTGGCTGTGCTAGTTTGCATTCCCACCAACAGTGTAAGAGGGTTCCCTTTTCTCCACACCCTCTCCAGCATTTATTGCTTGTAGACTTTTGGATAGCAGCTATCCTGACTGGCATGTAATGGTACCTCATTGAGGTTTTGATTTGCATTTCTCTGATAATCAGTGATGTTGAGCATCTTTTCATGTGTTTGTTAGCCATCTGTATGTCTTCTTTGGAGAAATGTCTGTTTAGTTCTTTGGCCCATTTTTTGATTGGGTCATTTATTTTTCTGGAGTTGAGCTGGAGGAGTTGCTTGTATATTTTTGAGATTAATCCTTTGTCTGTTTCTTCATTTGCTATTATTTTCTCCCAATCTGAAGGCTGTCTTTTCACCTTGCTTATAGTTTCCTTTGTTGAGTGCTGCACTTTAATAGCATCATATTTTGCAGTTTGAAATTACTCACCTGAAACCCCATCACCTCCACTAGTTTTGTTTATATTGATGCTTCCTAAGGCTTGCTTGATATGCCCCTCTTAGATATATGCACTCTGTGTGAGTGATCACACCATCGTTTTTATGTGGGTCATGAAGATCTTTTTTGTATAGTTCTTCTGTGTATTCTTGTTGCCTTTTCTTAATATCTTCTGCTTCTGTTAGGTTCATGTCATGTCAGTCCTTTATTGAGCTGATCTTTCAATGAGATATTCCCTTGGTATATCTAATTTTCTTGAAGAGATCTCTAGTCTTTCCCATTCTGTTGTTTTCCTCTATTTCTTTGTGTTGTTCACTTAGGAAGGCTTTCTTATCTCTCCTTGCTATTCTTTGGAACTTTGCATTTCAATTGGGCATATCTTTCCTTTTCTCTCTTGCTTTTACTTCTCTTTTTTAACCATCTTGCCTTTTTCCATTCCTTTCCCTTGGAGATGGTTTTGATCACTGCTTCCTGTACAATGTGACAAGCTTCTGTCCATCACTCTTCAGGCACTCTGTATCATATCTTATTCCTTTAATGTATTTGTAAGTTCCACTGTATAATCATAAGGGGTTTGATTTAGGTCATACCTGAATGACCTAGTCGTTTTCCTTACTTTCTTCAATTTAAGTCTGAATTTGGCAATAAGGAGTTCATGATCTGAGCCACAGTCAGCTCCTGATCTTGTTTTTGCTGACTGTATAGAGCCTCTCCATCTTTGGCTGCGAAGAATATAATCAATCTGAGTTTGGTACTGACCATCTGGTGATGTCCATGTGTAGAGTCTTCTCGTGTTGTTGGAAGAGGGTGTTTGCTATGACCAGTGTGTTCTCTTGGCAAAACTCTATTAGCCTTTTCCCTGCTTCATTCTGTACTCCAAGGCCAAAGTTGCCTGCTACTCCAGGTATCTCTTCCTACTTTTGCATTGCAGTCCCCCATGATGAAAAGGACACTTTTCTTTTTTTTTTTTTTTTTTTTGGTGTTATTTTTAGAAGGTCTTGTAGGTCTTCACAGAACCTCTCAACTTCAGCTTCTTTGGCATTAGTGATTAGAGCATAGACCTGGGTTACTGTGATAATGAATGATTTGTATTGGAAACAGAGATTATTCTGTTTTTGAGATTGCACTGAAGTACTGAATTTTTGACTCTTTTGTTGACTATGAGAGCTACTCCATTTTCTAAGGGATTCTTGCCCACAGTTGTCAATATAATGGTCATCTGAATTAAATTCACTCATTCCTGTCCATTTTAGTTCACTTATTCCTAAAATTTTGATGTTCACTCTTGCCTCTTTGGCCTGAGTGTTTGGCCACTCAGGTTTTTTTGGCCAAACTCCTGTTTGGCCACTTCCAATTTACCTTGATTCATGGACCTAACATTCCCAGTTCTTATGCAACATTGTTCTTTACAGCATCAGACTTTACTTCTAAGACACATCTACAACTGAGTGTTGTTTTCACTTTGGCTCAGCCTCTTCATCCCTTCTAGAGCTTTTCTCCACTCTTCTCCAGTAGCATATTGGGCTCTTACTAACCTGGGGAGTTCATCTTTCAGTGTCCTAACTTTTTGCTGTTTCATACTGTTTATGGGGTTCTCAAGGCAAGAATATTGAAGTGATTTGCCATTTCCTTCTCCAGTGGAACATGATTTGTCAGAACTCTCCACCATGACCCATCCATTTAGGATAGCCACATGACATGGCTCATAGTTTCATTGAGTTAGACAAGGCTGTGATCTATGTGATCAGTTTGGTTAGTTTTCTGTGATTGTGGTTAATATATATATATATAATTCTGTGATATTATATATATATAATTCTGTATATTACAATGTTATTGAATGCTACTAATACATTGATATGAACCTGGCTTATTTGACAAATCAGCCAAAATTAATTTTTTAAAAAGTGACAAATTTCAAGTCACAGATAACTTAGGGTAACTTAAAATTTTTGGTAAGTTTGTTTGCTTAAAATTATTGCTGAACTTATGCTAGTAAAACTTATCTCTAGAAATATATACAAAATTTTTTATAGATATATTACTTGCCTTGAATTTGAAAGAAAAATGAAAAGATGGTGTTGCTGGATAAAATGAAGAAAACAAAATTGGCAAATGATAATTTCTGCAGTGCTACATGAGGGTTCATTTTAATATTTTCTCTCCTGAGTACATTTGAAATTTACCTAATGAAAAAAAACTTCTTTTTTTCTTTTGTTTATTTTTAGTTTGATGTCAGTAGAAAGTTTTGCCACCATAAAATTTCAAATATCTCTCATGATTTATTTTTGTTAAATCCTTTTTTAAAAAATATAATTATTCATCAGTACATTATTGTAGAGCAATTAGAAAATACACATAAACCAGAGGAAGAATATAAGCATGCATAATCAAACTACTTAGATATAAGAGCATTAATGATTTTCACTTAAATATATATTATTGGAAGAAATAATGAAAACAGTCTCTAAGGATATCTTTGCATATTAAAGGCTGTGGTACATAATGCTATGAAGAGCATTGCTTATCTTTGCTTAATTACATGGTATGTTGAAGTATGTGTGTGTGTTTGTGTCTGTCATGGGTGTGAATGCCCAAGAGTTTATGTAGAAGTGTAAGGCAAAACTTGTTATTTTTTTTTTTATGATTCAATTTCAGACACCATCCATTTATATTTTCATATAAATATAACTTTAACTTTTATATAATAAAATAATTTCATATTAATCTTTTATGATATTTTCATAAATTAATGTTAAAGATTGTGAAATGCAATTTTGGTATATATTGAAGTGATTGTAAGTTTTTTTAACTGAATTGAATAATCAACCGAGATAGAGAAAATATTAACAAAAAAGAAAGAGTAAGAGAAATTAATAATAAAAATGTATACTGTTAATAAAAATAATTGTTTAAAAAACATCAAACACCATGATGGAACAGTATTTTATTTTTAATTTTTTTCATTAGTTGGAGGCTAATTAATTTACAATATTGTAGTGAGTTTTTTCATACATTGAAATAAATCAGCCATGGATTTACATGTGTTCCCCATCCCAATGCCCCCTCCTACCTCCCTCTCCACCCGATCCCTCTGGGTCTTCCCAGTGCACCAGGCCTGAGCACTTGTCTCATGCATCCAGCCTGGGCTGGTTATCTGTTTCACCCTAGATACTATACATGTTTCGATGCTGTTCTCTTGAAAAATCCCACCCTCGCCTTCTCCCACAGAGTCCAAAAGTCTGTTCTATACATTTGTGTCTCTTTTTCTGTTTTGCATATAGGGTTATGATTAACATCCTTCTAAATTCCATATATATGTGTTAGTATATTGTAATGGTCTTTATCTTTCTGGCTTACTTTACTCTGTATAATGGGCTCCAGTTTCATCCATCTCATTAGAACTGATTCAAATGAATTCTTTTTAATGGCTAAATAATATTCCATGGTGTATATGTACCACAGCTTCCTTATCCATTCGTCTGCTGATGAGCATCTAGGTTGTTTCCATGTCCTGGCTATTATAAACAGTGCTGCAATGAACATTGGGGTACACGTGTCTCTTTCAATTCTGGTTTGCTCGGTGTGTATGCCCAGAAGTGGGATTGCTGGGCCATATGGCAGTTCTACTTCCAGTTTTTTACGAAATCTCCACAGTGTTTTCCATAGTGGCTGGGCTAGTTTGCATTCCCACCAACAGTATAAGAGGGTTCCCTTTTCTCCACACCCTCTCCAGCATTTATTGCTTGTAGACTTTTGGATTAGCAGCCATCCTGACTGGCGTGTAATGGTACCTCATTGAGGTTTTGATTTGCATTTCTCTGATAATCAGTGATGTTGAGCATCTTTTCATGTGTTTGTTAGCCATCTGTATGTCTTCTTTGGAGAAATGTCTGTTTAGTTCTTTGGCCCATTTTTTGATTGGGTCATTTATTTTTCTGGAGTTGAGCTGAAGGAGTTGCTTGTATATTTTTGAGATTAATCCTTTGTCTGTTGCTAAATTTACTATTATTTTCTCCCAATCTGAGGGCTGTCTTTTCACCTTGCTTATAGTTTCCTTTGTTGTGCAAAAGCTTTTAAGTTTCATTAGGTCCCATTTGTTTATTTTTGCTTTCGTTTCTAATATTCTGGGATATGGGTCATAGAGGATCCTGCTGTGATTTATGTTGGAGAGTGTTTTTCTTATATTCTCCTCTAGGAGTTTTATAGTTTCTGGTCTTACATTTAGATCTTTAATCCATTTTGAGTTTATTTTTGTGTATGGTGTTAGAAAGTGTTCTAGTTTCATTCTTTTACAAGTGGTTGACCAGTTTTCCCAGCACCACTTGTTAGAGGTTGTCTTTTTTTCATTGTATATCTTTGCCTCCTTTGTTGAAGATAAGGTGACCATAGGTTCATGGATTTATCTCTGGGCTTTCTATTCTGTTCCATTGATCTATATTTCTGTCTTTGTGCCAATACCATACTGTTTTGATGACTGTGGCTTTGTAGTAGAGTCTGAAGTCAGGCAGGTTGATTCCTCCAGTTCCATTCATCTTTCTCAAGATTGCTTTGGCTATTCGAGGTTTTTTGTATTTCCATACAAATTGTGAAATTATTTGTTCTAGTTCTGTGAAAAATACCGTTGGTAGCTTGATAGGGATTGCATTGAATCTGTAGATTGCTTTGCATAGTATAGCCATTTTGACAATATTGATTCTTCCAATCCATAAACATGGTATATTTCTCCATCTGTTTGTGTCCTCTTTGATTTCTTTCATCAGTGATTTATAGTTTTCTATGTGTAAGTCTTTTGTTTCTTTAGGTGGATATACTCCTAAGTATTTTATTCTTTTTGTTGCAATGGTGAATGGTATTGTTTCCTTAATTTCTCTTTCTGTTTTCTCATTGTTAGTGTATAGGAATGCAAGGGATTTCTGTGTGTTAATTTTATATCCTGCAACTTTACTATATTCGTTGATTAGCTCTAGTAATTTTCTGGTAGAGTCTTTAGGGTTTTTTATGTAGAGGATCATGTCATCTACAAACAGCGAGAGTTTCACTTCTTCTTTTCCTATCTGGATTCTTTTACTTCTTTTTTCTGCCCTGATTGCCGTGGCCAACACTTCCAAAACTATACTGAATAGGAGTGGTGAGAGTGGGCACCCTTGTCTTGTTCCTGATTTTAGGAGAAATGCTTTCAATTTTTCACCATTGAGGGTAAAGATTGCTGTGGGTTTTTTCATATATAGCTTTTATTATGTTGAGGTGTGTTCCTTCTATTCCTGCTTTCTGGAGAGTTTTAATCATAAATGGATGTTGAATTTTGTCAAAGGCTTTTTCTGCATCTATTGAGATAATCATATGGTTTTTTCTTTCAATTTGTTAATGTGGTATATCACATTGATTGATTTGTGGATATTAAAGAATCCTTGCATTCCTGGGATAAAGTCCACTTGTTCATGGTATATGATTTTTTTAATATGTTGTTGGATTCTGTTTGCTAGAATTTTGTTAAGGATTTTTGCATCTATGTTCATCAGTGATACTGGCCTGTAGTTTTCTTTTTTTGTGGCATCTTTGTCTGGTTTTGGAATTAGGGTGATGGTGGCCTCATAGAATGAGTTTGGAAGTTTACCTTCTTCTGCAATTTTCTGGAAGTGTTTGAGTGAGATAGGTGTTAGCTATTCTCTAAATTTTTGGTAGATATCAGCTCTGAAGCCATCTGGTCCTGGGCTTTTGTTTGCTGGAAGATTTCTGATTACAGTTTCGATTTCCTTGCTTGTGATGGGTGTGTTAAGATCTTCTACTTCTTCCTGGTTCAGTTTTGGAAAGTTATACTTCTCTAAGAACTTGTCCATTTGTTCCAAGTTGTCCATTTTATTGGCATAGAGCTGCTGGTAGTAGTCTCTTATGCTCCTTTGTATTTCAGTGTTGTCTGTTGTGATCTCTCCAGTTTTGTTTCTAATTTTGTTAATTTGGTTCTTCTCCCTTTGTTTCTTAATGAGTCTTGCTAATGGTTTGTCAATTTTGTTTATTTTTTTCAAAAAACCAGCTTTTAGCTTTGTTGATTTTTGCCATGGTCTGCTTAGTTTCTTTTGCATTTATTTCTGCCCTAATTTTTAAGATTTCTTTCCTTCTACTAACCCTGGGGTTCTTCATTTCTTCCTTCTCTAGTTGCTTTAGGTGTAGGGTTAGGTTATTTATTTGAATTTTTTCTTGTTTCTTGAGGTAGGCCTGTAATGCTATGAATCTTCCCGTTAGCACTGCTTTTACAGTGTCCCATAGGTTTTGGGTTGTTGTGTTTTCATTTTCATTCATTTCTATGCATATTTTGATTTCTTTTTTGATTTCTTCTATGATTTGTTGGTTATTCAGAAGCGTGTTGTTTAGCCTCCATATGTTTGAATTTTTAATAATTTTTTTCCTGTAATTGAGATCTAGTCTTACTGCACTGTGATCGGAAAAGATGACTGGAATGATTTCAATTTTTTTTGAATTTACCAAGACTAGATTTATGGCCCAGGATGTGATCTATTATGGAGAAGGTTCCATGTGCACTTGAGAAAAAGGTGAAGTTGATTGTTTTGGGGTGAAACGTCCTTTAGATGTCAATAAGGTCTAGCTGGTCCATTGTGTCCTTTAAAGTTTGTGTTTCCTTGTTAATTTTCTGTTTAGTTGATCTATCCATAGTTGTGAGTGGGGTATTAAAGTCTCCCACTATTATTGTGTTACTATTAATTTCCTCTTTCATACTTGTATTTGCCCTACATATTGCAGTGCTCCTATGTTGGGTGCATATATATTTATAATATCTTCTTCTTGGAATGATCCTTTGATCATTATGTAGTGTCCTTCTTTGTCTCTTTTCACAGCCTTCATTTGAAAGTCTATTTTATCTGATATGAGTATTGCGACTCCTGCTTTCTTTTGGTGTCCATTTGCATGAAATATTTTTTTCCAGCCCTTCACTTTTAGTCTGTGTGTGTCCCTTGTTTTGAGGTGGGTCTCTTGTAGATAGCATATATAGGGGTCTTGTTTTTGTACCCATTCAGCCAGTCTTTGTCTTTTGGTTGGGGCATTCAACCCATTTACATTTAAGGTAATTATTGATAGGTATGGTCCCTTTGCCATTTACTTTGTTGTTTGGGGTTCGCGTTTATACAACCTTTCTGTGTTTCCTGTCTAGAGAAGACCCTTTAGCATTTGTTGAAGAGCTGGTTTGGTGGTGCTGAATTCTCTCAGCTTTTGCTTGTCTGTAAAGCTTTTGAGTTCTCCTTCATATCTGAATGAGATCCTTGCTGGGTACAGTAATCTAGGTTGTAGGTTATTCTCTTTCATTACTCTAAGTATGTCCTGCCATTCCCTTCTGGCCTGAAGGGTTTCTATTGATAGATCAGCTGTTATCCTTATGGGAATCCCTTTGTGTGTTATTTGTTGTTTCTCCCTTGCTGCTTTTAATAGTTGTTCTTTGTGTTTGATCTTTGTTAATTTGATTAATATGTGTCTTGGGGTATTTCACCTTGGGTTTATCCTGTTTGGAACTCGCTGGGTTTCTTGGACTTGGGTGGCTATTTCCTTCCCCATTTTAGGGAAGTTTTCAGCTATTATCTCCTCAAGTAACTTCTCATGGCCTTTCTTTTCATCTTCTTCTTCTGGGACTCCTATGATTCAAATGTTGGGGCGTTTCACATTGTCCCAGAGGTCCCTGAGGTTGTCCTCATTTCTTTTGATTCTTTTTTCTTTTTTCCTCTCTGCTTCATTTATTTCCACCATTTTATCTTCTACCTTACTTATCCTATTTTCTGTCTCTGTTATTCTACTCATGTTTCCTTCCAGAGTGTTTTTTATCTCTTTTATTGCATTATTCATTTTTAATTGACTCTTTTTTATTTCTTCTAGGTCCTTGTTAAACATTTCTTGCATCTTCTCAATCTTTGTCTCCAGGCTATTTATTTGTAACTCCATTTTGTTTTCAAGATTTTGGATCATTTTTATTATCATTATTCTAAATTCTTTTTCAGGTAGAATACCTATCTCCTCCTCTTTTATTTGATTTGGTGGGCATTTTTCATGTTCCTTTACTTGTTGGGTATTTCTCTGCCTTTTGATCTTGTTTAGATTGCTGTGTCTGGAGTGGGCTTTCTGTATTCTGCTGGTCTGTGGTTCCTTTTTATTGTGGAGATTTTACCCAATGGGTGGGGTTGGACGATTGGCTTGTCAAGGTTTCCTGGTTAGGGAAGCTTGTGTCAGTGTTCTGGTGCGTGGAAATGGATTTCTTCTCTCTGGAGTGCAATGGAGTGCCCAGTAATGAGATTTGTGATGGGTCTATGTGTTAGGTGTGACTTTGGGCAGCCTGTATGTTGACACTTAGGTCTATGTTCCTGCGTTGCTAGAGAATTTGTGTGGTATGTCTTATTCTGGAGCTTCTTGGCTCTTTGGGGGTGGTTGGTTTTGGTGTAGGTATGGAGCCTTTTGGATGGACTCTTATTCCTTAATGTTCTGTGTAGTCATGAGTTTTCTGGTTTTCTCAGGTTTTGGGCTTAAGTCTCCTGCTTCTGGATTTCAGTTTTATTCTTCCAACAGTCTCAAGACTTGTCCAACTATGCAGCACTGATAATAAAACTTCTAGGTTAATGGTGAAAAGATTCTCCACCGTGAGGGACAACCAAAGAGGTTCACAGAGTTACATGAAGAATAGGAGAGGGAAGAAGGAGATAGAGGTGAGCAGGAGGAGAGAAAGGGGGACTCAAGAGGAGAGAGACAGATCTACGGAGTTATCTGTTCCCAAAGTGTTCGTAGCCCAGACACCCACAACGATTCACAGAATTGGATTGGGAAGAGAAGAGGAAAGGAGGAAATAGAGTTGTTCTGAGGTAGAAAACAGAGAGTCAAAAGTGGGAGAGAGTAATCAACACACTCCTGAATAGAAATGGGAATTGAATATTGGATTCTTAAATGTCCAAAATTTATATCACATACTGAAAAACAAAGATTAAAAATCTAGCATAGAGGTTAGACTCTTTGAAATACAATATTTAAAAACAAAAACAAAAACACAAAATTTAGAAATATATATGAAGTTCAGTTTAAAAATAGGGCTTCTCTCTTTTTTTTTTGCAAGGTTATTGTGAAATGAAAATTAAAATTAAGGAATAATAGAGGAGTATTAGAGGACTTTAAAAGGAAATACGAGAGAAAAACAAGAAAAAGAAAAGAAAAGAAAAAAAAGAAAGAAGAATAATAAAAGAAAAAAAATTTTCCTAATAAAAAACATCATAAAAATATATGAAAGTGAAAGTTGAAGAGTAATGGGGGAGTTGTAGGGAATTTTAAAAGAAAATAAAAGAGAAAAAAATTTTAAAAACAGGAAAGAAAAAAAATTTTTTTTTAATTTAACAAAAAATATACATATATATCTAGGAATTTCTCTGGAGCTGTTGCAGTCAGTGTAGGTTCAGTTCAATTCTAGATAGCTCCTTTTCCCAGCTTACACTTCTCGATATCTACAGGCCCCTTCCGGTGTAGTCGGTGTTACCTTCAGGGATTTTAATCCCTTGCACCGGTCCTTTCTGAAGCGATTCCCTTTGTTTATTTGGCTTCTGTTTGCCGCCTCTTCGGTGTCTAGTTTCCGCCCTGACACAGGCGGGCGGAGGTGATCTCTTACTTAGGTTCGCTGGTTCAGTTCAGTCCTGCTGCGGGGAGGGCGGGGCGCTGCAGGCAGACATCGCTGTGTGTGGGGAGCTCTCGCCGTGTTCCGGCCACACTGGGTTTGCCCCGCACAGGGGTGTCTGTGCTTTCCCGTCTGCACTGCTCGGGCTCCCGGCTGCTCTATATGGAGCGGGCCCTGCGTTGAGTGCGGTTACAGTTTTCGGGTCCTGCACAAAAGCGCGGATTCGGTTGCGCCTGCGTGTTGTGTCTTCCCCGCCTCAGCGTTCAGGCAGCCAGAGGCTTGGCGCCCTCTCCCCGGGCGCGCCGCGCCCCCTCCCTCCGCGGCCCCAGCGCGCGCCGCCGGTCGGGTCTCAGGGAGTCTTCAGACAGGAACCGGGGCCTGTTTGCCGGGTGGGCGGGGGCGGCTTCTCCGGGGCTGAGTTTGCCCCTTGCCCCTCCCCCTGCCTCCTACCTCCAGCGAGGATGGGACGGCTCTTCTCTGGAGTTTCTCAGTCCCTTTGTTTTGCGAACAGCCGGCGGTGTGTTCCGGCCGGTTAATTTTTCCCTCGCTCTCCCACAGTTTAAAAAAAATCTCCCTCCGACTTCTCTCAGGGCCTTCTGGCCGGTCCTTACCCTAAGCAATGCCGCTGGCTCCTCTCCGTTCCGCCCCCTCTTGCTGGTCTAGAATTACTTTTAAAGTATTGAAACAGGGAATGTTGGAAGATAATTTTTAAAAAAATTAGCTAGAGTAATTGTACTATATGTTACAACAGAGAAATTGAGGATGGTAGACAAAATTTATACAAATCAGTAAATATAGCTAACTCTGTAGCACTGTATTTTTTTAAACAAATCAAATGCCTGGATAGGAAAGTGGCTTTTTTAAATGTATTTTAGTATGTGTATGTGTATACTCAAAATATGTACAAAGATTATGACTCATAAACTGGAGAGTCTCTGAATAAACTTTTTTGTAATTATTTTATTGATATAAAAAGTTTAATTATAAAGAAGGTACAAAAAATAATACAAAGTGTATCATCCCTTTAATAAACTAACCATATTGTTTATACCATTAAATAAACATTATCTTTGTATATGTTTGCCCAGTTGATCTGCTAAAGATGGGGAAGAACAAAAAATGGAAATAACTGCTTCTCTATCTACCTATATTTGCATTGCCTGACTGTTTTACACAAAATATTTTTGTGACTGCAAACATTTTCATTACAATTATATTTTGATCATGAATCTCTTTTGATCATGAATCTCACCATTTCATTCAAAGTATAATTTAATATTCATTATCTTGAGTTCTATTTTATGTAGTATTAATATGGGTTTGGGTATTCTTTTTATTTACATTAGTTAAACATAACTGATCAGCCTTTTGTTTTTAATATTTTTAATATTCAATCTTAAATATTTAACTAATATTTACATCAGTTATACATAACTTTGATCAATCTTTTGGTTTTAATATTCTGTATTTTCTTGCAGTATACCTTAACTCTATGGCAAAAACTATATTGTATGTTGGAAAACAGGAAATATGCATTTTAGCAGGAAATTTTAATGCACTTAATTTGTTCTTATAGTTTGTTTATAATTTGTCATCTTGTTAATTTCTATATTTCATACCCTTGTAGACTTCTTGCTTTTATTTTTAAGTTTATTATTATATAATAATAGTGCACTTTTGTTGTTGTTGAAGTAAAGATTTAATAGTATCTTTAAGACTGAGGCCCTCTATTTAAAAAAGAGCTTAAATAAGCTCTTTCCTAGTTCTCCCCCAATCTACCTCACTTTTTAGCAATTATTGATATTATTACTTTGATTTCCATTTTTCTAATAATTAGTGATGTGGGACATCCTTCCATGTGCTTGTAGGTCATTTGTATGGCTTCTTTAGAGAAATGTCTATTTAGGTGTTCTGCCTATTTTTTGATTGGATTGTTTGGTTTTGTTGTTGTTACTGAGTTGTATAAGCTGTTTGTATGTTTTGTATGTATGCATGTAATTTGTATGTTTTGGATGCATGTGTGAAATTATTGGTCTCGTAATTTGCAAATATTTTCTCTCAGTCCTTAGGGTTTGTTGTTGTTGTTGTTGTTTATGGTTTCCTTGTTGAACAAAACCTTGTAAGTTTGATTAGTTCTTATTTGTCTATTTTTGCTTTTATTTTTATTGCCTTGGGAGACTGACCTAAGAAAACATTGCCAAGATTTATGTCAGAGAATACATTGCCTAAGTTCTCTTCTAAGAGTTTTATGGTTAATATTTATTTAAGTCTTTAAGCCATTTTGAGTTTATTTTTGTGTGTGGTATGAGGTAATATTCTAACTTTATTGATTTACATGTGGTTGTCCAACATCACCAATACCACTAACTAAATAGACCATATTTTGTACTTTTAATTTGTAATCTTTACAACAATTCTCATTATAAAATGGTTTTCTTTTTTGTTATTCATGTTCAAGTTTTCTTTGTTATTTGGAAACTATATTTATTTATTTGGTGATTGTACTTTTTTTTTTCTCCTTCATTTTTATTTATTTATTTTTAGTTAATTCATTTATTTTAATTGGAGGCTAATTACTTTACAATATTGTAGTGGTCTCACACTGGTCAGAATGGCTGCTATCTGAAAGTCTACAAACAATAAACGCTGGAGAGGGTGTGGAGAAAAGGGAACCCTCTTACACTGTTGGTGGGAATGAAACTAGTACAGCCAGTATGGAGAACAGTGTGGAGATTCCTTAAAAAACTGGAAATAGAACTGCCATATGACCTAGCAATCCCACTGCTGGGCATACACACCAGGAAACCAGAATTGAAGGAGACACGTGTACCCCAGTGTTCATTGCAGCACTGTTTACAATAGCCAGGACATGGAAGCAATGTAGATGTCCATTGGCCAATGAATGGGTAAGAAAGCTGTGGTACATATACACAATGGAATATTACTCAGCTATTAAAAAGAATGCATTTGAATCAGTTCTAATGAGTTGGATGAAGCTGGAGCCCATTATACAGAGTGAAGTAAGTCAGAAAGGAAAATACCAATACAGTATACTAATGCATATATATGGAATTTAGAAAGATGGTAACAATGACCCTATATATTAGACAGCAAAAGAGACACAGATGTGAGGAACAGACTTTTTGACTTTGTGGGAGAAGGTGGGGGTAGGATGATTTGAGAGGAAACTAATTTAAAATCATTTTTAGAGGAGTAAATGTGTCAAATGTTTTTGAAATCATATTCATCTGATATTCTTTCTGTGACATTTGTAGATGAAAATAACTTAGTCTGGTATAAGAATATCTCTGATACACATTTGTTCACTTTGTGTTGTCATTGTAAAAATTTCTATTTAAATTTGTAGAAGAGGTTTTGGTCATTTCTGAATTTTGTTTCTTTACACATATATTTTCATTTAATAAGATTTGTCTTTATAATACCATCATAGTATGCATGGGAGTGTGCATTTTTTTTAGAATATCACTTGGGGTTTTCCTGGTTTATCTTTCTACTTTGTTACATTTATTTTACTTGCCTTGGTTTATTCTTCAGGAATACCAATAAACAATTTATTGTATATCCATCTCCTGGGTTGCACATGTAAACTTTCCTCACTGATTTTTTTCAACTCTTGAATTTATTTCATTTTGGGATGTTTTCAAATCTGTTTCTACCTCATTGATTTAATTTTCTTTATCAGTTTGACTTCTCACTTCAGGATTTAACTATTTGATTGTACTATTGTGATTTATTAGATGCACTCTTATGTTTTCTTTTTTTTATACCTTATTCCTGTTTCATTCTACTGCCATTTCATCTTTCCCAGTTTTACTTTTTAATTGTTTTTTTTAACTAATGATAATTTCTTGTGTTCTTAATTTGTGAAAAACAAGTATTTTTCATAATCATGACAATGCCAAAGATTTTTTTCTGAAATTTGAAAAGTGAGGATCCTAAATTGTCTTTATTTCCTATCTAGCCACTTTTGGTATTTCCTTTTCCTCCTGCTATAGTTTTAGTGTAAACATTTTCAGTTTTGTTGTTGTTGTTGTTGTTTACTTAATAAGGAGGCTTTGGCTTATATTTTATGATTATGAACTTATGCCCTCTTGGAAGTATTATTTTTGACAAGTAAAAATAAATCATTTTCTTATATGTGAAGCTAACATCCAGTTGATACATTTTCATACTATGTTTTAGATATTTGTAGGTGTTCTCCAGAAACTTCCTTGTACTCCACTACTCTGTTCTCTAATAATTTTAAATAATGAGCAAACCAAAGTTTTCCAGAATGTATAATTAATAATATGGTTTTGTCTTCAACTCTTTCTCTAGTGGTGTGATTGATAGACTATTTCTCCAACAATAGAATCAATGGTTTCCCCCAATTAATTTTTAGAACTTCCTCTTTATTTCTTTCTTTATGCATAAATATATCCTGTGATTTTTCACTCTGAAATGATGTTAAAAGATGATATCCAAAATGTACTGAAGGTTCATGGAGGCCACCAGAACAAAATCCTAACAGGAGGTTGAGAGTTGTCCAGTTTTTACATGTTATATGCTCTGAGTCTCTAACACAGAAAGCAGATGGTGTAGGGGACTGCTAATTTTTGTAACATTTTAAAGATATTTTCTATATTATATTTTGAAATGGGTTAAATTAGGTTAAATTAGGCAAAGAGTTAAAGCTTAAATGTAGTTTTAAAAAATCTGGCCCCATCTGTCTCTAATTAATGTTGATAGTGTTGATCCACAAATCAGCCATTCAAATGTCTGAATCTAGTTTGAAGAGTACACCAATGAGTCTATGGCTATCTTAGTGAAAGCTTTGTATAAAAAATATTGTGAGTTTCTAGCCATATTATTTTTAATGTATGACTTATTTAATCAGAGAAAAATTCATTTGTCCCAGTTTTCTCATAATCTGTTAGAGTAATCAGAAGTTAGTTGAAACTTATAGATGGCAATTTGGAAGTATCTACTTGCCAATTTGAAATTGAAATAAAACTGAAAAGTTGAAATGTTTCAGTGGAGGATTGTTTAGACATTAAGCATACCTTGAAAATAGAATGAGCGCTAAATCAAGTTTTTGAAGGATATGAATAATATTTTCCATTTACACACATAATGGTAATAAGATGATACATAGATGTTTAAACATATATTTCTGTGCTAATTGGTTTAACTCTAGGATGTCTAACTGGAGGAGAAATGTTACACTTTTGAGGTATATATTTTATTTTTAAAGCAGGTTTATTTTCATAAATTAAAAAATATTCAGTAATGGAATAAAGCAAAATATAATTTTTATAGAAAGTAATAAATCTTATTTCAAAGTATAAAAACATGATGTGAATGATTAGAGCTTTGTAATCTATCACATCCTATTGAAAAGTTGGCTTCCCTGGTGGCTTAACAGTAAAGAATCTGCCCACAATACAGGGTCCTGGGTTTGATCCCTGGGTCAGGAAAATCCCCTGGAGTAGGAAATGGCAACTCACTCTAGCATGCTTGCCTGGAGAATTCTGTGGACAGAGGTTTTTCTTGTGATCCTCACAGGACAGCATTTATGCATATGTTGTTCACATATAAGATAGTGTGCTTCAGTAATATATGCATCTGCAATGTAAATTTATGCTCTTTGTTTTATAATTGCTTAACTCTAACTTATTTTGAATATTTATTTATAGCCAGAGGAATTTTGCTTGAAACATATCATTGTGCTTGTGTTTCAGTTGCTCTTTTACTCTTAAAAATTAATCTATTAATTTTTGAAAAAAATATGTAAAAGAATGTTCTCTGCATAGTCTTAATAGGAAACAACTATATTTTAGCAAATATGAGACTGTTCTAATTTTTATGTCTTTGCATGTACTGTTCTGAATCAAAATAATGCTTTAAAATATCATAATGATGAGTAGATAGATTTATGATTTTAACAATATCAAGTCTGACTTTTCATTTAACATTGTCATATTGACTTACTGAAGACTGGTGGGAGAATGCAGATAACCATCTACATTAGCACTGACATGTCCAAACCAGAAGGCATATATGTTCATAAAGACTTTTGCAGCCTTTAAATAACAAAAAACAAGGCTATAGCTATGTAGCACAAAATTCATGTATATGCAGTGTTCATAGGCAAACTGAAAGTAGGGCATGCTTTATTAACTAGTGGACAACTTTGTTTTTGGGAATTGGTTGAGAACTTGCAGTATAATACTGCAAATGCCTCATCTCCTTACACTGACAAACAAAAGGGCTTATGAGCTACAATTGCTGACTAGAAACGTATCTGTCGAACAAACAAACATCTTGGCCTTTCCACTAGTCTCTTCCTGCCCTGCACCCTCTGAAAGCCATCTGAAGGTTGACCATCATTTCCTTTATGTCCACCAACTCTTCCCCTGTTGCTCCAGTGGGTTTCACTGATAGCACTCCTGAGAAAACACATCACTCAGGGCCTGAATGGTTTGATTAAAGGCGTTTATCTCTGAAAAAAATCTCTCTAAATTTTTCTTTTTTATTGAAACAGAACTGGCACAGTGGTTTTTGTGGCAAATATTATTACAAATATAATGATGTACAAAATTCATTAAGTGGTTCTTATTTGAAGTTCAAATTCTACTAGGTGCAAAATTTTCACAAAGCAAAGCTGAGACACCATTTGAGGCCCTGGACTCCATTCAAGGTATATGCATCTGATTTTCTGGGCAATCTTTGGCAAAATTATTTGCATGGCCTTAACCTAATCTTGTGGGTGTTCCCCATCTGTAAAAAATTAGGTTAATGATACATGTTTATTTTTAAAGTGCTTTGGTATGCTAGGAGTAAAAATGTCACAAATGCAAATATTGTTATTATTGTATTTATTAATTGCTGAGGATGTCATCAGTGCACCTTTGTTATTTAAAAATCCTGCTTGCAGCTGAGAAAACATTATGCCTAACCCAAGCAGTTTTCAGTGGTGGTTGATGTAGAACTCACAGGGAAGGCAGTTGCTGGAGTGGACATTTATTAAGAGAAGAGTGTGAAAGAAAAAAAACAAAAACAAAAACAAAAACCCGCAGGTATGTAAAAGGTAATAGAGAAATATAAACACATATATGTTTCAATTAATTATCAGATTATTCTAATTTTATGACTATTTGTAACAAAAATATTATAGTGAGTAGATAGATTTATGGTTTTAAAGCTTAAATATATCAATAAATCTAGTTGTATTTTCTATATTTTCATTTAATATTGTTATATTAACTTGGAGAAAAATGGTAGGAAGATATTCTAGCAGGTAACATGAAAATGTTAACATCAAAATGTCCAAGCCCAGGAGAGAGCAAGATGGTGGAGAAGTAGGTGGACGTGGAGTACATTTCTCTCCATAGATACATCAGGAACACACCTTCAGACACAGAAGTGCATGCGGAACAGCAGCTGAGAGCCGATAGGAGGACCTGGCCATGGAAAATAATATATAGAACCCTGCAAAACTCGGTAGGATGAAGGAACTAGGGGGAAAAGCAGGATTGTTAATGGGACTGGACCTGCCCTCGGTGGGTGGGGGAACCGAAGCAGGGTCCAATCCCCACATCAGGGCAATTGTCTGAGTCAGAGGAGAAGCATTTAAGGATGGGAGTGAAACAGCTGATCCGGGGCAGCCTAAATGGGATGAGACTCAGACAGTCCTTGCCGCAGCCGTACACACCCCGGAGAGGGACACAGGTCCTCTGAAAGAAGCAGCAGCTGGGAGCTGGAATTTAGGGGTTGTGGAGCAACCCCAGGGCGAGGGCTGCTGTTGACTGTGGAGAGACAGCTAGAGAGGATGTGAGAGAGGAGATTATGGTGGGAAATGCCTGTGGAGGAAAGCCGGGCAGCCGTGGAAGCAAGGCAATACTGCTGAGTCACGCATAGGGTTGGAGCCATCATCACAGCCTCTCTCTCCCCACAGGCCAGCATCGGCAGCTGAACAACAGAGAGGCTGGCCCACCAAACCCCTGAGGCACAGAACTGCAGAGCAGGACCCACCCAGGGGGCCCCTTTAAGTGTCTGACGCGCTGATTTACGGAGCAGGACCCCAGCCGGGGCCCCTCTATGTGCCTGATCTGTCAAAAAAAACAGAGAAGGACCCCCGGCAAGGGAGCCCTCTAAGTGTCTGAATGGGCAGAGCTATGGAGAAAGATTGGTCCAACAGGCCTGATCGCAAGCTGCAAGAGGCTGAAAAAAAGGCTCAGTTAGGCCCACAACTCCTGGGGCGGAGGCAGTCCGTGTCCCTGCACGCTTCGTGCTGCCGGGGTCCCCGCAAGCCAAGCAGCTGAGCCACATTCATGCTCAGCTCTCACGGGGCAGAGAGAAACTGCCACAGGCAGAGAGAAACCTGGCTTCTATGCACACAGGGTCGCTTCGGCGGTGCCCAACTCTTCGTGACCCTGGACAGTATGGCCTGCCAGAGCTCTCTGTCGGGGGACCGGGGGAAGTTCTCCAGGCAAGAACGCTGGAGCGTATTGGCCAATCCTGGTTGCCATCCCCTTCTATATTTCCTGCTGCGCTAGCCACCAACCCCCCTGAGCACCTGCTGCTGCCAGAACCCCTGCGACCTAAGCAGCTGCCCCACCTCCACGCCTGGCCCTCATGGAGCAAACCCAAGCCCTCCAGGGCAGCCTCAGAAGCAAACCTCAGTGGACGACCCACATGCAGAGGTGAAAATAAAACCACAAGTGAAACCCAGGGGCAGTGTGGCTAAGGAAGAAGACCCAAAACCTTCCCACCAGCCGCACAAGCTGCAGATTAAATCCACACAATCAGCTAGGCAGACTCTGTGTCTATGGGAGATATGAAAGGTCACTGAGAGCCCCCACAAAGGAAAACGCACTCATTCTGATAGCTGTGGACATTGGAGGCAAGAACACGCAAGGGTAGCATCAGATTAGAATCTGAACTGCCCCCTCCAAAGGTTCAGAGATCTGCACAATGTTGGAGGGCATCTGACGGGGGTGAGATGGACTCTGGCTCCCAGTGAGGGAAAGGACTCTGACAGCAAGCAGTGACTCAAGAAAAGCATTTATTATTATTCTTATGTTTTGTCTTGTTCTGTAGATTCTTTTGGACTTTTTCTTCTTTTTTTTTTCTCCCCCTCCGCACCCCATTGTAGTTTTTGATTTTATTTGCACTATGAAATTTAATTAAGTTTTGGAGCTTTTTTTTTTTTTTTTTTTTTTTTTTATTTTTTTTTTTGTTATAAACCTCTGCCTCAATGTTGGGCTTTTGCAGTTCTGTGGATTTTTCCTTTTGTTTTCTTTTTTTTCTTTTAATTTTAATTTTTTAAATCTATTATTATATTTTCTACATTTATTCCTTTGCTTTTCCTACTGTTATTTTCCCCTTTCAGTTAATCTTTAGTGCATATAAATCTTATCTAGCTCTAACTTTGCATATCTATTCTTTCTTTCTTTTCTTTCTTTCCTTTCCTCTTAACATGTATGTTAGTTTTATTTTCATTGCTTTATTCCCCAATTGGCACCTTGTTTTAGTTTTATTTTCCAGTTTGTGCTTTAGTTATTTTTTTTTCTTAACACGTATATATAATTTTTGGTTTCCTTTGTTTGCTGGGTCACTGTATTGTACTTTAATTTTGTTGGATTGTTTTGATTTTGCATATGGGTGCATATGTATATGTGTATATTCAGTCACATTTTTAGTGTTGTTATTAACCTCTGCCTCTACTTGGGGCTTTTGAAGTTCTGCGGAGTTTTCCTTTTTTTTTTTTTTTTTCTTCTTTTTAAACCTATTATATTTTTTTCTACATTTATTCTTTTGTTTGCCTTTCCTACTGCTCTTTTCTCTTGCAGTTAATCTTTAATGTATATAAATCTTATCTACCTCTATTTAACTTTGTATAACTATTCTTGCTTTCTTTTCTTTTTTCCTTTCCTCTCAACATATTTGTTAGTTTTATTTTCACTGCTTTATTCCCCACTTGGCATCTTGCTTTAGTTTTGTTGTTCAGTTTGTGTTTTAGTTAGTTTTTTCTTAACTGGTAAACATAACTTTTGATTTCCTTTGTTCACTCGGTCAATCTACTGTACTTTATTTTTGTTGGACTGTTTTGAGTATGCTTATGGGTGTATATATATATATATATATATATATATATATATGTATATGTGTGTATATATATGTATATATATATGTGTGTGTGTGTGTGTGTGTGTGTGTTCCATTATTTTTATTATTATTTGCCTGATTTTGTAACTGCCATTTGTCTGGGATTCTTCTTTGGTTCTCATGTTGGGGTATTTGTTTTAATCTCATTTAATGCCATAACAAACCACTTTTGGAATATTCACTGGTCAGGACCAGGGATCAATTCCTGAGGACTTGGAGTTGGAGCATTGACTCCAAGACCCTAGACTACCAGAAAACTAACCCAAGGGAGTATAAAATAGTGAAAACTCACACAAAGGAAACCACTTGAATACAAAATTCAGCATCACCCAACCACCAGTAGCATCCTGTGCAGGACACCTCATCTAAACAACAAGCAAAGCAAAAATACAAACCAAACCATCAGCAAATAGGATTACCACCTCACTGAGCCTTGCCCATCAGAGGAAAAACAAACACTGCAACAAGAAAACCTCAGCAAAATTCTCACCCTATACAAACCACAGGACCACCTTAGGATGGCAGAAATGAAAACAAAGAAAGAATTCAACCTTGAAGCTTGGGAAAATGACCTCAAACAAAATAAGTTAAAAAAAAAATGAAAAAGCAGAGAAACATGACACAAATGAAGGAAAAAACTAAAAACACTAGAGACAAAACTCCAAATAAATGAAGAGGAAACAGACAAACTACCTGAAAAAAGATTCAGAATAATGATCAGTTCAGTTCAGTTCAGTCACTCAGTCATGTTTGACTCTTTGCGACCCAGTGAATCCCATCATGCCAGGCTTCCCAGTCCATCACCAACTCTCAGGGTTTACTCAAACTCATGTCCATTGAGTTGGTGATGCCATCTAGCCATAACATCCCTTGTAGTCCCTTTCTACTCCTGCCCCCAATCCCTCCCAGCATCAGGGTCTTTTCCAATGAATCAGTTCTTCTCATGAGGTGGCCAAAGTATTGGAGTTTCAGCTTCAGCATCAGTCCTTCCAATGACCACACAGGATTGATCTCCTTTACGATGGACTGGTTGGATCTCCTTGTAGTCCAAGGGACTCTCAAGAGTCTTCTCCAACACCACAGTTCAAAAGCATAAATTGTTCAGCACTCAGTTTTCATCACAGTTCAACTCTCACATCTGTACATGACCACTGGAAAAACCATAGCCTTGATCAGACAGACCTTTTTTGGCAAAGTAATGTCTCTGCTTTTTAATATTCTATCTAGGTTGGTCATAACTTTCCTTCCAAGGAGTAAGTGTCTTTTAATTTCATGGCTGCAATCACCATCTGCAGTGATTTTGGAGACCCAAAAAATAAAGTCTGACACTGTTTTCTCTGTTCCCCCATCTATTTCCCATGAGGTGATGGGACCAGATGCCATGATCTTAGTTTTCTGAATGTTGAGCATTAAGCCAACTTTTTCACTCTCCTCTTTCACTTTCATCAAGAGGCTCTTTAGTTCTTCTTCCCTTTCTGCCATAAGGGTGGTGTCATCTGCATATCTGAGGTTATTGATATTTCTCCCGGCAGTCTTGATTTCAGCTTGTGCTTCCTCCAGCCCAGTGTTTCTCATGATGTACTCTGCATATAAGTTAAATAAGCAGGGTGACAATATACAGCCTTGATGAACTCCTTTTCCTATTTGGAACCAGTCTGTTGTTCCATGTCCTGTTCTAACTGTTGCTTCTTGACCTGCATACAGGTTTCTCAAGAGGCAGGTCAGGTGGTCTGGTATTCCCATCTCCTTCAGAATTTTCCACAGTTTATTGTCATCCACACAGTCAAAGGCTTTCGCATAGTCAATAAAGTGGAAATAGATGTTTTTCTGAAAGTCTTGCTTTTTTGATGATCTAACGGATATTGGAATTTGATCTCTGGTTCCTCTGCCTTTTCTAAAACCAGCTTGAACATCTGGAAGTTCACAGTTCACATATTGCTGAAGCCTGACTTGGAGAATTTTGAGCATTACTTTACTAGCATGTGAGATGAGTGCAATTGTGTGGCAGTCTGAGCATTATTTGCCATTGCCTTTCTTTGGGATTGGAATGAAAACTGGCCTTTTCTAGTTCTGTGACCACTGCTGAGTTTTCCAACTTTGCTGGCATATTGAGTGCAGCACTTTCACAGCATCATCTTTCAGGATTTGAAATAGCTCAACTGGAATTCCATCATCTCCACTAACTTTGTTCATAGTGATGCTTCCTAAGGCCCACTGGGCTTCACCTTCCAGGATGTCTGGCTCTAGGTGAGTGATCACCCCATCATGATTATCTGGGTTGTGAAGATCTTTTCTGTACAGTTCTTCTGTGTCTTCTTGACACCTCTTCTTAATATCTTCTGCTTCTGTTAGGTCCCTACCATTTCTGTCCTTTATCAAACCCATCTTTTCATGAAATGTTCCCTTGGTATCTCTAATTTTCTTGAAGAGATCTCTAGTTATTCCCATTCTGTTGTTTTCCTCTATTTCTTTGCATTGATCACTGAGGAAGGCTTTCTTATCTCTCCTTGCTATTCTTTGGAACTCTGCATTCAAATAGGTATATCTTTCCTTTTCTCCTTTGCTTTTTGCTTCCCTTCTTCTCACAGCTATTTCTAAGGCCTCCTCTAAGAAATGGACAGTTTCTTAGAAAAGTTCAATCTTCTAAGATTGAACCAGGAAGAAATATAAACTATGAACAACCCAATTACAAGCACTGAAATTGAAGCTGTGATTAAAAAAAAAGAAAAAAATTCTCCCCAAAAAACAAAAGCTCAGAAACAGATGGCTTCACAGGGGAATTCTATCAAACATTTAGAGAAGAGCTAATGCCTAGTTTTCTAAAACTCTTTCAAAAAATTGCAAAGGAAACAACACTTCTAGTAAATTTTTTTTCATTTATTTTTATTAGTTGGAGGGTAATTACTTTACAATATTGTAGTGGTTTTTGCCATACATTGACATGAATCAGCCATGGATTTACATATGCTCCCCATCCCGATCCCCCCTCCTGCCTTCCTCCCCATCCCATCCCTCTGGGTCTTCCCAGTGCACCAGCCCCAAGCACTTGTCTCATGCATCCAGCCTGGGCTGGTGATCTGTTTCACCCTTGATAATATACATGTTTCGATGCTAGTCTCTCAGGCCACCATCACCATCATACAAACAAATTCTATGAGGCCACCACCACCCTGATATAAAAAACAGACAAAGATATCACAGAAATAGAAAACTACAAGCCAAAATCACAGTTGAACATAGATGCAAAAGTCCTCAACAAAATTTTAGCAGACAGAACTCAGCAATACATCACAAAATTCATACACCATAATCAAGTTGGGTTTATTCTAGGGATGCAAGGATCCTTCAATATACATATATCAATCAGTGTGATGCACCATATTAACAAATTGAAAGATAAAAACCATATGATCATTTCAACAGAGGCAGAAAAAGCCTTTGACAAAATTCAGCACCCATCTATGGGCATAGACAGAACCTACATCAACATAGTAAATACCATATATGACAATCTTACAGCAATTATTCTCGATAATGAAAAACAGAAAATATTCCCGCTAAGATCAGGAACAAGACAAGGGTGTCCACTTTCACCACTATTATTCAACATAGTTCTGTAAGTCCTAGATACAGCAATCAGAGAAGAAAATGAAATAAAAGGAATCCAGATCAGAAAAAAAGAAGTAAAGCTGTCACTGTTTGCAGATGACATGTTACTGCACATAGAAAACCCTAAAGATATTATCAGAAAATTATTAGAGCTAATCAGTGAATTTAACAAAATTGCAGGATACAAAATCAATACACAGAATTCACTTTCTTTTCTATATACCAACAATGAAAAATCAGAAAGTGAATTTAAAGAATTAATCTCATTCACCATTGCAACAAAAAGAATTAAATATCTAGGAATAAACTTACCTAAGGAGACAAAAGAACTGTATACATATAATTATAAGACACTAATGAAAGAAATCAAAGGTGACATAAACATATGAAGAGATATTCCTTGTTCCTAGGTAGGAAGAATCAATATTGTGAAAATGACTATCCTACCAAATGCAATCTACAGATTCAATATGATCCTTATCAACTTACTAATGCCATTTTTCCATAGAACAAGAACAAAAAAATTCACAATTCACATGGAAACATGAGAAACCCTGAATAGCCACAGCAGTCTTGAGAAAGAAGAATGAAGCTGGAGGAATCCACCTTCCTGAGTTCAGATTATACTACAAAGCTGCAGTCATCAAGACAGTATGGTACTGGCACAGAAACAGAAATATAGAGCAATGCAACAAGATAGAAAGCTCAGAACTAAACCTACGCACATATGAGTAACTTATATTTGACAAAGGAGGCAAGAATATACAATGGGGCAAAGACAGCCTCTTCAGTAACTGGTGCTAGGAAACTGGACAGCTACATGTGAAAGGATGAAATTAGAACACTTCTTAACACCGTACACAAAGATAAATTCAAAATGGGTTAAAGACCTAAATGTCAGACCAGAAACTCTAAAACTCTTAGAGGAAAACATAGGTAGGACACTTGATGACATAAATCAGAGCAAGATCCTCTATGACCCACCTCCTAGAGTAACATAAAAGCAAACAAGTGGGGCCTGATTAAACTTAAAAGCTTTTGCACAGCAAAAGAAACTATAAGCAAGGTGAAAAGACAACCCTCAGAATAGGAGAGAATAACAGAAAATGAAACAACTGACAGAGTATTAATTTGCAAAATATACAAGCAGCTCATACAACTCAATACGAGAAAAACAAACAACCCAATCAAAAAGTGGGAAAAAGACCTAAACTGACATTTCTCCAAAGAAGACATACAGATAGCTAACAAACACATGAAAAGATGCATAACATCTCTCATTATGAGAGAAATGCAAATCAAAATACAGTGAGATACCACTTCACATCAGTCAGAATTGCAATCTTCAAAAAGTCTACAAACAATAAATGCTGGAGAGGGTATGGAGAAAAGGGAACACTCTTTGTACTGTTGATGGGAATCTAAATTAATATAGCAACTATGGAAGATGGTATGGAGATTCCTTAAAAGGCTAGGAATAAAACCACCATATTACCCAGTAATCCCACTCCTAGACATAAACCCTGAGGAAACCAAAATTAGAAAAGACATGTGTATCCCATTGATAATTGCAGCACTATTTACAATAGCTAGAAGATGGAAATGACTTAGATGTCAATAGATGAATGGATAAAGAAGTTGTGGTACATATACACAATGGAATATCACTCAGCCATAAAACGCAACACCTTGAGTCAGCTCTAATGATGTGGATGAACCTAAAACCTTTGATACAGAGTGAAATACACCATAAGGAGAAAGATAAATATTGTATTCTAATGCATATATGTGGAATCTTGAAAAATGGTACTGAATAATTTATTTACAGGGTAGCAATGGAGAAACTCTTACGGCAGAAAGTGAAAAACTAAAGAGCCTCTTGATGAAAATGAAAGAGAAGAGTGAAAAAGTTGGCTTAAAATTGAACATTCAGAAAACAGAGATCATGGCATCTGGCCCCATCATTCCTTGGCAAATAGATGGGGAAACAGTGGAAACAGTGGCTGACTTTATTTTTTTGCACTCCAAAATCACTGTAGATGGTAACTGAAGCCATGAAATTAAAAGACGCTTACTCCTTGGAAGGAAAGTTATGACCATCCTAGATAGCATATTGAAAAGCAGAGACATTACTTGGCCAACAAAGGTCAATCTAGTCAAGGCTATATTTTTCCAGTGGTCATGTATGGTTGTGAGAGTTGGACTATAAAGAAATCTGAGTGCTGAAGAATTGATGCTTTTGAACTGTGGTGTGAAGAAGACTCTTGAGAATCCCTTGGACTGCAAGGAGATCCAACCAGTCCATCCTAAAGAAGATCAGGCCTGGGTGTTCATTGGAAGGACTGATGTTGATGCTGAAACTCCAGTACTTTGGCCACCTGATGCAAAGAGCTGACTCATTGGAAAATACCCTGATGCTGGGAAAGATTGAGGGCAGGAGGAGGAGGGGACGACAGAGGATGAGATGAATGGATGGCATCACCAACTCAGTGGACATGAGTTTGGGTAAACTCTGAGAGCTGGTGACAGATAGGGAGGCCTGGTGTGTTGTGGTCCATGGAATTGCAAAGAGTCGGACACGACTGAGAGACTGAACTTAACTGGACTGAATGGAGAAATAGACAGAGGAAATAGACTTGTGAATATGGGGAGAGGGAAGGAGAGGGTGAGATGTATGGAAAGAGTAAATGGAAACTTACGTTACCATATGTAAAATTGATAGCCAATGGGAATTTGCTGTATGGTTAAGGAAACTCAAGCATGGGCTCTGTATCAACCTAGAGGGGTGGGATGGGTAGAGAGATAGGAGGGGAGTTCGAAAGGGAGCAAATACATGTATACCAACGGCTGATTCATGTTGAGGTTTGACAGAAAACAGCAAAATTCTGTAAAGCGATTCTTCTTCAATAAAACAATAAATTAATTTTTAGCAAAAGTCTAAACCCAATGGCATATATGCTAATGAAGATGGATACTGAATTTTAAAATTTCCAATCTTTCAAACAAAGAAGTGTAGCATATGTTTATATATTGATATTAAAATGACCATACTACCCAAAGTAATCTACAGATTTAGTGTAATCCCTAGCACAATATCCAGGACATTTTTCACAGAGCTAGAACAAATAATCCTAAAATTTATCTGGAACTACAGATGATCCAGAAGTTTCAAAGCATCCCTGAGGAAAAAGAACAAGCTGGAAGTACAGTACTCCCAGGTATACATATATACCAAACAATCCTGTATCTATGATTAAAGAAGGAAAAGACTGTGGGACTTTTTCTTTTGTTCTGTTACTATCAAATCTCGCCTTCACCACCTTACCCAAGGCCCATCAATTCCTGTCTCTTCCACAGTTTGCTTTTATGTACAATGTATTACTGCATTTTTGTTTCTCAATAAGATAGACATATTAAAATGTAAAATAAATTAAGACATGAAAAGCAAGTATGAGAAATACTGATCTTTGTAAAACTGCGTCTTCTAATTGATCCTTTCAAGGTCAATAGCATTTGTTTAGCTTGGCACCAGAAGGATTATGTGTGTTTCTTCACCTACATATTCTTACTTTGCTGATCTTCTCTGTCCATGTGTTATCTTATTTAGTACATTGAAATTTACATGTGTGTGTGTGTGTGTGTGTGTGTGTGCATTAGTCTGTCATGTCCAACTATTTGCAATCCCATGGATTGTAACCCACCAAGAATTTTCCAGGCAAGAACACTGAAATGGGTTGCCATTTCCTTCTCCATGAAATTCACCTATAGTCACAAAGACTTATTGTCCATCTTTCAAAGATGGTGTATGTGTTGTTGTTTCTAAAGATGTGTGAGTTAATGGAAGATAAGACCCTGCTGTCAGGGAAAGAGAAGGTTGCTAACGCCCTTCCTTAGCTACCTGTTTCCTGCTCTTCATCATCTAGCTGAATTAAAACCCCTCTATGAAATTCATTTTTGTGGAAACAAAGTAAGGATTTACATTCAGGGAGGATAAAATTAGTAAAACATTCCTTATTTACAAAAGGTAAGACAGAGGAAAAGAGAGCCCTCAAAGGGGTAGATTTACAATGTCCAGCTTGTTTTTCACTTTTTTCCTGCTGTTGCTTTCAGAGGACTACTTCATCTCTCATTTTTCCTTCCTGTATATTCATTTTCCCTTTTATTTTCCTTCTCTGCTTTCTTCACTCTCTAGAATGTGGAATTTTACTTCTGGCCACTTAACTGGTTAGAAAAAGAGTCGTCTAAAGACTGTGTCAGCTAATAAGCCACAATGAAACCAGGACAAACTGAAGGGACTATACAGGTTATTCAGGCAAATTAAAAACAAGTCAATATGCAATGGAAGTGACACACACACTGTTTTATATGAACCAAATTAAATACTGCTAACTACATGCTTTGCTTAGGTCTTATAGGCCTTAGATAATAGGTGTTATCTAGATGTATATTTTTAACCTCATTTGGAGAGGGTTGGGTTAATAATATGCTTTTATTACTGTCACTCTTTTCTCTTATTTCATTTATTCCTTTTCATTCACATACTCCACTCCCCTCTCTACTCATCTCCACTCTGCTACAATCTTTCTATACTATCTTTTTTATTCTTGTTTGTTTCGACACATTCTTATAATGGTGTACCACTGTATTATGTTATTAAACTTACATTATGTTTGGTTCACTGAGCACTATGATAACACTTTATTGACCAGGGAATTTTTGCAGAAACTAATGCCTGTGGCCTACAATTTGCTATGGAAGTGAATATTGAAATGTCTCCAGTCAATAAGTTGATCCATTTGTGGAAATAAGCATTTTTTAATCTAATGCCCCTAAAAGTGGCATCCTTTAAAGTGGAGTGAGTTTTGCTTTGGGAGGCAGTTAAACCATTTAGGGACTAGCTTAATACTTTAAAATTTTTTTTAGGGTAGGTTGGTCTAACCTTTACCTTGACTAGTTAAGCCTTACTACAAGGTGAGACCCTGTTAATATCTCTACTGCCTATCATAGCTGTTCAGTTAATTCTCTCTGGTATGGCTAGTTGTATCTTGAATATCTTCTCTGTTTGAATTTAAAGAACTTTTCATCTTAAATTACCCTAGTTATTCTTCTATTGAATTTTTTCTTTGATAGGTCTTATGAATACTTATCCTATGCTGTATACTCCTAGGTATTTATTCAGACTCAAGATTACTCCTACTTAGATGTATGAAGTCCTTTTGGAGGATGAGTAGCTTCCTTCTCTCCAATAATCTTAACAAACTGAGGTGCTAGACTCCCTAAATAATTATGCCTCTTTGGCACTGCTTATTTTCTAATATATGAGAAATGGTTTTATATATTTTTCTCAGTTATCTATTTTGTGAAGATAATTTCAGTACTATTTCTTCCATCCTGGGCACAAGGAGAAGTAAAAAGTTTGAAATCTACATTTTTTCTGCCTAGTATCACATGATTATCAAAGCATGAACCTTTCAACGCAAAAGAAAAAGCTTCAAATTATAAATGCAAAATGCTTGATAGATGCTGAAAAATGCACAATATAAATTACAGGCAGATTAATTCATCTAGGACCAATTATATAATATGAACTAAATAAATTTATATCAGTTCATATCCTAAGTGACAAGGTTGCCTTGGAAGAAACCAAAATACTAGATTACCAGCAGATTGATCAAAAACTACTCTTCCCTGGAGAAGGAAATGGCAACCCACTCCACAGAGGAGCCTGGAAAACTACCAGTCCGTGGGGTTGCAAAGACTTGGGCATTACTGAGCAACTATCACTCACACTCACTCTTATTAGTCCCCTTCCTAAATACCATGCGGAATGCAACTGTTTCTAGAGAAGCGCTCTGAGCACCCAAAGCTTTGTTCTCTAATTGGTATTCCTCAGCCACTTGTCTACCAGTACTCCTATCGTTCTATGATGTATCTTCTGAGAATTAATAGCGAGCAATGTTTTGAAGCTAGGTTTCACACTACTGTGATTAACGTAGTTTATGCCAGCATATGCTCTAGATTTGGAGGATGGTGATAAATTTGATAGGAGATAGCATTTGAATTAGCCATTGTTATGTGCATTTTGATACATTTTTACCTTCTCAATACAAGGTGATTTCATGCTTCAGTGAATTCTTCACGGGTTTTAAAAATCATGTATATGTGTACATATAAGTATTTTACTAGAAAGCAAATATGTTTAAGGAATTTCAAGTGTATAACATGGCCCTATAACACTCTTCATAAGTAAGGAGACTGGATGAATGGTGCTTGGTGTTAATATATTCCACCTTCTATTGGAAGATTAACATTATTTACCAAGAAGGATCCAGGGGAATAGGGGGCAGAGAGTTGCACTGCTGAAGAGCCAAAAAAACCACTGAAAATATTTTCTACATGCAAGAAGGAAGCATATGTATTGAAAGCAAAGAGAAGAACAAGTGAAGGTGCATGATAAAGCTTTTTTTTTTTTTTTTTTTTAGTGGTGAAAACTTAATGATTCATTACTGTTTCTGGAGTTTAACCTCTAATGGGCAAACTGGGGATTTTAGGTACAATGATCCAATTTAGTTTCTCAAAGCCTAGCTGCCATGGCCATAGTATAGGATCTCTTTCTATTAGACTGCTACTCCATTGAAAGGTTGCTGCTACCCAGAGACTTCTTTTTAAGAATAAATTACAGTTACTTTTAAGCTGTTGCTTTGAGGGAACTGAAGAACCTAATATAGCCCCTCGCCACGTATCGCTCTGAGGCCTCAAGTGTTATTTCTCTGGGAAACTTTGTGCATGGTATAGGAGCTTAAGAGTAGCATTGTCTTCTTGCCTTAGTTCCTAGAAATTCTGCACTGGGAACCTCAGGAAATTAACTATGATAGGAGGAATTCAAACTCATGGCCTGTCTTATTTTCATTTAATTATTTTGAACAATTGAAATCTTTCTAGAAGCTGGTTTCTCTGACTGTGTCTTTATAGCCAACTGCTTCTTACCCAGTCACCTTTCCAGGAAGGGTTTCTCAAAAAACAACTTAACTCCTTGATTCTTGAGGCAGCATTCTTTTTCTATTTATATTTCAGTTCTGTCTTTGAATCCTGACTGGATGTCTCTCTGTTCTCACATTCTCTTGGCTTTTATTCTTTGATCCACTTGCCACTTTTATCACTTGACCGCCTCATGGTTGCCTGTAAAAGCAGGGGGAGTTAAGTAGTTGGTGACCAACAGTTCCTGCCTTCTGCACCATATTTTATTAAATTCTGGTTTTGCTGGGAGCATACTTAAACCACAACCAAAACATTTTGAGTTGGGATAAGAATGGGTTGATTTATCAAGTAGGACAGTGAACCTGCTCTTTAGGAAGAAATACTCTGACAGTAAGGGAGAAAATGAACGGGAACATCACTTAACACAACTTAATACAACATGACTGTCTCAATAAGTGAGTCCAAAGTTTCTCCTGGACCCCAAAATTCAAAACATATTTATAAATATATGATTCAACTACTGTATGGTTTAAATGGGCTCCTTGGGCTAGCCTGGGGAAAATATCATTTTTGCCATTTTCTACAGAGAAACTATTTTCCAATTTATGTGTCAGACAACT
This sequence comes from Hydropotes inermis, assembly GCA_020226075.1. Classification (NCBI taxonomy): domain Eukaryota; kingdom Metazoa; phylum Chordata; class Mammalia; order Artiodactyla; family Cervidae; genus Hydropotes; species Hydropotes inermis. Next base: position 8,205,312 of record CM035290.1, read on the forward strand.
CAATGAACACTTAAATAACAAGTTTTTATTTTGGAACTATCTGTGCAGCAGTTTCTTTACAGTTGTACATAAAGTGTTTTTATACTAAAATTGACTTAATGTATAAAAACACACCTTTATGCCGTAATAAAGTTACTAGTACTTAGTAAACAAACAAACAAACAAGCAAAAACTAGTCTTTATGAAAGGAATTGCCGAAATGTTACTGTAATCCCAGAAAAGGGTGAGCATTGGCAAATATATGTAAGTTATTATTACATTAATTAATAAGATATCCATAAGTTATTTATTACCAGCTTACATAAACAAAAGTTTACTAATAGCTCTTGTTCTTAGAAATTCAGTCCACATCTGGAAGAGATGGAAAGAAATTGATGCTAGGAGAGAAAAAAGGGGGAATAACAAAAATTTTATGAGCCAAAGCATAATGGTGAAGAATAAACCATTGAGAAGATCATTGCAGGAGTTTAAGTCAGAGTTAGGTCTGAGTTGTGTTGTATGATGTCACAAAAGATAAAGATAAAAAAGAAAGATGTAGAATGCAGTTTGACAATGAAATTTAGAGTGAAATTTACATTCAGAATTTAAGTTTTTTTCTTTTTTTCCCAGTATATACAGGGCAAACAAATTTCAAGAAAATATATTTTGTAAAGACTCAATATCTTCATCTAAAAAAAAATCTCTGCATAAAACATTGCAAGGTTATTTTTTTTTCTCAGCAAATGAAGTAAGTTGGTGCAAACTCTTGGATGTTGAATATCTTTGAGAAAGTAAATGTATTTGGAAATTTTTTAATCTGGAATAATCTAGCAGTTTGAAAAGGCCCTGATGCTGGGAGGGATTGGGAGCAGGAGGAGAAGGGGACAACAGAGGATAAAATGGTTGGATGGCATCACCGACTGGATGGACACGGGTCTGAGTAAACTCTAGGAGCTGGTGATGGACAGGGAGGCCTGACGTGCTGCGATTCATGGGGTCGCAAAGAGTCGGTCACAACTGAGCGACTGAACTGACTGAGTAGTTTGAAAATTATATATTTTGATAAAGAAAGGCAGCAGTAATACAATGAAATATCTTGAAAGACTCCCCCTATTAGACAAGAGGTATGGCTATTTGTTTATTTTTATCTATTTTTGTGATGCCACGCAGCATGAGGGAACTTCATTCCCCAACCGCAGATTAAACACGAACTCCCTGCAGTAGCAGCTGAGGGTCTTAACTACTGAATCTCCAGGGAAGTCCCAGGTATGACAAAAATGTTTTTAAAGACAAAAATAGTTAGGAAGTGCTTTCCAGGGTTTAGATGCTGAGCTTAGGTGATGATGGAGAGAGTGATTGTTCTACTGTGATTTTAAGTGGATTCAAGGAAGTTTGATGGATCAGTAGATTATATTTAACTGTAAATATACTGATTGATTATGACTTCCCAATCGGTCAAGTATGAGTCAAATTATCAAAATTAAAAATAATAAAGATTAGGGTTAGCACTGGGAAGACCCAGAGGGATCGGGTGGAGAGGGAGTGGGAGGGGGGATCGGGATGGGGAATACATGTAAATCCATGGCTAATTCATGTCAATGCATGACAAAAACCACTACAATATTGTAAAGTAATTAGCCTCCAACTAATAAAAATAAATGAAAAAAAAGATGAAATAGAATTATGATGTTTTCTTATTCCTTTCTTGTTTTCCTAAACCTTAGAAAAAGTTGTTTTTTGTAAACGGTAGTTTTAGAAATATTAAAGACAACTGTTTTAAGTGTTAATTGTTTTAAAGAATAAGGGATGGATGAAAAATAAAACTGCATCATCTGAAAGAGCTTTAAGTAAGACAGAGCTTGCTATCAAGGAGCTTAGACTTTAAAGTCTTTACAAAAGGTACAGACTTCATATCAACTACTTTTAAAAATCAATTTCCTGTGAATTAATTCTGTGTTGTTGTTTTTTCAGACTATAAAATTCCTTGATTTTTATCACATATTTTCTTTGAATAATCACTTTTAGCTCAAATTATCATAGAATTCAATCTACTTTAAAGCTACATACCGTGTTTTGGCAGAGTCAGATATGACTGAGCAACTAAACACAGCATAGCACGTATAATGAAGTGGCCATAAGACTAATTCTAAACAAGTAGAAAGATGTTTTGTTCATATTTATACCTGTTTTTTTCTTCTTTAAAATTAACCTTAGTATTTATCATTGCTACCTTATGTATTTTTATTGTTCCTACCCCCAAGTCATTTTGCCCAAATTGAATACCTAACCAAGCTTGCAAAAATCATGCATATACTAATAAATTTTAACCAATTTGTGGGTGCTTAAATTTCTCTTCTAAATATGGCTTAACACCTGCAGAATGATCCTTTATACACCTATAAATCAAAGAGAGAAATGAACAAATAATATAGAAAGGATATTTACAGAAGATGTCATCCAATAAGTGATGATGCTCAGAAAGAAACAGATGTCAAAATCATCAGCAATCACAGAAATGCAAATTACATGGATAAGATATCATTACACATCTATAAGAATGACAAAAATTACAGAGTCAGATGATAAAAATATAATTTTGGGGGGAGAATAAATCGCTAGCATTGCTAGGAGATGGTTATTGAGGAAGTCTTTCCAGAGACCAATTTAATACTACTTAGATGAATTGAGGATAAAATTACTTAGAACCCAGAAATAACATTCCTGAGGACATTTTCCTGATAAATGTTCACAGTGATTCATGAGGGAAATACATTCAAGAGCTCATTTCAGTATTGTTTGTGGTGGGAAGAAGATGGAAGTAAACTTGAGTTCATTCCAAACCCAACATAGTGAGTAGGTAGGCAAAGTATGAAGGACACTCAACTGTGTAGCAATCACAATTTCTGGCATCTAATCAGAACTATGAGTCATGTGAGAGAGGAAGAGAGAAAGTAAATATCACCCATAACATGGAGGATGGCCAATTAATATAAACAAACTTGAAAATAAGAAAGATTTCAAAGCACTGATTTTAAACAATTTGGAATAATTAAAGAAAATTTGAACACAATGAATAAAAAAAGGAAAATGTTAAGAAAAATGAAAAAAGTGAAATATGCCTAATTTTTTTAAAGTACAGTTGATTTACAATATTGTAATAATTTCAAGTGTTTTGAATAGAGACCCCTATGCTATACAGTAATCCCTTGTTTATCTATTTTATATATACTGATGTGCATCTATTAATACCAGATGCCTACTTTATCCCTCTGCTCCCTTCCCTTTGTTAACCACAAATCTACTTTCTATGTCTGTCTGTGAGTCTCTTTCTGTTTTGTAAATAAATACATTCATACTATTTTTTTTAATATTCCACCTATAGGTGATATCATGTGATATTTGTCTTTGTCTGACTTATTTCAATCAGTGTGATAATCTCTAAGTCTATCCATGTTGCTACAATTGACATTATATCATTCTTTTCATAGCTGAGTTATATTTCATTGCATGTAATATTTCACATATTCTTTAGCCACTTATCTGTTGATGGACGTTTAAGTTGCTTCCATGTTTTGGCTGTTGTAAATAGTACAGCCATGAATATTGGGATGCATGTATCTTTTAAAATTAGAGCTTTTTTTTCCTTTTTAGACATATGCTGGGTCATAGGGTAACTCTAATTTTGTTTTTCTTTTAAGGAATCTCCATAGTGTTCTCCATAATGGCTGAACCAGTACATATTCTCACCAAGAGTGTAGGAGGGTTTCTTTTTCTTTCCAGAACTTATTAGTAGACTTTTTGATGATGTCCATTCTGACAGGTTTGAGGTGTTAATGTAGTTTTGATTCACATTTCTCTAATAACTTCATGGCAAATAGATGGGGAAACAATGGAAACAGGGACAGACTTTATTTTTTGAGGGTCCAAGATCACTGCAGATGGTGACTGGAGCCATGAAATTAAAAGACACTTGATCCTTGGAAGAAAAGTTATGACCAACCTAGACAGCATATTAAAAAGCAGAGTCATTACTTTGCTAAGAATGGTCCATCTAGTCAAAGGTATGTTTTTTCCAATAGTCATATATGGATGTGAGAGTTGGACTATAAAGAAAGCTGAGTGCTGAAGAATTGATGCTTTTCAACTATGGTGTGGAGAAGACTCTTGAGAGTCCCTTGGACTGCAAGGAGATCGAACCAGTCCATCCTAAATGAAATCAGTCCTGGGTGTTCATTGGAAGGACTGATGCTGAAGCTGAAACTCCAATACTTTGGCCACCTCATGCGAAGAGTTGATTCGTTGGAAAAGACCCTGATGCTGGGAGAGATTGGGGGCAGGAGGAGAAGGGGACGACAGAGGATGAGATGGTTGGATGGCATCACCAACTCAATGGACAGGAGTTTGAGTAAGCTTCAAGAGCTGGTGATGGACGGGGAAGCGTAGCATGCTGTAGTCCATGGCAAAGCAAGGAGTGGATGTGACTGAGTAACTGAACTGAACTGAATAATTAGCAGTGTGAAGCATTTTTTCATGTGCTTCTTGATCATCATATGACATCCTTAGGAACAGAGATAGATATATTAGAAATAGAGAAATGTCTGTTGAGATGTTCTGCCCATATATTGATTGAGTTGCTTGTTTTTTTGTTAGAGTTTTATGAGCTACTTATATATTTTGAAAATTAAGCCCTTATTTTTGCATCGTTTGAATATATTTTGCCCCAGTTCTAGGTTGTTTTTTTTTTTTTTAATTTTGTCTATGGTTCCCTTTGCTGTGCAAAACCTTGTAAGTTTGATTGTTTATTTTTGCTTTTATTTTTTTGCCTTAGGAGACTGAACTAAGAAACATGGAAAGATTTGTGTCAGAGAATGTGTTGCCTATGTTCTCTTCTAGGATTTTCATGGTATCTTGTCTTATATTTAAGTCTTTAATCGATTTTTAGTCTACTTTTGTGTATGGTATAGGGGACTGTTCTAACTTCAATGATTTACATTCTGTTTTCCCAGTACCAATTGATGAAGAAACTGTCTTTTCTCTATTGTATAGTTTTGTATCCTTCATTTAAAATTAGTTGACCAAAAGTATATGTGTATATTTCTGAGCTGTATTCCATTCAGTTGATCTACATGTCTGTTTCGGCGCCAATACTATGCTGTTTTGATCACTGTGGTTGTGTAGTAATGTCTGAGGTCTAGGAGGGTTATGTCTCCAGCTTTGTTCTTTTGCCTCAGGATTGCATTGGCAATTCTGGATCTTTAGTGGCTCCGTATGAGTTCTAGGGTTATTTGTTCTAGTTGTATAAAATATGTCATGGGTAATTTAATATGGACCCCACTAAATCTGTAGACTGCTGTGGGTAGTATGGCTATTTTAATGATATTAATCCTTCCAATCCAAGAGCATGGAATATTGTTCCATTTTGTGAATCACCTTCGATTTCCTTTGTTTGAGTATTTTTATAGTTTTCAGAGTATGTCTTTCATTTCCTTGGTTAGGTTTATTCCAAAGTATTTTTTGATGTAATTTTAGACAAAGTGTTTTTTTTTTTTTTTTTCCTTTTTTTTTTTTTTTTTACTTTCTCTTTCTGATGTTTTATTTATGTAAAGAAATGCAACATATTTTGGTATATTAATATTTATCCTGTTACCTTGCTGAATTGATCAGTTCTAGTACTTTTTTGTGTGGAGTCTTTAGGATTTTCTATATTGAATATCTTGTCATATGCATATAATGACATTTTTATCTCTTCTCTTCTAATTTGTATACCTTTTGTTTTTCTTGTCTGTTTGTTGTGCAGAAGACTTCCAATGATATGTTAAATAGAAGGGGCAGGAGTGGACATTCTTTTCTTGTTCCAGATTTTATTGTGAAGGCTTTCAACTTTTTACAATTTAGTATTATTGGCTGTGGATTTGTCATAAATGGCTTTTATTATGGTGAGATATGTTCACTCTATACACACTTTGGCAAAAATTTTTACCATGAATTAATGTCAAATTTGTCAGATGCTCTTTTCTGCATCTATTGTGATGATCATGTAGATTTTACCTTTTATTTTGTTGATGTAGTGAGTCACATTGATTTTTTTCTTTTTAAAAAAATTGTTTATTTTTAACTAGAGGATATTTTGCAATATTGTCTTGGTTTTTGCCATACATCAATATGAATCAGTCATGGGTGTACATATGTCCCCTCCTTTTTGAACTTCCTTCCCATCTCCCACCCAAGCTTACCCCTCTAGGTTGTCACAGAAGATTGGATTTGCACTCCATGCATCATAAAGCAAATTCCCACAGGCTATTTTACATGGTAATGTGTATGTTTCAATACTACTCTCTCAATTCATCACACCCTCTCATTCTCCTACTGTCCCCACAGGTGTGTTCTTTATGTCTGTCTCTCCTTTGCTGTCCTGAAAATAGATTCATCAGTAACATCTTTCTAGATTGCATATGTATGTGTTAATATACAGTATTTGTTTTTCTCTTTATGACTAACTTCACACTCTATAATAGGCTCTAGATTCATCCACCTTATTAGAACTAGTTCAAATTGTTCCTTTTTATAGCTGAGTAGTATTTCATTGTGTATATGTACCACAGCTTCTTTATCCATTCATCTGTTAATGATATCCATTTCCTAGGTATTATAAATAGTGTTTTGATGAACATTGAGGTACATGTGTCTTTTCCAATTATTATTTTCTCAGGGTGTATGCCCAGTTGTGGGATCCTCAGTATATATACCCAGTAGTGAGGTTGTTGGGTCATATGGTGTTTTTATTCCTAGTTTTTTAAGGAATCTTCATACTGTTTTCCATAGTGGTTATATCATTTTACATTTCCACCAAGAGTGGATCTTAGAAGAAATGCTTTCAGGTTTACACCATTGAGAATAATGTTTGCTGGGGGTTTGTCATATATAGCCTTTATTATGTTGAGGTATGTTTCTTCTATGTCTACTTTCTGGAGACCTTTATCATAAGTGGGTGCTGAATTTTGTGAAAAGTTTTCTCTTCATCTATTGAGATGATCATATGGTTTGTATCTATTAGTTTGTTACTATGGTGTATCACTTTGATTTGTGTAAATTGAAGAATCCTTGCATTCTTGATAAAAAGCCCACTTTATCATGTTATATGTCTGTTTAATGTGTAGTTGGATTTTATTTACTGGAATTTTGTTGAGGATCTTTACATCTATACTTATCAATGATATTGACCTGTAATTTTCTTTCTTTCTTTCTTTCTTTCTTCTTCTTCTTCTTCTTTTTTTTTTTTTTTTTTTTTTGTGGTGTCTGTGTCTGGTTTTGATATCAAAGTGATGGTGGCCTTTAGAATGAGTTTGGGAGCTTTGCTTCCCCTACAATTTTATGGAGGATATTGAGGAGGATAGGTGTTAGCTCTTCTCTAAGCTTTTGGTAGAATTCATCTGTGAAACCACCTGGCCTTTGGCTTTTGTTTATTGGATTATTATTATTTTTTTAATTACAGCTTTGATTTCTGTGCTTGTGATCTGTCTGTTCATATTTTCTATTTCTTCCTGGTTCTGTTTTGGAGGGTTATACTTTTCTAAAAATTTGTTCATTTCTTTGAGATTGTCCGCTTTATTGGCATATTGTTGTCCATAGTAGTCTCTATGAGCATTTGTATTTCTATGTTTTCTGTTGTAATTTCTTTTGAGTCTTCTTTTTTCCCCTTGATGAGTCTCTCTAATGGCTAATGGTCTATCAATTTTGTTTTTTTTCTTAAAGAACTAGCTTTCAGTTTTATTGAGCTTTGTTATCATCTCTTCTCCTTCATTTCTTTTTCACTTATTTCTGTTCTGATCTTTATGATTTCTTTCCTTCTACTAGAACTTTGGGCTGTTGTTCTTGCTTTTCTAGTTGCTTTAGGTGTAAAGTTAGGTTGTATGTTCAATATTTTTCTTGATTTTTTAAGTTAGCCTTGTATTATTATAAACTTCCCTCTTAGCACTGCTTTTACTGCATGCCATAGGTTTTGAGTTGTCATGTTTTCATTGTCATTTGTTTTTAGATATATTTTTAATTCCTTTCTAATTTCTTTAGTGATCTGTTGGTTATTCAGAAGCATAGTGTTTAATTCCATATGTTTGTGTCCTTTACAATTTTTCCCCCTATATTTGATCTCTAGTCTTATAGCTTTGTGGTCAGGAAAGATATTTGAAATGATTTCATTTTTTTTTTTTTTTAATTTACCAAGGCTTGATTTGTGACCCAAGTGTGATCTCTCCTGGGAAATGTTCCATGTGCACTTGAGAAAAAAGTGAAATCTACTGTTTTTGGATGACATTCTCTGTAAATATAATTTAGGTTCAACTGGTCCAATGTATCATTTAAAGCTTGTATTTCCTTATTAATTTTTTGTCTGGATGTTTTTTTCATTGGTATGAGTGGAATATTAAAGTCCCCCAATATTACTGTGTTACTGTCAATTTCTCCTTTAATAGTTGCTAGCATTTGCACTATGTATTGAGGTCCTCCTAAGTTGGGTGCATAAATATTTACAATTGTTATATCTTCTTCTTGGACTGATCCCTTCATCATTATGTAGTGTTCTTCCTTGTAATGCTCCTTGTTTTTGTAATGGTCTTCATTTTAAAGTCTATTTTATCTGATATGAGTATTGCTACTCCTGCTTTTTTTTAAATTTCAGTTTGCATGGAATATCTTTTTCCAGCCACTCATTTTCAGGGTGTGTCCCTATGTCTGAGATGAGTCTCTTTTAGACGGCATATGTAGGGGTCTTTCACGTTGGCTTTGTATGTGTTGAAACATCTTTGTGATCCTGGAATTAATCCAGCTTGATCATGGTGTTTGATCTTTTCTAATATGTGATTGGATTTTCCTTGCTAATATTTTTGAGGACTTAATCGAAGATACTAGCATGTAATTTTCATTGTTGGGTAGAGTCTTTTTTGGTTTTGGTATCAGGATGATGGGACTTCCTAGAATAAATATTCCCTCCTCTTCAATATTTTGGAAGAGTTTGAGAAGGATGGTGTAAATTCTCTGTATGTTTGACAGAATTTCTCAGTGAACCCATTTAGTCCTAGATTTGTATGCAGGGTATCTTTTTTTTTTTAATTGCAAATTCTGTTAAACTTCTGGTGATCAGTACATTAAAATTATCTGTTTCTTCTTGATTTAGTTTTGACAAGCTATATGGTTCTAGGAGCTTGATCCTAGAACCTATTTTAGCTTGTCCAATTTATTGGCATGTAACTGTTTATAATATTTTTACAGTATTTATTCCTGTCATTTTAAAATTTTATTTCATTTTTTATTTTTTCTGTTCTTCTGATTGGTGATTTTTGGTACTCTGTCTCCATCTTCCAGGTCACTTACTCATTCTTCCAGATTATCTAATTTGCTATTTATTGCCTTTAGGTCATTTTGTCTTGGCAATTGTGTTGTCTAATTTTGATTGATTCCTGTTTATTACTTTTAGTTCCTTGTTACAATGATCCACATTTCTATGTCCTTTCTTAATGCCTTCAGCATTTTTATTTTGTCTTTTTTGATCTCAGGATCTGATAGACTGGAGAGGTCTGATTTATTTTTCTTTCAGGAGATTTATCTTGTTCTTTTCACTGGAAACAGTTCTGTTTTTCATTTTTCTTATTTATCTTACTGTATGAATTTAGGAGAAATAGTAATCCACTGTGATCTCCAAGGCCTTGTGGTCTTGTATGGCTGTGTTTATGTGGGAATGATCCTGTTTAGCAAGGACACAAGACATCAATTGTTAGCAATAAATAATTGAAAATTAATTTTAAGAGTACACTTTATAAAAGCATCAAAAAATATGAATTGTAAGAACAAATTTAAATATGAGCAATATATATATTCTGAAAATAAAATATTCATGAGGTTGAAGAATCAGTTTGTTTACCTATTGATTTTCTCCAAAGTTACCGTAGGTTCAATATAATTCTAGTCACATCCTTAGAAGTTTTCTCCAGAAATAGAGATAATTTTATTACAAACTTGAATATCCAAAAATATATAGTAACCAATTTTTTTGGAAAATTTAAAAAATCATTAAATTTATTTTTTAAGTGTTACTTTAAAGCACTGAAATCAAGATAATGTGAAATACAAGTTAAGATAGACATATGTAACAATGAAATAGAAAGGAGATTGTATAAATAAGCCTTTAGAGGTTACTTAACTTTCAATGAAATTCAAGATTAAATTCAAAGAAAAAGATAATTTTTTTTTCAGCAAATGTTACTAGTTCAACCAAATCTACACTTGAAAGCTGAAAGTAAAGAATTCAACCTTTACTCCTCAGAATAGAAAAACATTACTATGGTAATTTTTATTGAAAAGGTAAAAGTTCAAAATATGAAATATAAAGATGAATGTAGAAAAAAGATCTTTGTGAGCTTGATATAGGCAAATATTTATTTGACAAGCCACAAAATAATAATAGCTATAGAATAAACAATAAATTGAACTTGAAAAAGTTAAAGCAAATAGACAGAGTACAAAGGCCTACAGTCTAGAAAGTATAAAAACAAAGATTCATAATCTAGAATATATTTTAAAAAATACTTTTACAATTAGTTAATAAAATGTATTAAAATGGGCAGTAGATATGAATGGACACTTAATGAATGACACATATCAATGCACACACCCTATAATTAAATGAAAACAAGCATACTTAAAGGTCTAGTTATCAATAAACTGCAGTTCAGAACCACAAAAGATCCACTAAAGACCCTCTAAAATGGCTACAAGTAAAAAGATGAGCACCACAAAGTGTTGGTGAGAACGAGGAACAACTGTAACACTCATATCTTGCTAGTAGTAGTAGAAAATGTTAAACACACTTTTGAAAACCGTTTAATACTTAAAAAAAAATTAGGCTATATAATGTTTGTGTTTAACAACAATTTTAATCCTAGGTAGTTATCCCAAGGAAATGAAAATGTGAATCCACATGAAGAACTGTATACAGGTCATATTCACAATAACTGAATTCACAATAATCAAAAGTGGAAAAAAGGCCACTCAGTTGGTTTGAGTCTTTGCCACCCCACGGACTGTATCCTGCTCCTGTGTCCATGAAATTCTCCAGGTAGGAATAGTGGAGTGGGTTGCCGTTTCCTTTTCCAAAGGTAATAATACTTTGAGTTAAAAGAAAGCAGTACACCCTTGATAATCTAGATGGTCTGCATGTTTGTAGCTCTCTTCCTTTTGTCCAGAATATTGTCTGTATGTAATTCTCTTCTAAACTAATCAGAAGCTGGACTTTTGTGCACACCAGCATAGAGTCACCCCAAATACACAGCCTGCACTCAAGCCCAGAGTGACGGTGGGACACGAGCTGGGGTGGGTGACGACTGCAGAGAGGGGCGCACAGCTCTCACACTGCCATCCAAGGCTTCTGAGCAAGGCGCTGAATGAGGGGGCAGTCTACAGAAAAAACAAACATTTTTCTCCTTAGAGAAAAAAGTCTATTCTGATTATACAAGTCATGGATGCATAGCTATGTAGCATTTGGTAAATACAGAAAAATAAATTCATAATTGCTGGTAATCTAAAAATCAAAGATAATGTGATTCAGTAATTAATATAGTGCTTCATAGTTATACTATACAAATATAAAAACTAAACAATGTATAGATTTTATTTTATATATTAGAAATATATAAAATATAATTCTAATATATATATTATATATTATATATATAATTCTAATATATATATTAGAAATTAAGTACCAAAATTTACTTGTGAGATATATATATATAATTTGTATTGGTGCCTATGCAGAATTACTAGAAAATAACATCCCATACCTAATGATTGTCAATATATAGTAATTGTATAAACACTTTCTCTGAAATTAAATTTGGGTTTCTTATAACACTTAAAGACTAATCAATAAGCTTAGCAGTTTCTGCTTCTAAATGTTGTGTACGTTTGATCAAACAAGTGTGACATTGTTAAAAGGTGATTTTCTTTAATTTCAAGTACTCATTGAAAAATGCATTTAAAATGTTAGCTGTGTTTTTCACATTTTAAAGATTTATAATATATTTTACTAGCTTGCTAACTCATAAGTCACTCTTTGTATATAAATAACCATGTGAAAAATGACAAAATTAGAAATTTTATATGTAGGTAAATAAAGATTTAATAGGCTTCCCTGGTGGCTCAGTTGTAAAGAATCCTCCTGCTGATGCAGGGGATGCGAGTTCGATATCTGGGTAGGGAAGATCCCCTAGAGAAGGAACGGCACCCCACACCAGTATTCTTGCCTGGGAAATCCCATGGACAGAGGAGCCTGGTAGTATACAGTAGAAGGGATTGCACAGTCAGACATGACTCAGTGACTAAGCAACAAGGATTTAATATTAGAAGTGTTGTATATACATATACTAATCTTCCCAACTGAGGGATCAAACCCAGGTCTCCTGCATTGCCGGCAGATTCTTTACTGTCTGAGCCATGACTTTATCAACTATACGTATATACTCATGCATATAATGCATGCTCAATATCTTAAAAATCCTCAGTTATAATAACAAATAATTTAAATATAATCAGTCAGAAGTGAGGGAAACATTAGAATGAGGCATCTCTGGTGCAGAGAACAAAAAAATAATTAAAAAGTTAAAAGAAGTGACAAGAATGCAAAATCAGTTCATTTTCTCTATCCCTAACTTTATAGTGTTTTGAAAGTTCTTATTAAGAAATACTTACATTTTAGTATAGTACCTGGTTGTTAACATCCCCTACCACATCTATTCATTGCTTAAATTATGCCCCTTTTTGTAGGTAATTCTGGTCAGGGCTGTACTTTTGGCTTTTCTGAGATATAGCAGGGTAACATAGCTTTGGAAGGTCAAGAAGTTTAGCAAATAAATGTTAATTATATAACAGACACTAGGATTCATTTATGCCTTTTAAAGAACAAACTATTAGGTGATATAATTTTGATATGGATAAATAATAAATTACGCAGGAACACTGTATTCCTCCTTTCTTGTTGCTGTGAAAACTCCCCAAACTAAACTTTTTTTTATAGAATTATACAATGTAATGTATTACTTAATGATGCTTAGGGACCCCTATACTGGTTCATATCTAATCCTGCAAAAATAATTTAAATATATTCCTGATTGCAGAGAAATAAGTTTTGTGTTCAAAAGATAAAGACAAAAGACAAATTCATAAACAGGATAACCTATTCTACTGGAGTATTTTTATTTTAAAACACCTAAATTTAAACCACTGAGGAGATGTTTCCACTCTATAATAAACTTATTACAAATGATCATTATTTGCTTTCTTGTGAAATATCTCAGGCACGATTAAACTTTCATACACTCAAGTAGTAACGTGGCATGTAACATGTAGGGAAGTACAGAATCTGATATAACTGAAGGAAGTTATCTTTCATCTAAGCAAACAAACGCTAAATTATACACTAAAGTAAATAGATACTGAGATCTAGTCTAATGTTTCCTCATATTTTCCTATATAGTAAGCCAACTATTTTGACATTAAGGACATTAAAGCTTCTATTCTCTCCCTTTCAGTTTTGGATGTTAATTACATTTTTGGCTGTCAATGACCTAAGATTAAAGCCAAATCAAACATGTCTTTTCTTTCTCCCTGTTACTTCAGATGCATTATTTAAGTGAAAAGTTACTAGTGAAACTTGAAAAATTTACTTCCTAATATAAAGCATAAAGATGTTTTTTCTTATAAGTATTAAAATACAAAGCTTAGTTATTATTATACATGACTCCAAGGATAAATTTCCCCCTTTAGAGTCTTAGAAATTATACTTGCCTCTCAGAAGCTTTATATATGAGTTACAGTGAAAGTTATACCCAGAATTTGTTGATGACTGAATTTTAATTTATTAGCAACATATTGGCTATGCTATTGAAATTAAATTAATGCTTTAAAAAAACTGAATGTAGATATAAATAAAATTTTATGCAAAGGAGATGAATTGAGCAATATGCTTTGAAAATTTGAAGGCTAAATTAAATGTAAACATACACAAATTATTAAACTTTTTGTAAAAGATGAAATGTTTTGTCAATCAAAGGGCATATTTTCTAGCTATGTATTGAGGAAATAAATGCAACCTGATTCTAACTAATCAGATATACAGCATTATGTAGACATGGCATAACACTCATCTCAGTAGGGTTAATTCTTCTATAATATTTAATTATTTTCACTCATGAATATTTACTGAACGATAAATTCCTCTTGTATACAAGACTGAATTCAATATAACCTACAGCACTCCAGGAGCAAGTCCTCTGGAAAGGGACACAGATATAACTAAATGTAATATTCAAGGAAAGGCAAATACTATAAAAGAGGTGAAAGGGATGTAAAAAGTAGTTAAAGATGCGATTCAGTCCACCAGGAGGACCAGAAATTTCTAAGAAGGGTTGTCAAATAAAAGTAGCCGTATTTCAAAGAGCAGAGGTTAGCAGAGGATTTTGAGTACCTAAAGAGAGGAAATAAAAGTGGAATACTTTTGGTTGGTTATCAGGTCGTTAAGCACTGTGGTTAAGTGCTTTACATACACTGTCATTTAATTGCTTCAAAAATTATTTGAGATAAACAGCATTTGAGGGCTGAGTTACAACATTTAGAACTGTTTTTCAGTCATACCAGAGCCCATTTGTATAACAATCAATCAAACAACTTATCTTTGTGGACAGAAAAAAGCAATATTGCTGAATCTATGCTGATAGGCTAGCTTTGGGGATCATTTCAGAATCAGCCAGTCTTTTTCTTAAGCTAGGTCTGCAATCATACATGCAAATCTAATTTTTCACTTCAATTGGGATATTTGACATCATATTTATAACTTTGGGGAATTCATTATCAATTTATGAATATAGGTGACTTTTCATCAAATAGAAGAGAATAAAAGTAAACTTTGGTGGTGAAAACCAGTTCAATATAATGAAATCTTTCTAGTTCAAAATGTCACACATGTGTTTATGCCATAAGGACTTTGTGTGGTATATTTAGCTTATATTTAAGTCTGAGGGGGAAAAATAGAAACTCAGGAAAGTATCTTAAAATGAACCCCTGAAAAGGATAACAGTTGATTCAAATAAGAATGCTTAAACCTGATCTTATAATTTCAGTAGAAATAGTAGAAAGGCTTCTGGTGCCCATTTGTTTTATGGAATCTCTATATTAGCACTACTGTGAAATAATTGATGGTCCTTTTCATAAGGAATTAAAAGAACATCTTAAGTGTTTCTCTTTACCCAATGTCAATTTGTAAACCAAATTATAAAATATTTTAAAGATTTGTCAAAAAGTAAAGGAGATGAAATTTTAAAGCACGTGGCAGAATATTCTAATTTTTTCCTCACTGGTATAAATGTTACATTTCCTTCAGGCTGTACATAAAAAACTCTGTTTCAAATTCAGCAATTTTTTTTAAGGTAACCAAGTCAGCTTCTAACCAGATACATGACCATGGGAAAATAACCCAAACTCTCAGATACTCAGTTCTTTCATGTGTAAACTGCTAGAATTGAAATATATGTTCCTTATGTTCCAATCAACTGTAAAATTCTGATGGAAGTAGATGTTTTCTTGAAATATAGCTGCTCCCGCATGGAATGGAGAAGGAACTGGTGACTCACTTCAGTGTTCTCGCCTGGAGAATGCCGTGGACAGGGGAGCCTGGTGGGCTGCTGTCTGTGGGATGGCACTGACCGGACATGACTGAAGTAACTTAGCATGCATGCATGCATTGGAGAGGGAAATGGCAACCCACTCCAGGATTCTTGCCTGGAGAATCCCAGGGACGGGGGAGCCCGGTGGGCTGCCGTCTGAGGGGTCACACAGGGTCGGACAGGACTGATAGGACTTAGCCGCAGCAGCAGCAGAGCGTGGACAGAGAGATGCATGGCCCTGGTAGACTGATTAGAATGTCACTAGTTCAGTAGGAACACATACAGTCTGAAACCAAATGCACAAATGTTACAAATACTTTCTGGAGATTGGAAAACACATTTAAAAGTTGTTTTCTTCAATGGGCCAAAATCAAGAAAATCTATGGATCTACGTTCAAATTTTATGAACGACAAAGATTTTTTTCTATTCCCTCATTTTGCTGCCTTTTTTTTTTTTTTTTTTTTGGCTATTCAGTATGATCAGAATGATGGACTAGGCTTAAAGTCTCAAACAGTAAAATTTAATGTGTATTCTGATGGTTATATATAAATAAATTTATGTTTCTCTGTACTGAAATCCTTTTATTGTTCATATGTTTATTTTTCATTATTTGTTACACATATAAAACTTTTGTTACTTTCATTCTTTCTCATTTAATATCTGCAACCCATTCTATTATTACTACAGTTAAGAGAAATCATGTTGAGAAGGGGGGTCAACTCTGTGGTGATGGATAGCAACTAGACTTCTGGTGGTAGTGAATTTGTATTTCAAACGAATGTAAAACTATAACTATACACCTGAAACTTACATAAGGAAAAAGATCATCTATGATTTAAATTTCATGAACATTTTATTCAATTCAATCTATTAGACAGGGCTTCCAAAGTGGCTTTGTGATTAAAAAAAAAATCTACCTGCCAATGCATGAGGTGGCGTGGCTTCGGTCCCTGGTTTGGAGAGATCTGCTAAAGAAGGAAATGGCAATCCACACCAGTATTCTTGCCTGAAAAATACCGTGGCCAGAGGAGTCTGGCAGGCTGCAGTCCATGGGGTCACAAAAGAGATGGGCAAGACTTGGCAACTAAACAACAGCATGTATTAGACATGACTATGCATGTCTTTAATTGGGTTGTTCACCTTACTAAGATTTAAGAGTTCTTTGTCAGATATTTCTTTTAAAACCATTTGTTCCAATATTTAGCTTTTCTTCTCATTCTTTTGACAATGTCTGTGCAGAATAGAACCTCAAGTCTCATTTTTCGCCTGAATGAAGTTGAGTTCATCATTTGTTTCTTTAATGGGTTGGTGTTGTTCTTTGGTGTTGTCTTTAAAAATTCCTTGCAAAACCCAACATCATCTGATTTTCTCTGATGCTACTTTCTAGGAGTTTTATAGTTTTTGGCTTTAAAATTTTTATCTATGGTCCATTTTGAGTTAATTTTTTGAAAGGTATGAGATTTGTGTATAGATTTGTTTTTTTCCTCTTATATATAGACCGTTTCTTTAGAGCAGCTTTTGTTTAACATCAAAATTGAGAGAAACATATAGAGTTCCCGTTACACACTGTCTCAACAATGCATAGCTTCTCCCATCATCAACAGCCCCCACTAGAGTAGTATATTTGTTGCAATTGATGAATCTATATTGACAAAATCATAAGCACCCAAGACTATAATTTACATCAGGGTTTACTCTTGGTACTGCACTTTCTATAGGTTTGGACAAATGTATAAAGACATATATCCATCATAGAATCATACAGAGTATTTTCACAGCACTGTACTCTGCCTATTTATCCATCATCTTCATCCCAACCAACTCCTGGCAACTACTGACCAGAATGCCATATAATTAGAATTATACAGTATATAGGCTTATGAGATTGGCTTTTTTTCACTTAGTTATATGTATATGTATATGTATATGTATATTTTGTTTGTTTGTTTTTGCACAAGGGTATTCAGTTGTTCTAGCATTGTTTGTTAAAAAATGAGACAAAACTATTCTTTCTCCATTGGAAAATCTTTGCCCCTTTGTCAAAGATCATCTGACTATATATTGTATGGGTCTATTTTGAGGTTCTATATAATGTCCCATTGATCTATCTATTCTTTCTCCCATTAAATTTTATTGTTTTCTAGAAGGTTATTTTTATAAAGTATCATTTATATTATCAATTTCTAGAACAGGAATAGTCTAAAGCTAATATATTCATGGAATGCATGTAATGTACACATTTTCATTTTGAATTTCTTCACTCAGAACTTAAAAGCATTGCAAAATTAAACACTAAAGTAAATTTTTATTGTACACATCTTTATTTTATACATTTAAGAATTAAGAATTGTGTTATTTGCAATAACTCCAAATGATGAAAATTGTAGCTTAGCTTTAGTTTTATAAGATAAATATTATATCATTAAACTCATGCAGATTGGTAATCTATTTAGATAAAAGTTATTTTCACCTTGTGCCATATTCTAAAACAAATTTCAGATACAGTAAATATGACAAATGAAAGTAACTTTTAAAAAGTATAGGAAAATATATGTCTGAACTCAAGCTGAGGAAGTTCTTACAAAGTATTTCATCAAAGGAAAGATTGATGTCATGACTGTAAAAAATTTAATTATCCTGAAGTGAAAAAAATATATATCATAAGCAAATGTCAAATGTTTTCCATATATGTAAATCAATGACTTTGTATTCTAATCTATAAAACTTTCAAGAAATCAATAAGCAAGAGGTTAACACTCTATTAGAAAAATAAAAGGGAAACCCATGCAAGGAACATAAGAAATACTAATGACCAATAAACCTATGGAAAAAGGGTTTAATAACGAAAACTGCATATTAAAACAATAAAACACCTTATTTTGCTTTCACATTGGATTTTTTAAAAAAATTTAATACCGAATATTGGCAAGATTGCATAGAAACAAGTTAATGAAAGGAACTGATATTTATTGAGGATTAACTCTGAGCCAGGAAGTCTCACATATGTCTGATAGG
Source organism: Hydropotes inermis (assembly GCA_020226075.1). Classification (NCBI taxonomy): domain Eukaryota; kingdom Metazoa; phylum Chordata; class Mammalia; order Artiodactyla; family Cervidae; genus Hydropotes; species Hydropotes inermis. The sequence goes on from CM035290.1 coordinate 8,224,014, forward strand.
ATTGTATATTGTTACCAAACTAAAGCAAAAACAAAAATATGTACTTTATAATTATTTTCTCACCTCATTTTTTTTATAAAGTTAATAGTTGTTTTCTTTTTAAGAATGTGCTTACATTTTTTCTTTTGACTCCTAGTTGTAAGGTTTTTTGATTAAGGCATGAAAAGTATGATTTGCTTATCATTTATTTGTCCTAAAATTTATTAATATAACTTATTTTGTAAGATAATAACTTTAAATTTTATTTTCACTATGTAATTCATCTATTAGCAGAACAGAATAGGACAATGAAGAACTCATCACGTTTTTATATTTTCCCTGATGTTTACTGCCTTAGTTAAATCACTTTTGTGTTTCCTTCCAATCTAAATAATTGCACTTTTTGCAATTGCCAAAATTTGTGCCAGAATTTTTGTAGTAGAAGCAAATAGAGCACTATGATATAATCACATCATTAAAATTAAGACAGGGTTGCTTAAGAGAAAAATAGAAAGCTGTAACCTGAAACTTGCAAAATATTTTTCTGAGAGAAGCAAGAAAATGAGCAGCAAACAGTGAATGTACATTTACTGTAAATTCCAGAGGGGTCCCATATTTTCTGTCTTCAGGAAGAAAGCATTGTTAATCAGTCCCAGCAATTTTTAGGACTAAGATTAACTTCTATCTGAGAACCTAAATAGGCCTAAGTCATGACTAACAGAGTGTTCAAAACTTACATCCTACCACGAGGGGTTTTATTCTAGCAGAAAACTTTGGGATATTGTTAAAATTGCCTCTATCAAGAAAAACATAGGAACAATAACATTATGAATTATGTATGAATATAAGTATGCTTTATCTTTTTCCATAGGAGCTTTGAGGAGAGACATTTCATCATTTTTTGAGCATGGATTATGTGGGTAGTACTCTCTGTGTGGGCTTCCCAGGTGGCACTAGAGGTAAAGAATCCTCCTGCCAATGCAGGAGACCTGAGAGACATGAGTTTGATCCCTGGGTTGGGAAGATCCCCTGGAGGAGGGCATGGCAACTCACTCCAGTATTCTTGCATAGAGATCCCATGGACAGAGGAGCCTGGTGGGTCCCAATCACAAACACTGGATCACAAACAGTCTGACACTACTGAAGTGACTTAGCATGCATGCATGCACTGCACTATGTGCTTGGAAGCATCATTGAAAACATAGATAAAAATATATCCTGTGGACTTCTAATTATACCAAAAGAATGTGTGTGTTTAGTCACTCAGTCATGTCTGACTCTTTGTGACCCCTTGGACTGTAACCCATTAGGTTCCTCTGTCCATGGGTTTCTCCAGACAACAATACTGGAGTGGGTGGCCATTTCCTTCTCCGGGGAATCTTCCTGACTCAGGGGTTGAACCTGGATTTCCTGTATTGCAGGCAGACTCTTTACCTCCTGAGCCACCAGGGAAGTCCCAATAAACTGTCTATATGGTGAATTTTAGAGCAAGTTAGAAGGTGATTAGTAATGTGGGGAAAAAAAGAAAGAAACAGAGCTCAGGTGGGAGAGAAGGAAGGCTGTAAATGTACAGATGGTCAGGAGTTGAAAAGTGAACAAATACTTTCAGAAAGGTAAGGAAGTTAGCCATGGCATAGCTAGAGGAGGAACACTTTCAGTAAGAAGAAACGGAAAATGAAGAGGCTGAAAAGATCAAGTATGGCAGGCATGCTGGTCTAGATACTTTAGGGTTAGCTTGGGAAGCAGAGTGGGTGGAACAGAATGAATGGAGAGGAGAGTAATAAGGAGTCAGATCAGGGAAGTAATGAGCATGGGAGGGTGTGACTCATGTTGGACTTGGTAGGCCTCTCTAAAGAGTTTGGACTTTACTCATTGGAACAGTGAGCTATGGGAGAATTTTGAGTGAAAGATATACATCTTTTAAAGTACCGATTTCATTCTGAGTTGCAAATAAACTGTAGAGGGATGAATGGGCAAGGTAGAAGCAGGAAAACTGTCGCAACCCAGGCAAAGGATGTTGAAGCCTAGTGTCAACCTTAGTAACATAGAGAAAGCATTAGATTCTGGATATGTCTTTAACACAGAGCTAATATTTTCTGGTGGATTGGAACTGGGATGTGTGAGAGAGAGAAGTTCTGAGGACGGCCTTATCTTTGCTCAGGAGAGAGATATTCATTTGTATCTTTCAAGGTTGTTCACTGTATAACCATCCTTGACAAGATACTTTGGAAGGAAGGCAGTGTCTTTCTCTCAAGATATGCAATATGTGAGGTGCTTGGAGAATTGTCTATTATTAACCAATTTTTCTCTTATGCAAATTCCCTTAATAGGCGAAACAACGGTGCTGTACACTTGAGCATACATTGGACTTTGATGACAATGTTCAAAATCAAGCCTCACCTGAAGCCATGCCAGTCTTTAAACATTTTAGTTCCTATCTTGTTTGTGGATTTGAGTTGGATTTTTAGTTACTTATAATCATAAATGTACTCTTTCCATTCTTTATGATTAAAACTAAACTATACTTCTTCCTATAACTTTCTAATATATTACAAGGTATTTTGGTCTATTTTATCACATAATTACTCTTAATGGCATTTAAAAATTTTGATCTACTTTCATTCCAATTTTCTAAAATTTTAGTATTCTTTTAGTTTACCTTTTAGTTTTTTTATAAATTCCAAGAAAATGTCATGATTCATTCAACATTTCTTTTTATAGGTAGAAAGTATATCTCTGCTCCAGAAGGGTATGAGAAATTATAGCTCATGATAACATTCAGTAATCATAGATATGCTTTTTCCAGTAATACTAACATTTAAGAATTAAATCTGGATGAGTGACCTTGCCAAAATGGCAGAGTATGAAACCTTTTGCCAGTCCAATTGCCCCTCCAAGATCAGCAACTAGACAGCTATCCATAAACAAAAGCAGCTCTTAGATTGCTCAGGAGTCCGTGGGGTACAAAACTTCAGGAAACACAGTAGAACAAAAAAACCTGAGAAGAACTACACAAAAGGGAAAGGAGAACAGCTTTCTTTAGCCTGTGTTATCCCTCTGCACAGGCAGGCACAGCTCACATCTAAGCGGGAAAACCTCACCTAGCAAGACTTCCCCGCAACTGGGAAGGGGAGAAGGAAATGAGTGGCCAGCTTCCCCAGCCATTGGGGGCACTGCATGAACAACCTTGCTTTAGCTTCACCCCGTCCAGAGACTGAAGAGCTGAGACAGCCAGGAACAAAGAAGAACAGGGGCTGTGGGTGTTAGCCACACAACAGGAGTGACCATGGTTCCCAGTGACCTATTCCACAGAGGACCCCAGAGGCTTTTACTACTGAAGACCCCAAAGGTCAGCACGACTACCATAGACTCCTACAGAGCTGACCATTTTTTTGCCCCACAGATACAGTTTGCAGGTGCTAGCTGTCTGCAGCCTACCCTGCCAGAACAAGGGTCTGCACACGCCTCCAGTCTGTGCCTTTGTGTCTGCAGGAGTGTAAGACAGTAGCCTGGATCTGGGTGACCGCCCCTTATGGCTGTGTGAGCCTTGGGGGCAGACCTTGTGTACATGTGCACCGCAGTCCTGGCACCTGTGACTGGGTCCCTGTGTGCAAGCCTCTGGTGAGTTACAGCGACTGTGAAATGTACACTCGGATCGGGCCCTAGTTCCTCTCACCGGCCTGTGCAATTAACCTCACCTACAACTCTGTCCACCAGCTCCGCACCTACACACCTCCAGTCTAGATCACTGCACTAGCCTCCACTCATGAACTCACCCATAGGAAGACCCTGCAGTGGCCAGAGTGCTGTAGAATGCTGAGAGCGGGGGCCCCCACAGCTGTTTATGAGCCCAACTCTGGGCCTGTCTCTTCTAGATGGCCTGCTCTGCTGGCCTTGCTTGTCACTAGACCCTCTGACTGTGTATCTGCATCCCACTGGCCTGACTTCCCTCAGCAGCCTTCACTGTTGTGCTCATGTCTCTGGCAAGTTCCCAAAACCACAGAAGTGCATGCTGACCCCAGAAACCCTGCACTTGCCAGAGTGGCTGCAGTTGGTCTTGGCTTTTGCTGCTGGTCCTGGCCCCCACCAAAGCATGTGTATCTGCAACCTGCCCCAACCCAGGTTGTGCATATGACAGACTCCAACTACCACCACTGCCTGCCACTGGACCTGCAGGCAATCCTGAGAGCCCCAGCATCACCTCCTCCATTATTCTTCCCTGGAGAATCCCATGAACAGAAGAGACTGGCAGGCTATGGTCCATAGGGTCACAAAGAGTCAGACACAACTGAAGTAACTTAGCACACACAAAAGAATTATAAACCATGATCAAGTATGCTTTATCCCTAGGATACAATCACGATTTAAATCAGTAAATGTGAGACATGACTCTAATGGAATGAAAGACAAAAATCATATGATTATCTTAATATATGAAGAAAAAGCATTTGACAAAACTGACATTTTTTTTAGGGGGATGGTGGAGAGAAGGTGGAAGATAAGTTACAATATTACCTTTAAGAAAGGAAAGATTAAATTGTAAGCTTAAAGCCTGAAAGCTATCAAGTACATGCATGCTCAGTTGCTTCAATCATGTCCGACTCTCTGTGACCCCATGGACTATAGCCTGCTAGGCTCCTCATCCATGGGGATACTCTAGGCAAGAATACTGGATTGGGTTGCCATGCCCTCTTCCAGGGGATCTTCCAGACCCAATCTCTTATGTCTCCTGCATTGGCAGGCAAGTTTAATAATGGTAGTTAATTTTAATAGTATGTTTCCAAAGGCCAGCCATTGTTCTTTGTAACACACATTAACTGATTTAATTAATCCTTAACACAGCACCAGGAATTATGCATGTTTGTTATCATCAGGCCACTAAGACACAAAAAGTAAGTTAGCCAAGGCCGTGCAGGATTCTTGCCCAGAATCCCTGCCTCAGCGACCCCTGTTATTGTTTGTTGCCCATCATAGGTCTTTCTGCTTCTAATGTTGTACACTCTAGCCTATGCTTCTAATACTCTAACCTAGCCTGAGAATATTGTGTGTGTGTTCACCCAGTCATGTCCAACTCTGTGACCCCATCGACTGCAGCACCCCAGGCTCCTCTGTCCATGGGATTCTCCAGGCAAGAATACTGGAGTGGGCTGCCATTTCCTTCCCCAAGCGATCTTCCAGGTCCAGGAATTGAACTGGTGTCTCCAGCATCTCCTGCACTGGCAGGTTGATTCTTTATCACTAGCACCACCAGCCACCTAGGAAGCCCCAACTTGAGAGTATTATATCATTCTATTTGGTTGTTATCCATTGCTATTGCATTTACTTTGTCATATGTTATACATATCTTTCATGTGAGATTCATTTATAAGGGATGGAACATAAGTTTTCATATTAAAGAGAAACTTAACAGTTCGCCAGATTTGAGCTTGAAGTTTTGATGCTCTCAGAGGTATTTTGCAAGTAAGTCCTTTTAATACGAAAATAAGTACAAGGATGGAGATGAAATTTGCAAAATAAGTTTTATAGGAACTCCTCACCATCTGGCTATTCTATCAGTAGAGTAACATTGAGAATCCTCACAAACAAACATGTTTGTTGCCACACAAACATGTCTGTTTGTGTCTGTCAAAAGAAGGGCACCTAAGAAACCAACAGGAAAATTCTGATGGTCTATGTTTACCATTGGTATGAGTTAATGACTGTATATAGCAATAGTATTCTATACATACACAATACTGGCTGTATTACTATAAGAAATATATATTAGTGATTGAAAATATTGGAGAATAAGCTAAAAAATGATCGGTGATGCTGTGTAGGCAGATCTTGGTACAGCCTGCAGTTAACAGTGAGCACGTAAACCTTATTCATGTCTTTCTAGCACCTCCCACCTAAGGGAAATAATAGCACGTTTCAGGTTACAGCTCTATTTATCTCTAAAACTACCCTGTTTCAACTTGGAGTTATAATTATAATATAATGTTGTATCTACCTTAACTACATAGATCCTGGCATTACTTGGAGAAACAGAAATGCATAATTATTTGACTTGGAAGACAGAAGCCCTCAAGGGAATTTGTTTAAAGGAATTTAAAGTAAAATAAATAGAAAAATATGATTATCTCATCCTAAAAGAGTTAGTAAAGTTGTGGTTAAAGAGCGACACAAAACAGTTCTGTTAATGCAGGCAAAACAGTAAAATCACTGCCCAAAAGCTGACAGAGCAGGTGCAGTGCTCACACTGAACATCCTGAGCTCTGCTGCCACTGCCAAGTCGCCTCAGTCGTGTCCGACCCTGTGCGACCCCATAGATGGCAGCCCACCAGGCTCCCCCGTCCCTGGGATTCTCCAGGCAGGAACACTGGAGTGGGTTGCCATTTCCTTCTCCAATGCATGAAAGGAAAAGTGAAAGTGAAGTCACTCGGTCGTGTCCGACTCTTAGAGACCCCATGGACTGCAGCCTACCAGGCTTCTCCATCCACGGGATTTTCCAGACGAGAGTACTGGAGTGGGTGCCATTGCCTTCTCCAGAGATCCTGATCTCTGGGGCCAGTCATTTTCCTTTATCTAATCTGAGTATGTCCAGGCTGGCTGAGGCTGCAGCAGGGCTGAATTCAGATACTAGATAGAATTTGGGACCCATAGGCCTATGCACGTGTGTATAAAATGGAAATCATGAATGCAGACCTCTAATAGTATAAGATTCTAAATTATACTATATTTTTTAAATATCATAAAAAGTTTTGATATATGGGGAAAAAAGCAAGAACAATAGTGCAACTTTTCTTAATCTCACTGCCTACATATACTGCATATTTTTTGAGGGGAGAGATAAAGACTATGTAGCAAAATAACTTGAATAATTGGCACAAGAGCTATTTATTTGATTCCAGAATATAAATACAGCTTCTGCTTAGAAGGACAGCAATTTGGGGGAGCTACAGACAGACTCCTTTGAACTCTCAGAAATAAGGTTTACTTATTTCAAGGCTTAATTCAATCAAAAAATACAGTTTTTCTGAACCTTCCTACAGTTTCTTTTGTATCTCTAAAAGTAGAAAGCAGAGGGGATAAAGGGTAGGGTGTTTTCTTTCAAGTGGGGAGCCTCTGGATTCTTATTGCAACAACCAGAGAAAATTTCAGTTTCTCTAGTCCCCTAGAGAAAAATTCAAGAAGTCAATTCCCTGTATCATGTTTTTACACTGAAAGCATACAATTCTCACTAAATCATGTGAGTCATCTCACTAAATCATATAAACTAACAGCATTACCCCAAATGACAAAACATGCTTGAAGTGACAAATTTAGGACATTGTATTACATTTATTATCACAGAAGAATTTGCTTCGATATGCGAATTTTAAAACACATGAATGTATGAGTCTAAGCCAAAAATAATCAATAAAACACAACAGGGTGCAATTTTCATAATTACAAGCTGCACTAAACAATATAGCAAGATTTAAGGTACAGTCCTGATTGTTACTTTACGATAAATGCATGCCCTTCAGTTGTCTTCTAGGGAGTAGAAATGTCAGTTACTGCAGGGTAAATTTCTTTAAGATTTTCTTCAGAGACAGTAAAACTGGACATTTTGCTTCTCAGACAACATTTCAGAAAGGATTTAAGAAAATTATTTTCTTGCCATAAAGTCATAACTGTCCTGTGTTTTTTGTTAGATCATTCTGGCAGGAATGAGAGAAGGTGGATTAGAGTCAAGAGTAGTGCTATGGTGGCAGGTCTGGAGATTTTTGAGAAGGTTTAGGGGAAGAGTGGACAAAGCCTGAACCAAGACATTGACAGTGAGTGTCTTGTGGGATGGTTTTGGATTACAGAAACCTCCCAGAGGTGGAACTGTGTGCCACTGGAGAGTAGAAAGTGAGCCGAGTACCATGCCCTGTCCAAGCAGAAATGCAATGACTTCTCCTGTGAACTTTTCAGAGGAATAGAAGTTTAATTTTTCCATACAATAGTTTAAGAGTGATCTCAACACATAACTAATGTATAAACTTTTACCCAGCCTTTTGAATCTTTAACAGATAGACCACCACCACCAACAACAACAACAAAATTGGTAGGTGGAGAAAATTTAACTACAGATTTAGAGTACATTCAGTTCAGTTCAGTTCAGTCGCTCAGTCTTGTCCGACGCTTTGCGACCCCAAGAACCGCAGTACACCAGGCCGCCCTGTCCATCACCACCTCCCAGAGTTCACCCAAAGTCATGTCCATTGAATTGGTGATGCCATCCACCATCTCATCCTCTGTCATCCCCTTCTCCTCCCGCCTTCAATCTTTCCCAGCATCAGGGTCTTTTCTTTTTTTTTTTTTTTTCTGAAGGGAAGTACTTTTTATTTTTTATTTTTTTTATTAGTTGGAGGCTAATTACTTTACAATATTGTAGTGGGTTTTGTCATACATTGAAATGAATCAGCCATGGATTTACATCAGTCAGTTCTTCGCATCAGGTGGCCAAAGTATTGGAGCATCAGCTTCAACATCAGTCCTTCCAATGAACACCCAGGACTGATCTCCTTTAGGATGGACTGGTTGGATCTCCTTGCAATCCAAGGGACTCTCAAGAGTCTTCTCCAATACCACAGTTCAAAAGCATCAGTTCTTCAGTGCTCAGATTTCTTTATAGTCCAACTCTCACATCCATACATGACTACTGGAAAAAGCATAGCCTTGACTAGACAGACCTTTGTTGGCAAAGTAATATCTCTGCTTTTTAATATACTGTCTAGGGTGGTCATAACTTTCCTTCCAAGGAGTAAGTGTCTTTTAATTTCATGGCTGTAGTCACCATCTGCAGTGATTTTGGAGCCTAAAAAAATAAAGTCAGCCACTGTTTCCAGTTTCCCCATATATTTGCCATGAAGTGATGGGACTGGATGCCATGATCTTAGTTTTCTGAATGATGAGCTTTAAGCCAACTTTTATACTCTCCTCTTTCACTTTCATCAAGAGGCTCTTTAGTTCTTCCCTTTCTGCCATAAGGGTGGTGTCATCTGCTTATCTGAGGTTATTGATATTTCTCCCAGCAATCTTGATTCCAGCTTGTGCTTTATCCAGCCCAGTGTTTCTCATGATGTACTCTGCATATAAGTTAAATAAGCAGGGTGACAAGAGAGTTCATTATTAAATGCAAAATTAAATCAATTAACCAAAAATATCCCTTTCTTTAAGCTTTTTAACTAATGAAAATTTTGCCACAGGGAACATAAATAGAGTAGATAATAAATGTAAACAAAGCCACTTACCTTCATTTCCCACACTGTCCTTCATAAGTCCTCCAAGCCACATCATTTGCTCTGGGTCTCTGTGTGTGTTAAGTCACTTCAGTCACGTCCGACTCCATAGACGGTAGCCCAACATGGTCCTATGCCCATGAGATTCTCCAGGAGAGAATACTGGAGTGGGGATCTTCTCCAGGGATCTTCCCGACGCAGGGATCGAACCTGTATCTGTTACATCTCCTGCATTGGCAGGCAAGTTCTTTACCACCAGCATTACCTGGGAAGCGACCTGATGTATAGCGGCCATCCATATCTGGGGTGAGGTCTGGAAGTAGAAGCTCTTGCCTCTGGTTGCCCCAGGGGAATATCTTTCAGAGGCATCTTAAGATAAGTTCAGAATACAATGAGACTGTTACCAAGGGCTAACCAATGGAGAAGGAAATAAAACATATCTCTAAATGACTACCACTTTCAGTTTCTCCAGACTTCATCGTATCCTGCATGTTTCTCTTCTTAGCTTAAACTACAAGGTCTCTTCTCTAAACCATATCGATTTATTATTCTTTGAGAAACTTTACAGACAAAGAAATCAATTTTGTTGTTGTTTGTTTTGGATTTTGGATAGGTGCCAATGTCTTTCATCAGTTCCTCTTTTGGAATTTAGTCAAAGAAATAAATTGGGGGAGTATTAAAAAAACAAAGAGGACATAAACTGGTGTTGTGATAGGTCCAACCCAAAACCAAGTTACTTCCTCTTCCATCTTGTAGAATAGAAATAGTTCTCGTAGTTATATATCTGCAGCCTGATCATCATTTCATTACTGTTATCTAACTGTGAATGTGTGATGCCCAGCTATTTCTTTTGATAGACTGTGGGAAAGTAAGTTAGCTTTCCAGAGGCATAGTAGGAAATTATATTCAGAACCTCAATTTTAGTGCCAGGCAACATGGGTTGCTAAAGGTATTATAAAAGGTTATTGTAAAAGGTAATTGCCTTTTACATTTCAGCATTACCTAGTTGGAGACTGAGATGTTGGAAAGCCATATTCAGAGGTTCCCACAACCTCACAGAAACTCAATCTAGACAACTTAAAACTAATCACTACTGACCTGAGCTGCTCTCATGAGGATCTAAAACAACAGAAGTAGTCCTGATTGATTACCCCAGCCTGTTGTATTTTTACTACAATGCATCTTTCTAGCTCTTGCAGATAACTGTTACTTATAAAAGACTTAATTGTTGCTGTTTATTTTTCCCAAGAGACATGAGCACAGTCCTCTGTGGAACTGTATCAGGTATACATAGAAATATTAAAGACAAAAATGTAAACCCTTAAATGACAGCAATTAGCATTGTTTTAAAATGAAAATTATAGTCATGATAGACATTAAAACAATAATAATGACAGTAATAATAGCAATTAATTTTTATTTTTTAATTTTAATTTTTTATAATAAAATTAATTTTTTAATTTAAAATTTTAATTTAATTTTTTCCATTTATTTTTATTAGTTGGAGGCTAATTACTTTACAATACTGTAGTGGTTTTTGTCATACATTGACATGAATCAGCCATGGAGTTACATGTATTCCCCATCCTGATCCCCCCTCCTACCTCCCTCTCTACCCAATCCCTCTGAGTCTTCCCAGTGCACCAGGCCTAAAAAATTTAATTTTTAAATTTTAAATTTATCTATTTTTTAATTGAAGGATAATTGCTTTACAAGATTGTGTTGGTTTCTGCCAACATCAACATGCCTCAGCCATAAGTATACATATGTCTCCTCCGTCTTGAATCTCCTTCCCCCTCCGTCCTTCCCTTTCCCACCCCTCTAGGTTGTCACAGAGCCCCAGTTTGAGTTTACTGAGCCATACAGCAAATTCCCATTGGCTCTCTACTTTACATACGGTAGTGTAAGATTCCATGTTATCTCTCCGGACATCCACCCTCTCCTTCCTCCCCACTCCCCTCTCCAGGTCCACAAGTCTGTTCTCTATGTCTGTGTCTCCACTGGGGCCATGCATGTCATTTCACCAGTGTCATCTTTCTAGATCCCATATGTATGCATTAGTATACGAGATTTATTTTTCTCTCTCAGGCTCACTTCACTCTCTATAACAGGCTCTAGGTTCATCTACCTCATTAAAACGGACTCACATTCATTCCTGTTTATTAGCAGTTAATGTTGATTGGACACCCATTTTCATGGCAATGCAAAGGTAGCCTTTTAAGGGTTTTACATACAAGAACATATTGGATTATTGTAACAAAATCCTTGAGGCCAGTTTTATAACCATTCCTATTTTACAATGTTTGACTTCATAGAAACCATCTTTAAAACCAAGACTTTACTTCATGTAGCTCCATTCATTACTAAAGTTCATGTGTGTGTGTATGTGTGTTTTCCCTTTTCATTCTTTATTCATTATATATACACATTCAGATTGAAAATCAGAAGATACCTGTTTAAATGCTAACTGTTTACTTCTGATAGAAGATTCAAGGGATTTTTGATCTTTATTTTACATATCTTTCTGCATTATTTGAGATTTTATCAAGAAGATATCATTTTTAATAAAAATATTTGAAACTAAAATATATGGTTATATGGCAAATGTTTTAAATTCATTGTTTAAAAAAAGTAAGTTTCCAAATTCTTATGCATTTATGATGACAATGTTGTACTCCTAAACCTACACATACGCCCACACACATACTCATAGTCACAGGTAAAATGTTGGAAGTACATCAAAATCTTAGTTGTAATTATCTATGAGTGATGAAATTAGGCACAGTTTCAATGTTATTCTTTTTGGCTAAAATGGACTTTTGCATTTTACTTTACATTAACATATGTTATTTTGTAATAGATATAAAAGCCAAAAAAAAAAAAAAATTAAAGAAAAAGAAAGTGAAAGAGAAAAAAAAATGGAAGTGGCATAGGAAGCCCCTGGGGTGTAAAAGCTATTTCTGGTGCCATCATTTACTGACTGTCACTTCACCTATTTAAACCTCAAATTCTTTATTTGCTAAGAAGTTTATAGTAATAATACCTCATAGGATTACTGTTTGAAGCAAATTAAATAGTTTATGCAAAATGTAGTTATAAAAATGAATTCAAATTCTAGGAATGATTTTTCTGTTTGGACTAAAGCTAAGAAACCATATAATGCAATTCCTAGTGGGAAAAAGAAGTATGGCTTCAGGCTAATATGAAAAAATTAGATCCACTTATCTACTTATCTAATCAGTATGTGCTTGCCTTTTTGGTGGTATTCCCATTCTCTGTCTTAGACTTTCACAACTTCAAGCAATCAGATTCACAGGAAAACGGCACATTCAGTCTTCGCCCTTTCCATTCAAAGCCCAAAGCATAATGACAGTTTCTGAATTCCATGCCTACTCCACAAATAACAGAGCTTGAGTTTAAAGCACATTCTCATTACCCCATGGTAATTTCTACCTCATTTTTCTCAGAATGAATCCTTTCCCAAACTTCATATCACTGACTTTAGCCATAATATCCAGATTAACCCTTAGCAGTCAACTTCCAAATATTAGCATTGTTTCTCCTACTTGTCTCCAAAGTGTTGAGAAGGTCTAGGGTTTGATGCTCCAGAACATGACCTCTCTACTTGTGACCCCCCACCCCCCCCACCCAGGAGAGACCCCACAGGTGGTGGGAAACATGATGATTCTGGACTGCCTTTATCACTGACCCTTTTCCTGGTTCTATAGCTACATGTTCTTTAAAGCATTTGGGCCAGGCTGCCCTGTGCAATTGTCTTTTGGAGAGTCTCCTATAACTCCATCCATTATAAGGATGTTTGCTGATCTCTAGAATGGGCAATATGAAAATCCTGTCTATTTGTTTTAGATAATCAATTGCCCAACTAACCAAACAACAAATAATTTTGAATTCCTTTATTCCTAATTTGTTTAATTCTTAATAAATTAAATTTGCTTTCTTGTTGGTTTGTTCCTACTATTGATCTGTGTCAGCACAATGGACATGCAGCTTTTTAAAGTATTGCTTTGAACCAAATTAGAGCATTTATTATATGTGTATATGATTTTTTTATATTGGAACATATTTGATTTACAATGTGATGGTAGTTTCAGGTTACAGCAAGTGATTTAGTTACACACACACTTATATCTGTTCTTTTTCAGATTCTTTTCCCATATAGATTATTATAGAATGTTGAAAATAGTTTTCACTGTGCTATGCAATAGGCAGTTGATTCTTTTACATAGAGTGTGTGTATATGTATGTGTTAATCCCAACCTCAAAATGTATTCCTCCCCCTTTGATAACCATAAGTTTCTTGTCTATATCTGTGAGTCTGTTTCTGTTTTGTGAATAAGATCTTTTTCTTTAAACATATGATAATGTATGTTTCCATGTTACTCTCTCCATACATCCCACCCTCTTCTTCCTCCCCCACCCCCAGCCATGTCCATACGTCTTTTCTCAATGTCTAAGTCTCTACTGCTGCTCAGCATAGGTTCATCAGTACCATCTTTCTAGATTCTATATGTATGCATTCGTATACAATATTTGTTTTTCTCTTTCTGACTTACTTCACTCTGTATAATAGACTCTAGGTTCATTCACCTCATTAGGACTGACTCAAAGGTGTTCCTTTCTATGGCTGAGTAATATTCTGTTGTATATATGTTTCACAGGTTCTTTATCCATTCATTTGTCAATCGATATCTAGGTTGCATCCTTGTCCTAGCTATTGTAAATAGAGCTGCAGTGAACATTGGGGTACATGTGTCTTTTTCAATTTTGGTTTCCTTAGGGTCTATGCATAGTAGTGGTAAACAAGTTCTTTTGTATCTTTTTCTTCCTTTTTAGCTTCTAACTATATAAGTGATGTCATATGATATTTGTCTTCCTCTGTCTGACTTCACTTAGTATGATAATCTAACATACTATGTTTTTGCAAATGGCACATTTCATTATTTTATGACTGAATAATACTCCATCTTCTTTTCCATTCATCTGTTGATGCATATTTAGGCTGCTTCCATGTCTTGGCTATTGTATATAGTATTACATACTATTTATATTTACTATTTACTATTATATTTATATTTACTATTTATATTTTTTACTATATACAATAGTATACAATTGTATTGTATATACTATACAATTGTATTGTATATACTATATATATACAATACAATTGTATAGTATATACAATATATATTGTACATATATATTGTACAATATATATTGTACATATTGTATATATACAATTGTATTGTATATACAATTGTATAGTATATACAATACATATTGTATATACTATACAATTGCATTGTATATACTATACAATTGTATTGTATATACTATACAATTTACTATATACTATTGCATATAGTATTGCTCTGAACATGGGGATTTATGTATATTTTTGAATTATGTTTTTCTACAGATATATGCCCAGGAGTGGGATTGCTAAATCATAGAGTAGCTCTATTTTTGGTTTTTAAGGAACCTCCATATTGTTCTCCATAGTGGCTGTATCAATTTACATTTCCACCAACAGTGTAGGAAGATTCCCTTTTCACCACACCCTCTCCAGCATTTACTGAAGATTTTTCAATGGCCATTCTGATAGGTATGAGGTGATACCTCACTGTAGTTTTTATTTACATTTCTCTAATAATTATCACTGAGCATCTTTTCATGTGCTGGAGGAATAAAATAAATACAACAAATGCACAGAATGGGAAAAAATATTTGTAAACAATGCAATCAACAAGGAATTCATCTCGAAAACCTACAACTCATGTAGCTCAATACCAAAAAATCAAAACAAATAACCCAGTCAAAACCTGGAAACATACATTTTACATAAGTAAAATGGATAGCCAATGGGAATTTGTTGTATGACTCAGGGAACTGAAACTGGGGCTTTGTAACATCCTAGAATTGTGGGAGAGGAGGGAGGTGGGAGGGAACTTCAAGAAGGAGAGGATATACATATACCTATGGCTGATTCATACTGACGTTGGCAGAAACCAACATACTACCGTGAAGCAATTATTCTTCAATTAAAAACAAATTTTAGAAATGGGCAGAAGATCTAAATAAACATTTATCCTGTTCTATTTTTAAATGTTCACTTTTCCATTTTTCCCTTGGATTATACTCTACTCTGAGGGCAATCACATCATCCAAAATTGTTCCCATTCCTTTCTGGCCCCAAGATCCAAAGGCCTCATCAGGTTTTTTATTCAATCTATCCTAGGTGAAAATAAATTTACTTCAACACTGAATCTGTTTGGCAACATCATTTATAGTGATTTTCTTGTGCAACATATATGTAATACTTGGCTTTAGATAAACAAAAAATAGTGATTTATATTTTTTAATAAAATTATATAATTAAGTTTGGTGGTTCAGTTTTATTCTCAATGATATACTTGTACTAAGTACTAAGATGTTTTTTGAGGAAATTCTGAGATAAAAGGAAAATAACATAGGAACAGAATCACAGCATTAGCTATAAGAAAGTGAAAATGTTAGCCGTGTTTGGCTCTTTGCGACCCCATTAACTATAGAGCCCACCAGTTCCTCTGTTTATGGAATTCTCCAGGGAAGAATACTGGAGTGGGTTGCCATTCCCCTCTCCACAGGATAGTCCCAACCTGGAGATTGAACCCAGGTCTCCCACACTGCAGGCAGAGTCTTTACCATATGAGCCACCAGGGAAATGCATTGGCTATGAGACATCAGTGTTAGACTCTGTGTTAGCAGCTCAGTCGTGTCCAACTCTTTTTAACTCCATGGACTGTAGTCTGTCAGGCTCCTCTGTCCATGGAATTCTCCTGACAAGAATACTGGAGTGTGTTGCCACTTCCTTCTCTAGGGGATCTTCCTGGCCCAGGGATCAAACTTGAGTCTTCTGCACTGTAGGGAGATTCTTTACTGCCTACTTATGTTTCCTGCATTGGTAGAAGGGTTCTTGGGAAGCCCTTTCATTCCTAAATGGGAGATAATAAACTTGGGGATCAAATGAGATGGTATATTTGAAAATGTTTTCCCTAAAATGAAAGTTTCAGTACATTTGGTTAATTTTAGACTTATAATGCGTAAAACACACACACACACAAAAGCACTTAAGATATTCTATATATTAAATGAGTTGAGCTTTGGAAATCAGTTATCATTATCACTATCATCATCCTTATCACCCTAATGATAAAATAGCAACTATAAGTATTTAGTGAAAATTTACTATGTGCTAGAAATCATTTTTGTTATTTTTATAGTATCTCCAATTGTTGTGACTTGCAAGGTAGTTATTATTCTCTCCATTTGACAAGATGAGAAAACTGAAACTCAAAGAAGGTGGCTTGAGAAGCACCACACAGCCAGTACATGACAAAGACTAACATAAAATTCTGGCCATAGAGTCTCATCTGGAATCACAATGTGACTGGAATGATAATGACACAGATTAGTTGTTTTTTTCTTACAGATGGCTTGTTCAAAACATATGCAGATAAAGGATAAGCAATCGGAGAGTATTTGTACATCTACTCCTTGTGATTCTGCACCCACAAGCTGTCCACCTATTCTCCAAAGCATCATTATTCATCCCTCTGCCAAGGCCTCAGCATGTGTACTTGGGATATATGAGTTACTTGGCCCTAGAGTGACCCAGTTGCACTTAAAAGGAGCAACCATTCTTCAGAATATAATTTACTCAAGAATTAACTTATCCACTCTCTCACAGCTTGTTTTTAGCAATGGTGTTATATTCAAATCAGTTTTTGTTATTTGACTTCTGAAGCTATCAATACAACAAGCTTCCTTTAATGTTTTAACCATCAATATTTAGTTTTGCTAAAGTCAACATTGACAACTGTACCTAGTGTAGATCTATGTAAACATTCTTCTGCCTTTTATGTGATAATTATTATGGAAAATTGCCTTCACACTCTCCAGGAAAATCCCCATTGCTTTCTATCATTATTTCAGAAACAATGCCATCTTCCAGAATTTTATTCCTGATTCACCAAGAACATTAATTTCTCAATATTCAAAGTTTACATGTATAAATTTTAGATTATACTCCTGTCCTGAAATTTTCTTTAAATGAGGTAATATATGCAGAGCGCTTCACACATACACACCTGCTCATTAAATTATGATTCCTTCCTATTTTCAACTACTTAGAATGAATCAACATTTGGAAAAGATAAGGCAATAAAAGAATTTGTGTCTGATTATATATATGCATACTTTCTTCCCTGGTAGCTCAGCTGGTAAAGAATCTGCCTGCAGTGCAGTACACCTCAGTCCGATTCCTGATTCAGGAAGATCCCCTGGAGAAGGGATAGGCTACCTACTCCAGTAATCATGAGCTACCCCGGTGGCTCAGCTGGTAAAGAATCTGCCAGCAATGTGGAAGATCAGGGTGTAATGCCTGCACTGGGAAGATTCCCCTGCAGGAGGGCGAGGGATCCCACTCCACTGTTCTTGCTTGGAGAATCCCTATGAACAGATGAGCCTGGCAGGCTGCAGTCCATGGGGCACAAAGAATTGGACATAACTGAGTAACTAAACACAGTGTGAGTTTCTAAAAAGTACAGTAACTTTGTGTGTGCATCTGTCCTAAGTCACTTCAGTTGCATCGGACTCTGTTCAACCCTATGGACTGTAGCCTGCCAGACTCCTCTGTCCATGGGATTCTCCAGGCAATAATACTGGAGTGACTTGCTATTTCCTCCTTCAAGAGATCTTCCTGACCTAGAGATCAAACCTGAGTCATGCATGTCTCCTGCATTCGCAGGCAGGTTCTTTACCACATAGCGCCACCTGGGAAGGCCACTTTTATGTGTATAACACAATCAATCTTATACAACCACATTGTTTCTTAAGGGAAAAAAAAAAAAAGTAGTTCAGTGTAACTTGAAGTGAGGATATATATAAAGCAATGTTCCTAAGAGTAGAGACTTATTAAATCTAACTCTCTCCTGAGCCCTCTCTGGAGGTTTGAGAATCAAGAATAGCTTCACTTTAACCCTTTTAACTGCATCCACTTAATTTCTCTGTGAAGTATTTCTGCTCCATTTGACCCAGGTACTCTTAACCCTCATTTCAATTCTCTCCATTTTAAGTAAAGAATAATAACACCTGTGTTATTCCTCGGAGGGTTGTTGTGGGGAGCAAAATGAGAATGAATGAAAGTGAAAGGACATTCATAAATTAAAAATATTGAAATAAATTTGTTGGAATTACTCTATTAGGAGCTACCTTGAGTGGATAGATCCTTAATCACAGATTTTGGGGTCTAAAATACTGAGGTGGAGATTTCTATAAATGTCACACAAAGCTACTTTTCCTGCATGCACGGTTAAGATACTTTTCTAGATCTGTTTTGTGTAACCCTGTGACTCAGTTGCATTCAGAAGACTGTGAGTGGGTATGAGCAGAATGATGTATTTGACTCCCAGACCTGCCCCATAAAAACCCCCAATGTAGACTTGTTTACAGTTCTTTTTTCACTTCAAAATCCTGGAATGGAGACAAGTAGCAAGGTGACCTTGGGCACACATTGTTCAAAGTGGCAAAGTCCTTGTTTTCATGGTCAATAAATAACTATCAAGAGAGGGAGATGCATCGTTGATCTGTAAGGGGAAAATAATCTATGATGCAGATTTGGGTCAATTTGTTATAGCAGTCAGAGTAAACCTAGGCAAGACAGAAATCTACTCTAATCATGCTGAGCAGAATAAGTTACTTTCATATATTTTGATTCAATTAAATCCTCCTAATAAAGGCTTGAAAAGTAAAACGTGCTGAAATCAAAATAGGACATTTATTGCTAAATACAAAGCTATACAAGTATTTCTCAGTACTCATATATAGAAACTATATATCTGAATAATGCTTCTAATGCTCATAAAGTTTTACAGTGTTGTCCTAATGATTATTTTTTATGTTTTATGTAAAGTGATCATTATGTTATCAGGATTGCAGTTAATATTCTTTAAATAGTATCTTAATATAATTGCAAATCACTGAGTTTTTCAACTTTTCAAATGAGATACTACTGTTCACAATGTATTACTAATAAAAATTATTATGTGCTTGGGATATTCTTAGAGCTTTACATGCATTTTATCATTTAATATACATAATAGCACTTAGAATACATATCATTATGACTCTACAAGGAAACTGAGGAGTAAGAGGCAAGCAACTTGTCCAGGGTCATATATAATACTGATCAGGATATGCTAGGTCATTCTGCAATAAAGAAAGTCAAATTTTAGAGGCTTGACAATGTTTATTTCTAAAACTACAAGTTAATAAGTTTCCAGGGGTTCACATTCACTATTGTTACTTAGGAACCCAAGCTGACCAAGTCCTTATTCAGAACCAGCTGTCCCCCTCACTTTGTCAAGAGGACACAAACATGACAAATCATGCACTGATCCTAAAGCTTTTTCCCAGAAGTGACCTTCTGACCAAAACATGGTAATTTCTTGGTGACTGGGTACCGTGGACTTATGTCCTCAGTTCTTAGGGTTTCAGGATTGTCTTATACACCTTGAGGAGTTAGGCCTAATGGCAACCAAGACCCCTTTCTCTTCCTGTCAGACATGTTCTAGGGACACAAGAATCTAAACCTCTTTCTCAGGAATACATTTACTATTGGTTGTATAGCTTGTTATCCCTGAATCTAACCATAACAACCTAGTTCAGATTCATATCCTTCCTTCAGCTGGCTGAGTGGTAAGGTCACCTTTCTTTTGTATAATGTTCTGCAGTCTCCCATGGTCTTTCATAATCCCAAATCCTACCACATTCACAAGTTTTAAAGGTGTGGAGAAAATAATTTGTAGGGTATCAGCAAGAACATTTTCATCATTTTTCCTATCGTCCTGTATGGAATTTCTCACCAAGAGATAGGCTATAGTATTCTGGTCCTTGCTGATATAGAGGAAATTAACTATTTTGTCATTCAAAAACTTTCTTTTGGAGTACAATTTTATTTGGGATTGTTATATAATGGAGTCTCAATTTAAAATGAAATAAACTATAAACTAAACATAAATGATGCCTCTGGTAAATTATGACTGAATATATATGTTTATCTCAACTTAGCTTTCCCCACTCCCTCAGGTAAAACTTTAAAAAATGGAGTTTTGAAAGGCATAATCCTATGAAGAAAAAAATAATAGAGCAAATATATTTTTCTTACTTTTCCTTGACCTGGTTATACTATATTTAAAATTTAAAGCTTTTTCAACATTTGTAAAAAATTAAGATTCATCATCACAATCTAGATAATCAATTTACCCATTATCTAGGAGAGTCCCTTATAGCTTTGTAATCCTACTCATTTTCATCTCTCTCTTACCATAACTACCACCCATCTTTAGGCAACTACTGATCTGCTTCTATCCCTATGTTAGTTTTCCATTTTCTAGAAATCTATATAAATTAAAATTTACACTGTTTTTGTCACTCAGCATAAGAGATTCACCCATGTTGTTGCTGTATCAGTAGTTAAATCTTTTAATCATTCAGTAATATTCCAATGTATTTATCCATTGACTATTTGGTCGATATTTCGGTTGCTTTTGAATTTGGATTTTTCTAAATTAAATAGCTATGAACATTGGTGAGTGAGTTTTCATATGGACATGTGCTTTAATTTTTCTTGAATATGTTCCTTAGGAATAGAATGACTGGTTTATCTGGTTGATGAATGTATGACAATTTAAGTAAATCCAGAATTGTTTTCTAAAGTGGTGGTACCAAATTCATTCTCTTCGGTAGTATGAGAGCTCAAGTTGTTTCCCATCCTTGACAAGACAAAGAATAATCAGATTTTTATATTTTACCCATTTTAATAGGTATATAGTGATATCTAATTGTGATTTTAGTTTGCATTTTCTTGACTAATTATGACTAAAATTCATAACTAGCTTGACAAATAATGTCAACAGGGCTGCCCTGTTGGCTTAGGAGTAAAGAATCCACCTGCCAATGCAGGAAACATGGGTTCAATCTCTGGGTCAGGAAGATCCCCCAGAGAAGGAAATGGCAACCCCCTCCAGTATTCTTACCTGAGAAATCCCATGGACAGGGGAGACTGGTGGCTAAAGTCCGTGGGGTTACAATAGATTTCGAAAACAACCGAGCCATTAAACAACAACAACAAATGATGTCAAGTAGCATTTTCTGTGTTTATTTCTCTTCCATATGTCTTTCTTGGTGAAGCTATGACTCAAAAATTTCCCAAGTCTTTAAAAATTGGATTGCTTCTTATATCATTATTGAGTCATAAGATCTATATATTTTGTTGTTGTTCAGCTGCTAAGTCATGTCCAATTCTTTGAGACCACATGGACTGCAGCATACCAGGCTCCCCTATTCTTCACCAGCTCTCAGAGTTTGCCCAGATTCATGTCCATTGAGTTGATGACACTATCTAATTCTCTCATCCTCTGCTGCCCCACTTCTTCTCCTTCAGTCTTTCCCAGCACTAGAGTCTTATCCATTGAATCACCTCTTTGAATCAGGTGGCTAAAGTATTGGAACTTCAGCTTCAGCATCAGTTCCTCCAAATAATACTTAGGGTTGATTCCCTTTAGGACTTACTGGTTTGATCTCCTTGCTGTCCAGGAGTCTTCTCCAGCACCACAATTCAAAAGTGTCGATTCTTCAGTGCTCAGTCTTCTTTATGGTGGAACTCTCACATCCATACATAACTACTGGGAAAAAAACATAGCTTTGACTATGCATAGCTTTGATTTAGACCTTTGTCAGCAAAGTGATGTCTCAAAGCTTTTCATCATGCTGTCTAGGTTTGTCATAGCTTTCCTTCCAAGGAGCAAGAATTTTCTAATTTCATGGTACAGTCACTGTCCACAGTGATTTTGGAACCCAAGAAAATAAAATCTGTCATTACTACCAATTTTTCCCCTTCTATTTGCCATGAACTGATGGTGCCAGAGGACATAATTTTAGTTGTCTGAATGTTGAGTTTTAAGCTAGCTTTTCCACTCTTCTCTTTAACCCTACTCAGGAGGCGTTTCAGTTCCTATTCACTTTCTGCCATTAGAGTGGTTGTCACCAGCAATATCTGAGGCTGTTGATGTTTTTCCTGGCAATTTTGGTTCCAGCTTGTGAGTCATCCAGCTTGGCATTTTACATGATGTAAAACTTCCCTTATAACTTAGTTGGTAAGGAATCCGCCTACAATGCAGAAGACCGTGGTTCGATTCCTGGGTTGGGAAGATCCCCTGGAGAATGGAAAGGCTACCCTCTCCAGTATTCTGGCCTGGAGGATTCCATGTACTATATAGTCCATGTGGTCACAAAGAGTCGGACATGACTGAGCAACTTTCACTTTCACTCTGCTTAAAAGCTAAATAAGCAGGATGACAATATAGAGCCTTGACATGTTCCTTTCCCAATTTGGAACTGGTCCTATTGTTCCATGTCCAGTTCTAACTATTTCTTCTTGACCTGCATGCAGGTTTCTCAGGAGGTGGGTAAGGAGGTCTGGTATTCCCATCTCTTTAAGAATTTTCCACAGTTTGTTATGATGCACACAGTCAAAGGCTTTAGCATAGTCAATGAAACAGAAGTAGACTTTTTTTAATTCCCTTGCCTTTTTTTATGTACCAATGGATATTGGCAATTTGATTTCTAATTCCTCTGCCTTTTCTAAATCCAGCTTGTACCTCTGGAAGTTCTTGGTTCACCTACTGATGAAACCTAAGTAGAAGGATTTTGAGCAAAACCTTACTAGCATGTGAAATGAGGGAAATTGTTTGGTAGTTTGAGCATTCTTTGGCATTGCCCTTTCATTGGGGTTGGAATGAAAACTGACATTTCCAGTCTTGTGGCCACTGATCAGTTTTCCAAATTTGCTGACATAGTGAGTGCCGCACTTTAACAGCATCTCTCTTTATATACATGTAAACATTTCATTTTTATTTGATTCTATGTATATGTGTATGTATATATATATATATATATATATATATATATATAATGTTTTTAATTTTGATGAAGTTTATTTTATCAATTCATTACTTGTTGATGTCATATCTAAGTCCTGTTTGTTTAACCTAAGCCTTTTATGTTAGCTTTCATAATTTTATAATTTTACATTTTACTTTTAGATCTGTCATCGATGCAGTAGATAAAAGAATTATAAGTAAATTATGTATGTCCTGTAAGGTAGGGATAAAGTTAATCTTTCATATATATATATATATCATTCATATATATATCTATATTTAAATTTATCAGTTTCATGGTAAAAATATCCTCTGTTCTGTAATTATCTTTGCAGATGTTTCAAAAATCTGTTGTTTGTATGTGTAAGGGTATATTTCTAGACTCTCTATTCTGTTCCACCAACTTATATGGCTATACTTTTGTCAATTCCATGAAGTTTTTACCTTATCTTCATAATAAGACTTGAAATCAGTTGTTATTAGCCTTTCACCTCTGTTTTCTTTTTTGAAAGATGTTTTGGCTACTATAGATTCTTTGTTTTTCAGCATGGATTTTAGAATCAGCTTGCCAGTTTCCTCCAAAACAAATACAAAACATAAAAGATTCTTGGAGTTTTAATTTAGGTTATATGTTTAACATATAAATCAATTTGGGAGACATAACATCCCATCTTCTGTTTATGTAAAGCTCTCCATTTATTTAGAACTTTTTTAATCCAGTAGTTTTTATGTCTTTTGTCAAATATACCTGTATTTCATGTTTTGATATTATGATACAATTATATGTATATCAATATTATCATTTTATTTTCAATTTTTGTTTGATTGTTAACAATATATCAAAACATGACTGATTTTCATAATAATCACACATTTCTGTATAGCTTTCTCCATTCTTCTTCTTGGTGAATTCTGATCTTTTTCTTAAAAAATGATGTTGGAGAATATTTGCTTTAAAATGTTGTATTAGTTCCTGCTGTAAAGCAAAGTGAATCAACTATACATATACACAGAGCACTGAGCAAAGTTTCCTGAGCTATACATTAGGTTCTCAGAAGTCATCTGCTTTATACATACGAGTACATATAGGCCACTTCTCTTTGGCCTCCTCAGGCCCGTCTCCATCTCCTTAATTCAGAGATCCACCAGGGTCATCTGATTTCAACCTCCCTGACACAAGTAAATAAATATTTAGTAGAAGAAGAGAGAAACCTGCAGACTTATGCTCATGAGAATGTGAGTAGGTGGTGGCTCAGTTAAAAAAAAATCCGCCTGCAGTAACAGGAGACCCAGGTTTGATCCCTGGTTTGGGAAGATTCCCCAGAGAAGGGAATGGCAACCTACTCCAGTGTTCTCGCCTGGAGAAATCCAGAGACAGAGGCGCCTGGCAAACCATAGGCCATGGGGTCAAAAGAGTCAGACCCAGCTGAGCTACTAAGACTCTCTCACACACGCATGTGAGAGAAGAGACGGAATAAAGGTGATCATCGTTTGTTTACATTGTTTCTAGAAAGGCTGGGGATTTGGTGACACCAGATCCTCGTAAATGTGGGTTGCTTTTGAGGGTAGATTTGAAAACTGGAGAATTCATTGAAAATCTTTCTAAGGAACAATGGTCAAACCTAGATAAGTAGGAGACAGCTTTTCAGAATCATAATGAAAGAATTTCTTGGGACTCTCCAGTACCGGGACCATTCTGTTCAGATCAATGCAGGGAGTCAGAGGACTCCAAGAAAGGATGGTCAGCTGATATAGGAAATGAAAGCACTTGACAGATTAACTATGCAGTTTACTGGGCTGCAAGAAAATTTATAGTTAGTCAGGATACTCAGGAATGAATTAATAGTAGGTACCTAGAAATCTAAGTGAATGAAATGAAGCAATTAACAACTTCATGGAAATTGAAAAGTTGTGCCGGAATGAAAATGTAACTTCTGTGATTACTTAGCCAGGCCCACGTTTAGATAACATGATGCCATTCTGAATATTGATTTAAGAAAAAGATTTCAGATAAAGATGAAATACCATTGGTAAGAAGGCAGGAGTAGATGCATGAATGTGTGTCTATGGTGATTCTAATCTCTTTGTAGATGGTAAAAAGTGTAACACACTTAAAAATCAAGAAAGAATAGTATGAACATACTTTGTTTTATTTTTAGAATTATTTAAACAAACTACAAAGAAAGAAAATTAAAAATAACTTTTTTGAGGCAGTAGGAATTAGATCAGAAGACTGCTATTGATTATTAATGTTTGTATATCTGTATATATATATTAGTTTGATTGAAATAAATATAAATTAAAACAAAAGTCCTCTCAATATTACAACTTACACTTAGAAGCTTCAATGTGTCTGTTTAAAAGCTAAGAATCTGCATCCAGATTTAGAATCTCTGCTCTGCTGTGTGGTTAAGTTATACTGAAAATGTTGCTTCACCACTGATCACTTAATTTTCTAGTCTGCAAAATGGAAATGGTAGCTGTATCTGCCTCATATGGCTATTAAGGAGCTCCAATGGGGTAATATTTGTGAAGTGCTTAGTATTGGAACGGGCCCATAGTGAGTGCTCATTTCTAGTCTCATAATAAAAACAAAGAAAAGGATACTAATAAAATGTTGTAGGAATGTTACTTTGGCTTCATTTAAAAATCTACGGTGAAAATCAGTGCCAAAAATGCAGAAGTATCACTTTACCTTAAGCCTTTGCATTGCTTTAAAATATTCAAAAATTTTAAAAAGCAAGTTGTTTTTGATGCTCCTATATCTGTCTAAGAGACTTCCCAGATTGGACATGACTGAGAGACAGCAGACACAGACATATCTGTTTAAAGAAATGCTTCTGAGCACATTAGTCAGATTCTGATTACCCATTTTGTTCAAAACATGTCCATTCAATAAATTTTTTTCAAAGCCACAAAACCCTGCAATATGATTTTTCAAAACCAGAAGTGCAGAGAAACAGCTGGCCTGGCCAAGCTTTCTGGCCTAGTTGTGAGCCTGAGTCTGAGATGGATTACCAGAAGAAAAGTTGGCCTCCTTTGAATTTTTTAGATAGAAGAGTTTGTTAAAGCAAAAATGACCCTGAAGGACATTGTTAGTGTAAAGAATAGTTCACTCTAGTTTCTACTTATTTATTAGACACTAGGGAAAATATAAACTATATTGGCCTCAAGGCATCAGCTTATCCTGTTGAACCACTGAAAAATCATTCCAAAATATGTATTTAAAACATCAACAAAACAAAATCAACCTTTTTCCTATCTTTTCCTTATTTTAGTAAGCTTCTTGGGATTTGTTGCATGTTAACATATTACTATGAGGAATTCAGTATCGTAAAAGGAACATAATTATCCTAAGGAAAATATGTCCCATTTCACTTTGAAAGAAACACTTAAAGAGCAAACTAACCAATAAATTTTAGACTACATATTTTAAAAAAATATTTGTTATATCACGACCTCCTCAAGGGCACAGATTTTGACTTTTTTTGTGTGACACTTTCGTTCTGTGCAATGTCCAGGACATATCTGATGTTCAGTGATTATTTATTTCATTGAGTTTATTCCTGGTTAAACATATTTTTCTGGGGGACATTTTATTTTCACTGTGACTTTGAGGCTGTCTTGATGAATATGCATTTTATTCACAGTATTGTACCATAAAGGTCACTGTGACAGGGCAATGGAAAATATGAATATAGAAGCTTGAAGATGAGTTGATTCATTTTACAAAGGTAAACACTAAATGCTGCATAACTGTCTGCTTTTAATTAGCTTGTCAAAAGATTTTGACAAAGACCTCCAGTGGATTACTGAGCAAACCTGGATGCAGATTACTTCTATTGAATCATTTATTGTCTTTCATAGCTTTTAATAGAATTGATCTAATCATGCTCATTCTATTCTCTTATCAATTTTGCACTCCTCCTTTGTTTGCATTTGTAACTATAAGGTTTTGTAGAGATAATTCTGTCTTCCCTGTGTTTGTTATAGCTCCTCTCAGCTTGAACATATACTTTAGATCTCTCCGGATATTTTTATTTGGGTCTCAGTATGATGTTTCTAGTAATGTTTATACTTTTATTTGTTTCCCTTGGTTTTTGATAACAGTTTTTTTTATAGCTATCATTTCCTTCTCCCATTTACTATTACAACAAAATAAAAATATGGTCATTTTTTTTAAAAGAAACTCAGGAAATTAATGCCTTTAGTATAATATCCAATTTCCTTGATCTTCTCATTCTTATGAATCTTTTTCATCCCCCTTTTCCTCATTACAAATAGGAATGAGATGTTTCTGAAATTAGTAACTTATCTATAAAGTGGGATGATCTGATACAAATCAATTTTCATCTTCACAGTATTAAATGAATTAATTCACCAAAGTAGCTTGCAAGATAATGAAAGCAAAATGCAAGCAAAGAAATTGAATGACCTTTAACAAGCCTCAAATAGAAATAAATGTCAATGTCTTGAAGAGGAGTTCCTTCTGTTTATTTCTGGCAGCTACAGATTTTAGCCAAGACACAGGGTGATGGGTAGTTGCTGGCTGATCCTTAAAACTTGGATTTTATTACTGGTGAAAGTTTACTATTCCCAGTAGGACAATGGCATTTTTTTTTTTTTGAATGATTCCTTTCTCTTGCACCTCTCAAAATATTGTATTTTTTTTTCTGAAAGAGAAACTATTTTATCAGGTATTTGCCTTTCACTTGACATATATAAAAACTGCACATTTAAGTCAAAGTTGGCAATAGTATGTAATATAGGTATATTACAAGTGTCTCAAAAGTTAGAGGTATTTTTCTGATCAAAAGTCAAACAGAGTAGACAAACTGTTAAAGCCCTGAGCAAATTACCTGAAACTGTTCACTGCAAAATGAGAAATCTCAAAATACTCAAACTCTTAAAAAGTATATCAATAGGATAGGAAAAAACAAAAATGAATAAAAGTAAAAGTAGTAATAATAAACCTAGATATTATATTTGAATAAAATGGAACCCTATTCTAATATCAAGTTATTAATAATCCTCCAGCAGTTTATAATTGATTGCATACTACATAGTATATGAACAGTTACTTATAACTCCATCAATCAATTTTATTCTGCATTTGGAAATGTATCTATCACTCTTTGCTGGTGTTTCATTCTCAGTTATTGAGAAATAAGAGACAAAAAGTAGAAGAAACTCAAACTAGTGCCTCACTACATTGTGGTAATGTAAAAGGTTTTCTTGTGTACTGTTAAGCTAGTTACAGAGAAATAAAACAACTTCCTCTAGGTAACTTAGATCATCAAATGAAGGGACTTGAACCGGTGTCTTGATCTCCATTTCACAGTATTAGCTATGTGTTTTGCATAAAACTGGAAGAACCAACAGTTTTCAGTATAAAAGATAAGAAGAGAAGCATAGAGGATCATGCTTTGAGTCACTGGATCTCAAAAGCCAAATATTGTGCCTATTAGTGTGAGGACAGTTTCATTTAGTTTTCTTCCAGGATCCAAAGCATCTCTCCTTACACAATTATAGAAGGGAAAAAAAGTCATTGATAAATTCTAAAAGTAAATGCATATACAGAAAAGTTAGCTTTTTTTTTTAATCTACCTTGGTAACTGAATTTCAGTTAACTTAAACTCAGTCAGCTAATTATGTTGAAAATATATTATCATGGATGATATGCAAAGTGAAGTCCCACAGGAAACACTGCTAATTGACAATGTGGCCATATGTAAGCAAATGTCTGTGCTTTTTTGTTTATTTGATTACTTTTCTAATTTAGTCAGTGTGTGTGTGTGTGTGTGTGTGTGTGTGTGTTAGTTGCTCAGTTGCACCTGACTTTTTGGAATCCCGTAGTCTGTGGCTTTCCCAGCTTCTCTCTCCATGGAATTCTCCAGGCAAGAATACTGGAGTGGGTTGCCATTCCCTTTTCCAGTGGATCTTCCAGACCCAGAGATCAAACCCAAGTCTCCCACATTGCTGGCAGAGTCTTTACCATCTAAGCCATGATGGAAGCACAATTTAGCAATATATCTACTTAAATTCACTCTGCAGAGCTCCTTGAATAGAAAAAAAAAAAAAGAAAGAAAAAAATATATATTGAGAACCAATTACGTGACAATCACTGGGCAAGTACATAAGATACAGAGAAGGGTAGAGCATACTCTTCCTTTTCAATAATATTGCAAACATATTTTATCAGATAGCCTCTACACACAGGAAGCAAACAGTTATAGTGAGAAGTATTGTATGCAATTACATCTGCATATTAATTTAGCAAATATCTACTGATCATCTGTTCTTCCATATTGTATAAGAAACTTGTGGTGAATACTGACTCTAAAGTTTCTACCCTTGTTGTCTTTATAGAGTTTGGGGTGATTAGACAAGTGAGCATCGTGTGTTGGAATAACTATTATTACAATGATCCAAGAAAGAAACATAATTTTCCATTGCTATGGTTCTTCAAAAGGCTGAATTTATTCTGCATGATAAAAGTTGGTTCTAATAAATGAGTTGATAGAAAAAAAGAAAACAACCCAGGAAAGAAGTAAGCATAAACATACAGACCTCCTCTGATTGTCATACTACTATGGATATGTTATCTTTCTGGTCCGGGTAAAGCATAAGCAGTTTGAGTTCTAATACTTGGGTAGATTTATTAATTTTAAAAATGTAATTATAAATTCTACCTCACTTAGTGCCAGGCCATGAAAAAATAGGTGTGCCACAAAACTCTAACAATTGAAGTATATATTTTTCTCATCTATGTATCTATCCTTAAAGCTATTTTTTTCTCCACAGAACTAATATCAAAACAAATTTTCATGAGTGAAATGCTTTTGAGCATGACATTTGACTTATTTGAGCTTTAAAATTAAAAGATTAAAGTACAATTTTAATTTTTAATGTGTACATGTTAAAATATTTAATTAGAAATGTATGTAGCAGTTCCCAAACTGTCCCTGGAACATAGTTACCCTAAAACCCTCTCCTTCTCAACTTCTTACTTAAAGCTTAAACTGCTGCCACATTCTAAGAGCTCATGGCATTGTATAAGAAGAATATATGCTTCAGTTTGAAATTTGATATCTGTATTAATATTTTGGTAGATTAGGTAAAATTAATTACCCCATCTGTTTTAGTTCAGCAAGTTCTAACATTTGTATATCAGTATTATTTGCACATGTACATATATGCATATACTGCCAAGACATACCTTAGAATATAAAAGGATTTGAGAGGGAAAATGCCCTGTCAAGGAAAATTTGAAATAAATCCGATCAATATTAGCATTCTTTCTACTTCTAAAATTGTATCTCTTCTACTCAGGGATGATTTTTGGAGATAGGGAAATACATTTTGTAGTTCTCAGGGCTGAGAGCAAATACAACTTTCCTTTGCTAAACTCAATAATTTCAGGAATAGGCACCTAATCTGGATATTACATTTTTGTGTGAAGGTGCCTTTTCTCCATCTCATGCACTAGGCATTTATTCCTAATGGATGCTATTTGCAGACATTGCCTCACCATAAATAACTGTTTCAATGAGGCCAGGACCTTTTGTGTTCAACCTGTAGGCAGTGTTCCAACTGAATGGCATTTGCGCTTATATCCTGCTTCAGGGGAAAACACACATACACATATACAAAATCTCAACTGTTTCACAAACCACATCTCCGTTCTGCACATCATTATTTGTGTCAAGAAAGTTTTGGTCGGAATGAAGCAAGGTAAATTGAAGATGACAAAATTTCCCATGTTTTCTAGCCAACAATCAAAATGTGTTGTGCTCTGCTTTGTATCTGCTTGCATCCATCCTACATATTTTATTTATTTTCTCATTTATTTCTAAACAACTAGACCTACATTTAAATTTACAGATATAGAGCATGGACCCTCTGGGCACATTTAAAATACAAGGAAATAAATAAACATTCTTACAAAAATGCTCTAAAAATCACAGTGGAGCCCAGTTTTCTTTGTATACCAGGGAGAAGGAGAAACAAGAAACCTAAACCTGAGGGACCAAGCAAAGATTTTACCACGGTGAAATAAAGTTGAGATTTCATGAGACACCCTGTCTTATAGAGGAGGGGAATATCTGTGTGGTAGGACTATGGGGGAAAGCACGGAAGCATGGTTTGATAATGAGAGCAAACTTGTTAGTTTAGCACAGAGTAAATGTGCCTATTATTATCATTATTTTATTATTACTGCTACTATAATTATTTAAATTGCTAAGTAGTTTCATTTAAATTCCTATAAAGTTAATAATCTTTGAAGGAGTAATTAATATATCTTGAATCCATTTCACAGCATAAATGTGAGATAATATTTTCATACTTAAACAACAATTAAACATCATAACTTACAACACAAAAGTAACAGATCTTCATGCTCCAAGGTAACATACTATTCAAATTCATGACCATGAATATTGGACCTCAGAATGTTTCTAGAAAAAAAAAAAGAATTTTAAGAAAATCATTTACCCAGGTAAGTTTACTTTACTCTTCAGCAGACTAATGAAGAAACAACAATACTAAACTGGCAGTGAAGAGTAGGATAGAATAGTTTGGTACACAGTAAATGTTCCTTTGGCTATTATTATTATTAATATTATTCTCTTTGTTAATCTGATTCCTTAAAATCTTTGAAGAGATTAATAATTCTTCTAGCAAGAGTAACATATCTTATAGTCCATCACACATAATAATTTTAAACAATCTTGCCATATTTGAAAAATATGTTTTACATATTTGAAAAATAGTATAATATTAATTTTCACAGATGATTATAAGCAACGGACCTCTGGATGTCCCCCAGGAAAAAGAGAATTTTAGAAAGAGACTTTTCCCAGGCTAATTTATTGTAATGGGAGCAGAAGTAAGGAGGAATTTAAGTATGAAAAAACTTTTCCTGTGATTGTTTGTTTAAGCATGTGAGTCTTTGACTCAGTTCGAATGGAATGGGGGAAAGCGCCTATAAAAGTTTTCCTTTATAGCTGATTATATTTGTGTGATTAATTTTAAATTGAATCTTTATGAAAAATAAACTATAGCCAACTAAATGTAAGAAAATCATAAATCTTATTCTCACAAAGAGGCCATTGTAAATATATTCATTGGGAGACGTTAGGGACTGTAGTCTTCAGTAAAAAACACTAACATTCTAACTAAAGTTTAAGTAATTTGTGATTTCATAGTTATTCTAGGTATAAATTATTAAATATTTACACTGCAGTACTTATGAATGTCTTGATTTGAGTAACAATTGTCATGTGTGATCTTCTTGATATCAGTAATTACATTTTATTACATAAGAGAAAAGTGCATAAGAGGAGATGGAAAATTCTTTCCTATGGTTTAAATGTTTCAAATGTCAGAATCCTTTAGAAGCTAATTATCAGTATTTCAAACTTTCAGTTCCAAAGAAAAAGAGCAGCCTGGAAACCAATAAATAGACAAAAATGATAAAAGCCAGGCAATTTTTAACAGTAATTTAGAAAACAAAGTTTTATGCTAATAACAGTAGGTATTTATTTTCAATTACCCCAGATAATTTGCTTTCCTTAACTGCAGGAAGCTAGTTCATTGTAATTAATATTGCCTTAAACTTTATCTGGAGCTCCTTCTTAAAGAGTTCTTCCTAAATGGCATAGATTTTTAAAATTAATGAACCAATTTAGGAAAAATACCACATTCAAATCCCTGGTTTGGATTATTGTTGGCATTAATCTAGAGGAAACACACAGAGCAAACAAGGAAACATGACAATAAGGATGAAATCAAACCATTTTGAGTATAGGTGTGTGTGTGTGTATCGGTGTGTATAGCTAGATATCCTTTGATTCTCTGCATTAAAAATGTATGGTCCATTCTTTTTATTTTACTAGAGAATTTAAATGTCTTCAAAAGGAACTGACATTTTATAAAGAAAAGATTTACAAGACAGAAAAAAAAACAATCTCATAATACACATAGCTTCAGTTCTGGTTTTGTCATTTCTTTGCCTTGATTGTTTAAAAAGCCTCCTCATAGGTAATCTAGTTCCTTCTAAACCAAAATGTGATTTATGGACCAGTAGCATTGTATAACCTAGAAGGCAGAATCCCAAACCCTATCTGAAACCTACTAAATCAGAGTTTACCTTCTAACAAGTTTCCAGATGATTTGTATGCACCCCTTGACTTTGCTGATGGCTCAGATGGTCGAGTCTGCCTGAAACACAAAAGACCAGGGTTCAATCCCTGGGTCAGGTAGATCTCCTGGTGAAGGGCATGGCAACCCACTTTAGTATTCTTGCCTGGAAAAACCCCAAGGATGGAGGAGCCTGGCAGGCTGAAGTCCATGGGTCACAAAAAGTTGGACATGACTGAGCAACTAACACTTGATGGTTCAACCAATGTAGTTAAAACTGTAATTCCAAATGTTTGGGGTACAAGAGCTAAGGTTGAAAAACAAGGGCAGATCATAGAAGGTTTTATCTGGCATGCATAAAGATATAAGTAAAAGAAATCTTCACTCAGTGAACTTTAAAAAGAAAGAGACTTGTTTAATGTCCAGAGTCAAGGTGGACCCAAAAATAGTAACTTAGAAAGGTGAGTTAAATATCATTACAGTTCATGCTGACTTAATTCTCACACTGGCAGCAAAATGGATGCAGGTCTTCTGGAGGCTACATCAAGTGGTGTCATTTCTTTCCATATATGTTTTATAGGAGAAAAGAAAAATTCCAAGAATTCCCTCAGAGGACATTTATTGTTTCTCATTGTCCAAAACTGGACCATGCTTATCCCTAAAACAATTAGTGGCCCTGGAAAAAGAGATCACCATGATTAGCTTAGATAATCAACATCAGTCTCAGAAGCTCAACTTAGGGTCATTTTCCCATGATTCATATAAGATTAGCTAGAAAATTTGCAAAATATGTGTTGTGTTGAGTTAAATAAAGGGAAAAAAGAGGAATTTTTTATAGCCAGCTTCCTCCAGAGTCAGTGTGGATAGACTGAAAGATTTTTAAGTGGGATAGTAATGATTAAATCTATTTATAAGAAAAAAAATATTTTTTTATCTTCTCAAAGAACTGGCTTTTATTTTTATTGAGCTTTGGTATAGTATCTTCCATTTATTTTTCAATTATTTATTCTCTGATTTTATTATTTCTTTCCTTCTACTAACTTTTGGGGTGTTGTTGTTCTTCTTCTTTTTAAAGTTGTTTTAGGAGTAAAGTTATGTTATTTATTTGATGTTTCTCTTGTTTCTTGAGATAGGCTTGTATTGTTACAAACTTCCATCTAAGCCCTACTTTTACTGAATCCCACAGGTTTTGGGTTGTCGTGTTTTCATTATCACTTGTTTCTATGCATATTTTGATTCCCTTTTTGATTTCTTCAGTGATCTGTTGGTTATTCAGAAATATGTGGTTTAGCCTCTGTATGTTTGTGTCTTTAATAGCCCCCACCCTCACCCTGTGGCAGATATCTAATCTTACAACACTGTGATCAGAAAAGATGCTTAAAATAATTTCAATTAAAAAAAAATTTACCAAGGCTAGATTTTTGTCCCAGGATGTGATCCATCCTGGAGAATGTTCTTTGTGCACTTGAGGAAAAGGTACAATCCATTGCTTCTGGGTGTAGATATCAATAGGTCCTATAGATATCAATTAGGTCTAACTGGTCCCTTGTATTATTTAAAGCTTGTGTTCCCTTGTTTTTCAGTCTGGATGATCTATCTGTCCATTGATGTGAGTGGGGTATTCAAGTCTCCCACCATTATTGTGTTACTATCAATTTCCCCTTTACTAGTTGTTCATGTTTGTCTTATATACTGAGTTGCTCCAGTGTTGGGTGTATATAATTATAATTGTTATATTTTCTTCTTGGAATGATCCTTGATCATTATATAGTGTCCTTCTTTGTCTCTTACAACAGTCTTTAAAGTCTATTTTATCTGATATGAGTATTACTACTCCTACTTTCTTTTGGCCTCCATTTGCATGAAATATCTTTTTCCAGTGGTTCATTTTCAGTATATATGTGTCCCTATGCTTGAGGTAGGTCTCTTGCAGACAGCATATGTAGGGGTCTTGTTTTTATATCCATTCAGCCAGTCTTTGTCTTTTGATTGTAGCATTTGACCCAATTATGTTTAATGTTATTATTGATAAGTATGATCCCATTACCATTTATTTTATTGTTATGGGTGCATTTTTATAAACCTTTTCAGGTGGTTCTCTGAGAAGACAAACAAAATAAACAAACAGTCAGACTTAACAACAACAAATAAAAAGGTGAAGATTCAAATCAATAATATTACAAATGAAAATGGAAAAACTATAACAGACAACACAGATCAATACAAGTGATCACAAGAGACTACTATGAGCAACTATATGCCATTAAAATGGACAACTTGGAAGAAATGGACAACCTCTTAGAAAAGTATAATCTTCCAAAACTGTACCAGGAAGAAATAGAAAATTTGAACACACCAATCACAAGCATGGAAATCAAAAGTGTATCAAAAATCTCCCCCAAGACAAAAGCCAAGCTCCAGATGATTTCACAGGTGAATTCTACCAAAAATTTAGAGAAGAGCTAATACCTATCCTATTCAAGATCTTCCAGAAAATTTCAGAGGAAGGTAAACTCCCAAACTCATTCTACAAGGCTATCATCACCCTGTATGAAAACCAGACAAAGATGCCACAAAATAAGAAAACTACAGGCCAGTATCAATGATAAACAAAGATAAAAAAAATCCTCAAGAAAATTCTAACAAACAGAATCCAATAAAATATTTAAAAGATTATATCATGATCAAGTGGACTTTATTCCAGGGATGCAAGGATTCTTCAATATTCACAAATCCTTCAATGTGATACACCATATTAACAAATTGAAAGATAAAAATCATATGATTATTTCCATAGATGCAGAGAAAGCCTTTGAAAAAATTCAACACTGATTTATGATAAAAACTCTCCAGAAAGTAGGCATAAAAGAACAGACCTTGGCATGTTAAAAGCCATATATGACAAACCCACAGGCAATCAAATAAAATGAAATTTTTTAAAAAATGGAAAAGAAGAACTAAAACTCTTGCTGTTTGCAGACATGATACTCTACATAGAAAACCCTAAAGATGCCACCAGAAAGTTACTAGAGGTAATCAATGAATATGGGAAAGTTTTAGAATATGAAATTAATACTGAAAATTAATACAGAAATCCCTTGCATTCCCATTCACTAAGAATGAAACATTAGGAAGAGATATTAAGGAAGCATTCCAATTTACCATTGCAACAAAAAGAAGAGAATACTTAGAAATAAATTTACCTAAAGAAACAAAAGACCGGTATACAGAAAACTATAAAACACTGATGAAAGAAATCAAAGATGACACAAATAGAGGAAGAAACATATCATATTCTTGGATTGGAAGAATCAATATAGTGTAAATGAGTATACTACGCAAAGCAATCTATAGACTCAATGCAATCACTATCAAACTACCAATATTATTTTGCAAAGAACTAGCACAAATAATTTCACAGTTTTGTATGGAAGCACATAAGACCCTGAATAATCACAACAATCTTAAGAAGGAAGAATGGAGCTGGAGAAATCAACCTTCCTGACTTCAGACTATACTACAAAGCAATAGTCATCAAGACAGTATGGTACTGGTGCAAAGTCATAAATATAGATCAATAGAATAAAATAGAAAGTCCAGAGACAAGTCCACACTGCCTGAATACCATATCTTTGAGAAAGGAGGCAAAAATATGCAATAGAGAAAAGACAGTCTCTTCAATAAGTGGTGCTGGGAAAACTGGACAAATACATATAAAAGAATAAAACTAGAACATTGTCTAACACCATACAGAGAAATAAACTCAAAATGGATTAAAGACCTAAATGTAAGACCAGAAACTATAAAACTCTTAGAGGAAAACATAGGCAGAACACTTGATGACATAAATCAGAGCAAGATCCTCTATGACCCACCTCCCAGAGTAATGGACGTAAAAATGAAAATAAGCAAACTGAACCTAATTAAACTTAAAAGCTTTTGCACAACAAAGAAAACTATAAGCAAGGTGAAAAGACAGCCCACAGAATGGGAGAAAATAAAATCAACTGAAACACCTGACAAGGAATTGATCTTCAAACTATACAAGCAGCACATGCAGCTCAAAACCAGAAAACTAAACAACCTAATAGAAAAAAAAAGGCAAAATGCCTAGACAGGCATTTCTCCAAAGAAACCGTACAGATGGCTAATAAACACATGAAAAGATGCTCAACTTCACTCATTATTAGAGATTTTGCAAATCAAAACTACAATGAGGTATCATCTCACACCAGTCAGAATGGCCATCACCAAAAAGTATACAAACAGTAAATATTGGAGAGAGTGTGGAGAAAAGGGAATCATTATACACTGTTGGTGGGAATGCAAACTGGTACAGGCAGCATGAGGAACACTGTGGAGATTCCTTAAAAAAACTGGGAATAAAACTGCCATAAAACCCAGAATCCCACTGGTGGGCAGACACCTCAAGGAAACCAGAATTGAAAGAGACATATGTAACCCAATTTTCATTGCAGTGCTATTTACAACAGCTTGACATGGAAATAACCTA
This sequence comes from Hydropotes inermis, assembly GCA_020226075.1. NCBI lineage: Eukaryota > Metazoa > Chordata > Mammalia > Artiodactyla > Cervidae > Hydropotes > Hydropotes inermis. The sequence goes on from CM035290.1 coordinate 8,261,903, forward strand.
GATATCCATTGTCAGAAAAAGGGTAAAAAATTTGTGGTATATATACAAAAATGGTATATTACTCAGCTATAAAAAGGAATGCATTTTAGTGAGTTCTAATGAGGTGGATGAACCTGGAGCCTATTATACTGAGTGAAGTAAGTTTGAAAGAGAAAGTCAAATACTGTATATTAATGCATATATAAGGAATTTAGAAAGACGGTACTGACAGTCCTACATGCAGGGCAACAAAGGATACATAGATGTAAAGAACAGATTTTTTTAACTCAGTGGGAGAAGGTGAGGCTAGTATTATTTGAGAGAATAGCATTGACGCATGTATATTACCATATGGGAAATAGATCACCAGTGCAAGTTCAATACATGAGACAGAGCACCCAAGGCTGGTGCTCTGGGACAACCCAGAGGGATGTGATGGAGAGGGAGGTGGCAGGGGGGTTCAGGTTAGGGGGGACACATGTATACTTGTGGCAGATTCATGTTGATATGTGGCAAAACCATCACTATTAAAAGCAATTATCCTCCAATTAAAATAATTAGTTGTAAAAAAGTAACAGTAGATAGAAAAAAAATGAAAAAAATATTGTGGAAGATAAATATTAAGTACAAGGCAGGGAAATTATTCTTAGGAAGCTATTAAAATTCTAGTGCAAGCAGTCTAAGAATCCAAATTTAATTAATTATAGAAATAGAGAAGAGACAGACTTGAGAGCCATTGTATTCAGTTGGCCAAACTGTTCCTTCAAGTTTTTCCATGAGAGGTCACAGGAAAACTAAAATTAGCTTTTTGGTCAGGCCAGTAATGAGGAAATAGACTAAAAGGTCTGGTGACCAAATAATTGAGAGGCTATGGAAAATGCAAGGAAAAGAAGAGGCCTGGCAGTCTACAGTTCATGGGGTTGCAAAGAGTCAGACACTTCTGAAGTGACTGAGTGCACATGCAGGAGGGATTATCAGCTACACAGATGGAATATTTCCTCAAGTGTAGAAACTATGTGTATTTTGTTCACTGGCATATACCAAACTTTTAATACAGTAAAAGATACAATCGAGGTGATTAATAATTATTTGTGAATGTAATAAATAACCATGTCATTAATCAAAGGCACTAATACAGGTAAAGGAAAAGATTTGAGGATGAACAAAAATGCTTGTGTATCTGTGGAATAATGCTGTTCAGGTCACAATTAAAAATTTAGATCTCAGGGGAGATATTTAAGCTCAAAATGGATTTAGATAATTTCGATCTCTTTTTTACTTGTATTCTCTGGGATTTTGTTTTCATCCTTTATGTTTTCTTTCTGTTCTAGTCTATTGATCAGGCTCATTTTCCCACATGGATGACAGGAGAAATCAGCATATTGAAGATCATTAAGAGGGAAGTCATGGTTTCTGAATTTCATTATCCCAGACTTACAAACTTAGCATATTTTTTTAGTGTAACTATGTTATCTTATATGAGGATAAGATAAATTAGGCAAATTCCTAGAATGAAATCCATTTCTGAGTCATATTATAGGATTAGCTAATACCATATTTTATCACACATCTGCATTTTTAAAATTTCCTCTCTTCTTCCTGGAATCTTTTACTGACTTTATTTGCCAGCTTAAGTTTTTATTCATTCTTAAAGTTTCAAGTAAGTGTCACCTAAGTTCAATTTTGAAACTTCTATTGGATACCTATTATGTGAGCTTAAACTGTGCTAGGTGCTGGAGTTATAAAGATAATGAAATATAATATTTATGATCAAAAGCTTACTGCTTAGTGAGGAAATACAAAGTACATGAACAAATTTATGATATGCATTGAATTTTCTGAGAGCTAATTTCTTGTTCCAATTTTACTGGGATATAATTGACATACATCACTCTAAGTTTAAGGTGTATGGCATAATGATTTGACTTACATAAATCATGAAATGATTATTATCATAAGTTCAGTGAATATCCATCATCTCATGTAGATACAAAATTAAATAAATAGATGATAATTTTCCTTATATGAGAACCATAAGTATTAACTCTCATAAGAACTTTCATACATTACATATTGTGTGTGTGTACTCAGTCGTGTCCGTCTCTTTTAGACCCCCATGGACTGTAGCCCACCAGGCTCCTCTGTCCATGGAATTTTCTAGACAAGAACACTGGAGAGGGTTGCCATTTCCTCCTCCAGGGGCTCTTCCCAACCCAGAGACTGAACCCACATCTCTTCCACCTTCTGATTGGTGGGCGAATTCTTTACCACTGCACTACCTGGGTAGCCTATACATTATATAGGGCAGTGTTAGTTATGTTAATCATGCTGTACGTTATATCCCTAATCCTTATTTATCTTATAATTAGAAGTTTGTACCTTTTGATCAACTGCATGAAATCCCCCCTCCCTTGACTCCCCATATCTATTCACCACAAAACTGATCTCTTTTTCTATGAGTTTTTCTATTTGTTTATTTTTTAAGGTACAGTTGACTTACAAAACTGTTAGTTTCTAATATACCACATAGTAATTTGACATTTCTATATATAGTAAAGCAATCACCAGGAAAAATCTAGTTACTATCTAACACCATAAAAACAATAGAATGATTATACTCCCCAGACTGTACATTTCATTTCTGTGACTCATTTGTTTTGTAACTTAAAGTTTGTTCCTTAATTTTCCTCACCCATCTCACTCATTTCTCAACCTTCCTCCCCTCTGGCAAACAACTGTTTGGTATCTGGGATACTATTGATTTTTTAAGTAGGGACCATTCAGTTCAGTTCAGTCACTCAGTCATGTCCAACTCTTTTGACCACATGGACTGAAGCATGTTAGGCTTCCCTGTCCATCACTAACTCCTGGAGCTTACTCAAACTCACATCCATTGAGTTGGTGATGCTTCATTATCTGCTATCCCCTTCTCCTCCTGCCTTCAATCTTTCCCAGCATCAGGGTCTTTTCCAAGGAGTCAGTTGTTTGCATCAGCTGGCCAAAGTATTGGAGTTTCAGCTTCAGCATCAGTCTTTCCAATGAATAATCAGGACTAATCTCCTTTAAGATTGACTGGTTTGATCTCCTTGCAGTCAAAGGGACTCTCAAGAGTGTTCTCCAACACCACAGTTCAAAAACATTAATTCTTCAGTGCTCAGCTTTCCTTATAGTGCAACTCTCATATCTACACATGACTACTAGAAAAACCATAACATTGACTAGACAGACCTCTCTCAGACCCTTTAGCATATAACATAAATGCAGTCTCTGCTTCTTGTTACAACTAGGGGTTCTTTGAGAAAGTCATTTAATTTCTTACTAACTTTGGTTTCTATGTGGAATATTGAAAAACATAAACTAGAGAAAAATAGGTTTTCTCAAAATTACTCTGTCAAAATTACTAAGTTCAGTCACTCAAAATGAACCATAAAAATAATAACTAACTCTCTCATAGTCTTTTTGAGGATTACATGAATCAATTATAAAATACTTGGAACTGTGAGTGATTAATATATAATAAACACCATGGTATTTTGCTATTGTTATTACTGAGCTGTTTAAACATAAAGTTAACAACAAAAACTAGTAAGTAATTTTGAGAACTGTCTTTTTTTAATATAATAGACATCTAACTTTGGGCTTAGGTATGAAAGTAAATCCTTCCTTATAAACCATAAAATGATGGGATCATGTTTTTGGCAATTTTGTTTATTAAAATTGTTTATCATCTCAGTGAACAGCATTGCAATTGAAATATTTTATATTTATAATGATCAGAGCATCAAGTAAAATTCATTTTGTAGTAAATTATAAGCTATCTCCATTTTAAAGCACTTTACCTTTAAAATAGTAATATGGTAATTAAAGTGCTAACATTTAATAACTAGAGAAGGGAACAGCTACCCACTCCAGTATTCTGGACTGGAACATTTAATAAACTATATTTTAATCTGCCCACCATCCTCCATACTTTGGATGTGCTCTTTCTCCTCTAATCACTTTTGGCTTTAATCACTTAAAATGAAACAGATAGTTTTGAAATATAGGCAGTTACCTCTGCTGGTGAAATGATGTCATGAGTCCATGGGCTCACTTGCTCAGGACTAGAGCAGTCAGAGTCACCACCTTCTAAATCATGGTCTAGGTTTGTTCAGATTTCCGATAGGTATAAGACAAACTCTAAACTTGTGTTCTCCAAGACTCCAGTCTTCCTTAACTCTTGGCATTCTGCTATAAGAGAACACCCTTTCTTTCTTTCAGATATGTCCTGCTCCCAAAGATGAATTATAAGTTTGCTGAAGTCCTATTTACTTTGCCATCCAACTTCTAAGAAGCTAAAACCAATGCTATAAAGCATCTTTATAGCAATATAATGGAATAAAGGTCGTCTTCTAAACAATTTAATGACACAAAATGAATGAAGTGTCATCCACTGAATTCTCAAGTCACTCACTTAATGCCTAGAACGTTCTGCTCCCATGGTTCATTAACATGCTAGATTCCCTGAAAGACTGCAATGTACTATTTTAAATTATGTCTCTGACCCATCCAGATAGAGAGCCTACCTAAATTCCCATTATTCAATGGGTCAGGGTTCTCAGTATGCCTCAAATCCAGTCAGACTTAGCTGTGGTAGGACATACACCATACCAATAAATAATTAAGCTTCAGGAATGTAACAGAAGCATCTACTTCTTAATCATTCTTACAAACTATGGGTACTAGTCAAAATATACACATGAAATTTAAATCTGGAAAGATAAAAATCCATAAACTCACAGTTTTACATTAATACATAGAAATAGAAATTATCTTTCTTACAATTTCAACAACATTGTAGTCATTTTTTTCCAAACTTTATTCTTTTAATCTATTTTTGCCCAGTATTTTTAACATATTTTAAAATATATTTTAAAAAAAAGCAATTGCTGCATGAGTTTTTAGTGAGGTAAATATACCCATTTTGAGGCATCTCAGAGAAACCAGCATGGGCTTGTTTAAAACAGCAATCATAGAAAAATCATTAAGAAATGGAATAAAAGAGCTTATATAGTAAATCTATATGCATGAGAAATAAAATGAAAATACACATAACAATAAAATGTGAATACTGCAAAGATAATTCATTCTAAGAAAGTTAAAATATGTATAATAAATGGAAAGAACCACATGAATGGTGTAAGAGGACTGTCTTTGGTTATATTTCCCTAAGAATAAAACTGTCCTTTTAATATATTATCTATCTTTGATTTAATTTCTGATACTATCAAAGTATGGCAAGTATTGATTTAAGGTATAAAGTAATATATTTCAACATATAATAATCTGTCACTTAAAGTAAGTTTGTCTTCCATCTCACTTTATATTTTAGTTCAGATAATATATTTTCCCTCAAATTCCAAAGGAGGAAGACATCTATGTTTCTGAATTTCAAATTTGCAGTATTAAACCCCATAAAAAATAAAAAATGAGAAATTTGCCTGGATGTGTAACTTTTCCATCCCACATCGGCTGAAATGAAGGCCATGTCAGGAGTAGAACATTGTCTACTTGCCATGATGAATAAGTGGCGCTAACAGCAGCTACAGAGGCAGAGCCATTAGAGAGATGGATGGATAGATCAGTGAGGAGAGGCACACGGACCTGCTGATGGGAAGGTCACAAAGCGAACATTAACAATTAAGGACATTAATGCATTCTCCCACACCGGTGCTTTTTCAATAGTGACTTTTGACAGGTACAATCTGGCTCCTATATGTCTCTGCCTAAACCTCAGGGACAGTTTTAGTTCAGTTCACAAACATATTCATGGATTTACCTTTCAAGATAGAAACATCTGAAAACAGGATTTAGCTTTTTATGCTTTGTATTCTTTGGAACTTGTCTCTTCCCTGAGTAGACAAATGAACAGAATAGTCTGTGAAGTCACATAACATATAAAGGAATCACAATTCTTGTGTTTTTTGTTGTTGTTGTGTGTGTGTGTGTGTGTGTGTTTTGGTAATTGCATGTGTTGCTCCTCATTGGCATGAATACATATGTGTGTGTGTGTGTATGTGTGTATTCTCAAATTTATTTTTAAATTGGCCAAATGATGGTTAATATGGAAGCTTCTCTTACCGTTTGGGCAGGGTGGGCAAGAGAAAAAAATAAATGGCTAAAGAGATAAGATGGCTGGATGGCATCACCAACTTGATGGAGATGAGTTCAAGCAAGCTCCAGGAGTTGGTGATGGATAGGGAAGCCTGGAGTGCTGCAGTCCTTGGGGCCACAAAGAATCAGACACTATTGAACAACTGAACTGAACTGAAAGAGGATGAAGAAATTACAGATCATTTTCCCAGATGGCATACTGCTTGTCTTGTTTTATCGAGGTGCTCTGAACAGCCCCCACACTAGAGATGGTCAGGACAAACAACACATAGGCATTAATTGATATGAATAGAAAAGTTATTGCTTATATAGAAAACAAACAAAAAAAAGAATTTCCAAAGACAAGGGTTTGTGGTGTGGAAGTGGATGACTGATATTTATTTTGGCTAAGATGTACTGCTGATTTCTTGAAGGCTTGCTCAGATGTGGAGTAAAGTTGAGGGGGAAAGCATGTGTCTTGAGAGCTGTCAAGAGTCAAACATCAGAAATTAAATTTTCATCCTTATCATACTAGTTTTAATATAAAAATAATTACCATAATATCAACATTTGAAATGTTGAGAGAGAATAGCTTTTGTGGAAATTTCTCCTAATGAACAATTGTAATTTCTTAATTAGAATAATTACACTTCAATCATTCATAGTATTTCCAGATTTTTCCTGTCTTGCATTATTTAATTATTGTATCTCAGAAGGACATAGACCCAAAATTATCTTCCTCATTAATATTTCCCTCCTCAAGTTAGTTGTTATATCACTATGTAACTTCCAGCTAAAAAATAGATTACAGCAAGTATATACCCTTGAATAAGAATTTATTTTGGTGGAACTCTGCTATCCTTAAAGAACTGTGAGTTGAAATTATTTGTATTTATAGAAACTGGGATTAGACCTTACAACAAATAATTTTCACAGGAATTTTCAGAGGTATTTTGCAGAAGTATGTGCCAAATATGACACAGTAGCAACTATAAAAGCTAGATATGCTGGCATTTTTAGTGCAGGGTGAGGGGCACAGAGAGAAAAGGAACCTGACATTCACTAAACTCTATTATGTGTCAAACACCATGTCAGGGCTTTTACATATTTTTCATACCTCTTCCATATAAGGAGAGCATAATTTTTCACAGTTTATTTTTGAGACTATTGAGATGCAGTGAGATTCAGAAATGTTCTGAAGGCTGCTCCACTATGAAGTTAAAACTGGGATCAATAACTTCAAAAAAGGCATGTTCTTTATATTTTCTATGTTTATTAGGCCAAACTGTATTAACATGCCAGTCTGTGAAGTGATATTTCAATAAAAGCTGTAGGACAATTTCATATGTAATCACACACCATTTTGGTTTTTTACTATCTAAGATCCTATATAGACTATTTTAATCTTGGCTTATTTACAAGCACCTAAATTTCCATAGCAAGCACTTTTTTGTTGTTATTTAGTCGCTAAGTTGTGTCTGACTTTTTGTGACCCCACGGACTGTAGTCTGCCAGACTCCTGTCCATGGATTTCCCAGGCAAGAATACTGGAGCACATTTCCATTTCCCTCTCCAGAGTATCTTCCTGACCCAGTGATAGAACCCATGTTTCCTGCTTTGCAGGTAGATTCTTTTTGCCTAGTCACCAGGGGAGCCTTAATGTGTTTCCCAATATTGTCATATTTCTTCCAGATCATCATGTTCTGTGTATTATGTTATTGTAAACTATAATTTTATTTTATTCTAGGTGATAACAAACTCACTTAAATTATGATACTCAGTTTCTTCCTTTCAATATTATATTAAATCCAGTTGACAGTATTATCAGTGCCTATTTCTTAAAGTCTATGAAATTCACAAAATTATTCAATAGTTCTTGTTTATATCAGTATTGAATACATGTTGTATTCATATCATACTTTTGTTGTAACAAATTACCACAAATGGTATCTTAACACAAATTTATTATTTTATATTTCATCTAGTTATAAATATGAAATATATAGTCTAAAATCAAAATGTTCATATGACTGTGTTCCTTCTGGAAGACCTAGGAAAGAGCCTGTTTCTGTTATGTTTTTGTCATTCTTGTTGTTTAAAACTCAAACTAATACAGCCACTATGAAGAACAGTGTGATTCCTTAAAACAATGGAGATTCCTTAAAAAACTGGAAATACAACTGCCATATGACCCAGCAATTCCTGGGCATACACACCAAGGAAACCAGATCTGAAAGAGACACATGTACCCCAATGTTCATCGCAGCACTGTTTATAATAGCCAGGACATGGAAGCAATCTAGATGCCCATCAGCATACAAATGGATAAGGAAGCTGTGATACATATACACCATGGAATATTACTCAGCCATTAAAAATAATTCATTTGAATCAGTTCTAATGAGATGGACAAAACTGGAGTCCATTATACAGAGTGAAGTAAGCCAGAAAGATAAAGACCAATACAGTATACTAACACATATATATGGAATTTAGAAAGATTGTAATGATGACCCTATATGCAAAACAGAAAAACAGACACAGATGTACAGAACAGACTTTTGGCCTCTGTGGGAGTAGGTGAGGGTGGGATGTTCTGAGAGAATAGCATTGAAACAAATATACTATCAAGGGTGAAGCAGATCGCCAGCTCAGGTTGGATGCATAAGACAAGTGCTCAGGGCCGGTGCACTGGGAAGACCCAGAGGGATGGGGTGCGGAGGGAGGTGGGAGGGGGGATTGAGATGGGGAACATATGTAAATTCATGTCATGCTGATTCATGTCAATGTATGGTAAAAACCACTACAATATTGTAAAGTAATTAGCCTCCAACTGGTAAAAATAAATGGAGAAAAAAATAATAAAACTCACCTCCATTCCTTCCCTCATCTTTAAAACTTGCAGTTGTGTCACTGTGTTTTTATTTTCCATCATCACACATTCTCTGATTCTGACTCTCCTTTCTTCTGACATTTATAAAGATTCTTGGGAATATATTTGGCCCACCCACATAATTCAAGACGCTCTCAGCATCTCAAAATCCTTGCCTTAATCATATCAACAAAGTCCTTTTTGTCATGTAAGTCAATCTGTTTATTGGTTCTGGGAATTAGGAAGTAGACATCTTTGGGTGGGGGAGAGGACATTATTCCATATACCACACAAGATAAGTATTAAATATTTTTTGATGTATTCCTTTTTTAACATTTAAAATCTATGTATTGTCTATGATGTTAATATCTTTAACCAGTCCATTGCATGGTATTAAAGAAGTTTTTAAATATTTACTGGTCAAAGAAATCATATGAGTCTGTAGAAAGTGTGCTGGATGGAGTGGAGGATGGTGGAGATTCTCAAGTTGTCATTCAAGAGCTGCTACTGACCCCTCTTGCCTAGATTAGTCCATATCAGAGAAGTGTAATTTACTCATAAACTAAACTAGACAGGAAACCCTTTAAAGCTAACATGTTTAAAATCTACAGTGTTTTCTGTTTATCATTTTCCTGACACCAAGATCATAAAATAGGTTATCGCATATGCTTGGCACTTATGACTTGCCTTTAAGTTGGCTTAGTAAAAATTGGACTTAGAACTCATGGTCTTTGATTCAGGGAGCATCTGTTTTGTTTTCTTTTGTTTTTTAAGTTTGTTAAAATCTTTGCCTTAGTTCAGGCTACTGTAAAAAGTACCACAGACAGGGTGGCCTAAACATCAAACATTTATTTCCCACAGTGCTGAAGGCCAGAAAGTTTAAGGTGAAGGTGCCAGCAGGTGCTGTTCCTGATGACAGCCCCTTTTCTGGCTTGCAATTGGCCATTTTCTCATTTTATCCTCATGTGGTGAGAAGTACAGAGAAAGGAAGCAAGTACTATGTCTGTCCTTATAAAGGTACAAGTCCAATCCATGAGAGCTTCACTCTCAGGGCCTGATTAGCTACTAGATACCCATCACAATGGGTGTTTAGGATTTCATTATATGAATTTGGGGGGTCCAAAACATTCAGTACATAACATCTTATTAAACAAATACTTACCATTTTGTCAAAAAGGCAGTTTTAAATGCCCCTCTTCTAAAGCCTTTTATCTCATGCATTTCTATTCAAATTTCATTTTGGAGTATAAAATTATTTCTCAGAACTACAAATTTAGCAACAGAGGAAACAGAAATAAAAGCACCTGGTTCTTATACTAACATAATTTTGTATAGACTTAGTTATACTTTACAAACAAATACCCCAACATCTTAGCTTCTTAAAGTGGGAATACTCACACTACATTTCCATCATTGATATGCTTTGGCTTAATATTGCTATAACACTGAGACCCTGCCTGATCAAGAAGAACCTAACTGGATCCTTTCTGTTCATTGAGAGGGAAAAGAGAATGTTGAGATGAATCAGTAGTTGATGTGAGAGCTTATATTCAGAAGCAACACTTACATTACTTCTTATTTTTCATCTGGCAAAACAAGTCACTGGGATCAACATAGATACTTCCTGTATCATCAAGGAGACTGTGCCTTATTTGAGAGGAACATTTCGAGGTTCAGAGTCAAGCTTGACTCTGAAGTGATAGGACAGAGGTATATATTCTTCCCTTGAGAAGGAACAGCAAAGTTTTAGGAAAATATTTTATTGTTCTTGCTCAGTCACTAAGTTGTGTCCAAGTCTTTGTGACCCCAGGGACTGTAGACTGCCAATTTTTCCTGTCCTTCACTGTCTCCGAGTTTGCTCAAATACTTATCCATTGAGTCAGTGGTGCTATCTAACTTTCTCATCCTCTGCCACCTTCTTCTCCTTTTGCCTTCAATTTCCCCAGCATCAGACATTTCCAATGAGTCCACACTTCCCATCAGGTATCCAAAGTATTGGAGCTTCAGCTTAAGCATCACTCCTTCCAATGAATATGCAGCATTGAGTTCTTTTAGGAAGACTGGTTTGATCTCCCTGCTAGCCAAGGGACTCTCAGGAGTCTTCTCCAACCCTGCAATTCAAAAGTGTTAATTATTCGGCACACAGCCTTCTTTATGGTCCAATTCTCACATCCATACATGACTACTGGAAAAACAATCATTTTGACTACATGGACCTTTGTTGGAAAAGCAATACCTCTGCTTTTTAATACAGTGTCTGTTTGTAATAGCTTTCCTTCCAAGGGCAAGTGTCTTTCAATTTCATGGCTGTGGTCACCATCCACAGAGATTTTGGACCCCCAAAAATAAAGTCTGTCATTGTTTACATGTAAATGTAGCTATCTATTTGCCATAAAGTGATGGGACCAGATGCCATGATCTTTGTTTTCTGAATATTGAGTTTTAAGCCAACTTTTTACTCTCCTCTTTTACTTTCATCAAGAGGCTCTTTTGTTCTTCTTCACCTTTTGTCATAAGGGTGGTGTCATTTGCATATCTGAGGTCATTGATATTTCTCCCAGAAATCTTGATTCCAGCTGTGCTGAATCCAGCCCAGGATTTCACATAAGTTAAATAAGCGGGGTGGCAATATACAGCCTTGATGTACTGCTTTCCCAATTTGGAACCAATTGGTTGTTCCATGTCCAGTTTTAACTGTTGTTTCTTGACCTGCATACAGATTTCTCAGGAGGCAAGTAAGGTGATCTGGTATCCCCATCTCCTTAGGAAATTTTCAGTTTGCTTTGATCCACACCGTCAAAGGCTTTGGTGTAATCAATAAAGCAGAAGTAGATTTTTTTGGAACTTTCTTGTTTTATTGATGATCGAAAGGATGTTGGCAATTTGATCTCTGGTTCCTCTGCCTTTTCTAAATCCAGCTTGAACATCTGGAAGTTCTTGGTTCATGTACTGTTGAAGCCTGGCTTGGAGAATTTTGAGCATTACTTTGCTACTGTGTGAGATGAGTGCAATTGTGTAGTAGTTTGAACATTCTTTGGCATTGCCTTTCTTTGGGATTGGAATAAAACTGACCTTTTCCAGTCCTGTGACCACTGCTGAGTTTCCAAGTTAGCCGATATATTGAGTGTGACACTTGAGCAGGAATTTTAGTAGGTTAGCGGGATTTTAAATAGCTTAGCTGGAATCCCGTCACCTCCACTAGCTTTGTTTGTAGTAATGCTTCCTAAGGTCCACCTGACTTTACTTCTAGAATGTCTGTCTCTAGTTGAATGACCACACTATTGTAGTTATCTGGGTCATTAAGCCTTTTTTTTTTTTTTTTTTGGATAGTTCTTCTGTGTATTCTTGCCACTTCTTAATCTCTTCTGCTTTATGTTCTTAGTGTTTCTGTCCTTTATTGTACTTATCCTTGCATGAATCATTCCCTTGATATCTCAAGTTTTCTTGAAGAGTTCTCTAGTTTTTTCCATTCATTTGTTTTCCTCTACTTCTTTGCCTTGGTCATTGATGAAGATCTTCTTATCTCTTCCTGCTGTTCTCTGAAACTCTGCATTCAATTCAGTTCATTTCAGTCACTCAGTCCTCTCTGCTATTGTGACTCCATGGACTGCAGTACACCAGGCTTTTCTGTCCATCACCAACTCCCGGAGCTTGCTCAAACTCATGCTGTTCGAGTCAGTGATACCATCCAACCATCTCATCCACTGTTGTTCCCTTCTCCCCTTGCCTTCAATCTTTCCAGCATCAGGGTCTTTTCCAAGGAGTCAGTTCTTCACATCAGGTGGCCAAAATATTGGAGTTTTTGCTTCAGCCTCAGTCCTTCTGATGAATATTCAAGACTGATTTCCTTTAGGATTGACTGGTTGGATCTCCTTGCAGTAAGTACAAGGGACTCAAGAGTCTTGTCCAACACCACAGTTCAAAAGCATCAATTCTCCCATGCTCAGCTTTATTTATGGTCCAGCTCTCACATCCATACATGATTACTTGAGAAAAGCATAGGTTTGACTAGATAGATCTTTGTCAGCAAAGTAATGTCTCTTTTATGTATGCTGTCTAGGTTGGTCATAGTTTTTCATCCAAGGAGCAAGCATCTTTTAATTTCATGTCTGCAATCACCAGCTGCAGTGATTTTGGAGGCCAAGAAAATAAAGTCTGTCACTGTTTTCATCATTTCCCATATACTTGCCATGAAGTGATGGGACCAAATGCCATGATCTTAGTTTTTTGAATGTTGAGTTTTAAGCCAGCTTTTTCACTCTCCTCTTTCACTTTCATCAAGAGACTCTTTAGTTCCTCTTTGCTTTTTGCTATAAGGATGACATCATATGCATATCTGAGGTTATTGATATTTCTTCCAGCTATCTTGATTTCAGCTTGTCCTTCATCCAGTCTGGCATTTCCTATGATGTACTCTGCTTATAAGTTAAATAAACAGGGTGACACTATACAGCCTTTATGTACTCCTTCCCCAATTTGGAACCAGTCCATTTTTTTTTCTTGTCCTGTTCTAACTGTTGCTTTTTGACTTGCATTCAGTTGTGTTTCCTTTCTCCCTTGCTTTTCCCTTCTCTTCTTTCTTCAGCTATTTGTAAAGTGTCATCAGACAACCACTTTGCTTCCTTCAATTTATTTTTCTCTTGAATGAGTTTGGTCACTGCTGCTTGTACACTGTTACAAACCTCTACCATATCATCAAATTTTTTTTCTCCATTGGATTAATTTTGAAAACTTCTTCTCTGCTTGGCTTATCAGTCAGTCAATTCAGTCCCTCAGTTATGTCCGACTCTTTGTGACCCCATGAAAGGCAGCACTCCAGGCCTCCCTGTTCATCACCAACTCCCGGAGTTTACTCAAACTCATTGCCCGTCGAGTCAGTGATGTCATCCAGCCATCTCATCCTCTGTCATCCCCTTCTCCTCCTGCCCCCAATCCCTACCAGCATCAGGGTCTTTTCAATGAGTCAATGCTTCTCATGAGGTGGCCAAAGTATTGGAGTTTCAGCTTCAGCATCAGTCCTCCCAATGAACACCCAGGACTGATCTCCTTTAGGATGGACTGGTTGGATCTCCTTACAGTCCAAGGGACTCTCAAGAGTCTTTCCAACACCACAGTTCAAAAGCATCAATTTTTTGGTGCTCAGCTGTCTTCACAGCCCAACTCTCACATCCATACATGACCACTGGAACAACCATAGCCTTGACCAGATGGACCTTTGTTGGCAAAGTCTCTACTTTTTAATATGCTGTCTAGGTTGGTCATAACTTTCCTTCCAAGGAGTAAGCGTCTTTTAATTTCATGGCTGCAATCACCATCTGCATTGATTTTGGAGCCCCCCCAAAATAAAGTCTGACACTGTTTCCACTGTCTCCGCATCTATTTCCCATGAAGTATGGGGCCAAATGCCATGATCTTAGTTTTCTGAATGTTAAGCTTTAAGCCAACTTTTTCACTCTCCTCTTTCACTTTCATCAAGAGGCTTTTTAGTTCCTCTTCACTTTCTGCCAGAAGGGTGGTGTCATCTGCATATCTGATGTTATTGATATTTCTTCTGGCAATCTTGATTCCAGCTTCTGCTTATAGGTTTTTATATTAATTTTTATCATACAGATCTTATAAATTTGTACTAGATTATGCCACCTTTTGCTATAGACTGGAATTTTAAGCAAGATGAATGGTGGAGTAACAGCCATATAACAGCATCCTAATCCCACTTTTGTCTTCCTATCATGTTCTTAATATAATTTTACCTTGGTCTCAATTCTTTCCCAGTTTAAAAATTGATATGCTTATTTACAAACAGTAAAATTTATCACACTTAAGTTAACAAATGTATACACTTGTATAAATTCTGGCACAATAATCCTGATAATGATAGAACATTTTTCCAAAATTCTTCCTGTGTCCCTCTGTAATTTCCTCTCCCGAGTCCCAGTTCCTTCCAATCATTAATCTACTTCCTATCAAAAAGTTTTACATTTATGATTATAAATACTACTCTATATATAATCTTTTGTGTCTGACTTGTATTTATTAGTAGTCACTTATTTTATATTACTGAGTAGTATTTCATCACAGAGGAAAAGAGCAATTTGATAATCTCTTCTTAAGCATGAACAATTGGGTTGACTCCATTTTGAGAATATTATAAAGGTTATATAAATGTCATCATGCAGCTCCTTATGTGGACATATATTTTATTTCTTTTCAGTGCAGTTCAGTCCAGTCACTCAAGTCGTATCTGACTCTTTGTGACCCCATGGACTGCAGTATGCCAGGCTTCCCTGTCCATCACCAATTCCCAGAGCTTAATTTTATATATACCTAGATGTGGGATTGTTGGGACAAATAGGAAGAAATCATAAGATATCACAGAATTGTTTGTTTCAGTTTTCTGCTTCACGCATATTGATGCTCTGTTTATTAGTTACAGAATTTATTAGTTTAGAATTGTTTGATTGCCATGTTATACTGATTCATTACCATTATAAAGTTACTCTTACAGTAATTCTTGATTTTATTTTTCCTGACATTTTTGGAACAACTCAAGCTAACTATGGATATTTTCTATATAGCGTCTTTTTTCCTGTTTCTTACTATTAGTCTCTTTGTGCTGTGTATTTAAAATGTGTCTGGGGCAGCAGATAGGTGTTTTTTCTTTTGTATCCAATATGAAAGTCCTGCCTATTTCTTGAGAGCATCAATTTTCACTTAGTGCAATTGTTGATATTTTTGTGTTTACTCTGAACATTTTCTATTTTATTATCTCTATTATTTTCTCTATTTTTCTTTCTCTTTTGCATTAATCATCTTTAATATTTCATTTTCATTTATCTGATGATTTCTAGATATCATCACTGTTTTACCTATAGTAATTTACTTAGTGTAAATGTTGAATTACTTCAGGTAAAATATAACAACATTAAAATGGTATATGTTTATTTACCATGTTTATTTACTTCTTCTTGCCCATAAATAAACATAAGTAGGGTCTACCTTCTCTTTGATTTCTCTGCTGTTAGAGATATGCAAAATTTCTGATTTCTCTGTGGCTTTGAGCACCATATTAAATTTGTTTATTAATTCCAGTAGCTTTTTAGTGGAGCCTCTATTGTTTTCTATATACAGTATCATGCCATCTGCAAGTAAAGACAGTTTTGCCTTTGTTTTTCTACTTCGATACCTTATATTTCTTTTTATTGCCTAAGTGGAGTTAGGACTTCTGGTGCTATGTTGAATAACACTCCTCCAGTGGGCATCCTTGTCCTGAACTTAGAGAAAAACTTTTCCACTTCTAATGTCTGAATATGAATCTAGCTGTCAGCTGGTCTTTATTATGTTGAGGTATATCAGAGTTTGTATCATGAAAGAATGTTGAATTATATCAAATGCTTTTTATGCATCTATTTTGATAATGATGTGATTTTATTTTTCATACTGTTAATATAGTTTATCACATTTGTTGGTTTGCATATGTTGGACCATCCCTGCAACTCAGTAAGAAATCTCATTCATGTATGATATGTGATCCTTTTATGGTGTTTTTAAATTTAGTCTGCTAATATTTTGTTGAGAATTTTTACGCTTGTGTAATCAGGCTTCTTGACTTAAACTTTTCTCCTCTGTAACATACCGGTTCTCGTCCTTACTGTTCATGCATGTTACACTACTGCATTTCCCTTTATGTGACCACTTGCTTTTCTATCCTTCAGCTTTTATCTCCAACACTTGTAACCATGAGTGCTGAAACTTCTAGCTTGTAATTTCTGTAGCCGTATCTCTGGGGGTGACAAACCCCCGGTGTCCTGGATAAAGGAAAATTCAATTCTTATTCTTAGCATTTTCAGCTGTTTGAAATAAAGCTCTCCTCCTTTGTTTGTTTACTCTTGGATACTCCTCAGATTTTTAAATGTTCTTTTAACTTTGCTTTACTTTTATAATAGTTTTCTCATTGGGAAATTATAGGATCACTGTCTCACATTTACATGCTCTCTTGTTCATTTTTTTCCTGTTTTTTAAATTCATTTTTACTTACCTTTATCTTTTTCATCTTTTGTAGCCACTGTAAAAAATTGGAGGCCATTGGCAATATATAAATAGATGTTATAAATAATTTGTATATGTTCAACAAATCTTAATATTCAATTTACAATAAAAATTAATAAAATTAAGGTTAGTTCTTATAATCTAGTGGGGATATTCTGTGTTAGAAAGCAATGTGGATATTCCATAAGTGTCAGTATAGAAGAATTTATTCCATTATGTCACTTTGGAAAATAGTGATGTAATTTGAAATATGAGATGTTGATACTTCTGGGTACCACCATTATATTAATAAATTCCATCTGGAATTCCACAAGACTCTTCCCTTTGAGCCCAGCATGCCACCCAATCTTGCTATCCTGCTGTGTAGGTTCAACTCTTTCCATATTCTCATGTACACCAATTTTGAATCTGAAATATTCTGAAATCCTTATTAAGTGCATTCCTATCTTAAGTCTCAACCTCCTAGTTGCTCTAATACTGTTCAGTGTTGTTATCAAATAGATTCATATAATAAAGGACATGATATGATGCTGGTTATTAAAGAATCCTAGCGGAGGTTCCCCAAAGTATGCTAATAAATAGTAAGTGTATAACGATAGTGGAATTTATGAACTTTGAGAATGTGTTGGGCATGGTACTCACTATTCACTATTTGGCACTATAGTTTTCCACTATTTGTTAACTAGTGCCAATGAAACACAGAAGTTTATGACTCCTGTAACCTACTTACAATGTGATTACCCTCCTTGTTTATGTATTTAAGACTCAAAACAATCTCATGTGGCCTCAGAGCAGTTTATCCTTCTCTCCCTAGTCATTATGTCACCATCTCTATGAATCTTCTTGGGGGGTACTGGTTAGAAAGACAGAAGCTCTATTAGAGCATGTTGTATAAAAAGTCTCAAGAATGAAAAGAGATTTGAAAAAAGATGGTGAGATGAACACACATCAATATGAAATTTGGTAAAGCTTGTTGACAGAGAGACATTCAAAGAAAGTCTCAACACAAGCAAAAGATCGTTTCCTTGCTAAGAGTGTTAAAGAAACAAAAAATGAGTGACCAGTGAAATCGGAAATTCAGACCATTAGGGGAATATTAAGAAACATAAGAGTCAGTGAATGTAAAATGGAGATGAAATCAAGAGATTTTATTAAAAGATGCTAGAAGGTAGCTCAGTAGAAAGAAGATGTTTAATAATGGTGTGAGTCTAGGAGGTAAGCATACTAGTCATGAGGAAAATCATCCAGCCAAGAAGTAGGCAATATTGGACATTTCTGATAATTACAATTTGTAAAATAGAAATTTTCTACATTTAAAATTTTTATTTTATTTTGGAGTATAGTTGATTTACAATGTGTCAGTTCCTGTGTACAGCAACATGACTCAGTTTTACATATGCAAATATCCATTCTTTTTCAGGTTCTTTTCCCATATAGATATTACAGAATATTGAGTAGAGTTCTCTGTGTTACAGTAGGTCCTTGCTGATTATCTGTTTTATAAATAGTAGTGCATATATGTTAACCCCAAACTCCTAATTTTTTTAGGAATAAAAATCCTGAATATAAAACTAAAACATAGAAAGCTCTTTCACTGAGTTCATTATAATATTTGCTATATCATTTAATTTACCTTCATGATAAGATGCTTTATTCTGATCATTACTTGTTTTTGCTAACACAGTGCTAATGTTTATATTTAATCATACTAACAACTTCTGAGGAATATTTTTCCTGCCCTAGAAATCAATAGCCTCCACATAGAGCTGCTTGTTAAATTCTCCTTTATATAGAATGTACAGAGATATTGGCCTATTAATGGTTTATATTTAATGGCCTATGGGATTTCCAGGTGGTGCATTGGTAAAGAATCTGCCTGCCAATGCAGGAAACACAAGAGATGCAGAGTCAGGATGATCCCCTGAAGTAGGAAATGGCAACCCATTCTAGTATACTTGTCTGGAAAAATTGCATGGACAGAGGAGTCTGGCAGCCTGTAGTCTATGGAGTCTCAAAGAGTCAGATATGACTGAGCAATGGAGTGCACATGTGCACACTCGCAGGCGCACATGCACGTTTAATGACCTATATTTACTTGTTCCCAAACTCAGTTTCACTAATGAGATAGCAATGAAGCGTTCACTTTATGAAGTAATTGGAACCATAGTAAATTTTAAAGAGATCCAGTTTTCAAGCCCTCATCCAAAGAAAAACCTTCACTGGAAAAAAAATTAAAGAGGTCCTTATATTAATACCTTAAGAAAATTATAGGATTAGAAAATAAATATGGATAGTGGAAAATACATAAAAAGAAATTGCTTGTTACTCCTTTCTTTTTCTTTTTTGTTTTATATATTCATTTACATATTAGTGTCTTTAGAAGATAAGAATGGATTTGTAACTCTTAATGGAGGAACTTGGATTCTGCTTGAAGATAATTGCAAGACCTGTGTTTCTAGTTTCTATATTTAGTGATTTAGCATCCTTTTATACCTGATTCCAATGTTACCCTTGTTTACCCCATCAAATATTGATATTCCTGTAGTGTCTGTTTAGTTAATAGTGACACTACCATTCTGTTATCTAAGGCAAGTATTTGGTGATTTCATATATTTCTTATTCTCACTAATTAAATGTACTTTATGGGCATCATTGGGCAGCAAGAAAGTCAGTTTCTGAGGAGAGGAGTTTAAAATTTTATGGAAATTAAAAATTAGTAATAAAATAAGTCACCCAGTTTGAAGCTACCAATTTTAAAATGGCATAGCAAAGTCAGGAAAGTCAGCAAAGTCAGGAAATCTAAGTGCAAAGCCAGTGGTCCATGTTCAAAAGTGGACAGTGTTCAGAGGGCATAGAACTCTGAGCTATTGAACAAAATCTTCACCAATGTAAAAAAAGTATTTTGTGGTTAGTTTTAGGAAAATTTAATTCAGAGTATAGTCAAAGAAGTCCAACTCCTTTTACTCCACACCTTGTTAACTAGGTGGCACTAGAAGTTCTTGAATTAACCTGATTTAAAATATTTCTTTGCTTTTGCATTTCTAAGTTTGTAGTTATGTTTTCACTGTTATGCTCTCTAACACAGACTCCAGAATTTTAGATTCTTGAGCAAGACCTAGTGTATCAAAAGGTGAGGCAGAAATTTCTTCAGCACAGATTGTTTGACCCTATATGGGGCATTTTTGTAAATTATAAAGTTTATGATGTGATATTTTATAATTATGATATTTTGTTGAGCCAGATTTAGAGGCGGTAAAAAAAAAATGTGTCTGTGGATTCTCACAGTGATGGTAAGGACAGGGAGGGCATGGGATTTATGACAGCTTTCTACTGTCACAGGTCCAGGCAGTTGTCCACCAGCTTTTGGCATTGTGCGTGCCTCTCACCTGAATACTGGTTCCTGGTCAGCCTTTTCTGGGTATAAATGCTTGGAATTCCCTGATATCTGTGTGAGTCTCTGGCCATCATTCAGATTCCCCAGGTGCTCCAGGGGCTTAGACGCTGACAACTATGGGATATCAGACATGCATGGGAGAGTAACTAAAGAGGACATGTATTAGCCTTAAGTTATGCTCCTGAGTGAAGAAGTACAGTCTTAAGAATCATATTGCCCAAACTGTGACTTTTTGATTTTTAACTGTAGGATAATTGCTTTATAATGTTGTATTGGTTTCTTCCATGCAACAACATGAATAAAGTCATAAGGATACATAACGTCCCCTCCCTCAGAAATCTCCCTCCACCACGTCCCACCTCTCCAGGTTGTCAAAAGCTCTGGAGAGCTCCCGGTGTTACATAGCATCCTCTCACTCACTATCTTTTTTATATGGTAATGTATGTGTCTCAGTACTACTCTCTCCATTTTACCACCATCCCCTCTCCCTGCCGGATCCACTAGTCTATGCCTGCATCTCTATTCCTACCCTGCAAGTAGGTTGATCAGTACCATTTTTCTAGATTCCACATATACACATTAATATATGACATTTCTTTCTCTCTCTCGGACTTACTTCACTCTGTATAATAGGCTCTAGGCTCATCCACCTCACGAGAACCGACTCAAACTCACTCCATTGTATGTGTTCGTCTCACTCAGTCGTGTCCCACTCTTTGCAACCCCGTGGGCTGTAGCCCACCAGGCTCCTCTGTCCATGGGATTCTCCAAGCAAGAATAGTGGAGTGGGTCGCCATTTCCTTCTCCTTCCATTTTATGGCTAATATTTCATTGCATATATGTACCACAACTTCTCTATACATCCGTGTGTCAGTGGCCATCTCGGTTGCTTCCGTGTCCTGGCTCTGGTAAATAGCGCTGCAGTGAACATCGGGGTACATTCTTTCTGAGTTACGGTTTTCTCAGGATACATGCTGCCCAGTAGTATAATTGCTGGGCGATATGGTGGTTTTATTCCTAGTTTTGACTTTTGTGCTAGTCAGACATTTTAGCTCAAGTCATCAGAATTCCTTAGTGGCATATCCAGTATAAGTCAGGCTAACAATAAAGTAAAAGATTATCCTTTATTCCATTTTCTAGTATTCCTTGTTTATGTCCAACCAGGAACATATCGGGGCAGAATGATGACTCTGACAATACAATATTAATATATTATTGTATATACAATCTCATCAAAATGCCATGCAATGCACCCCAATTTTCCCTCATTTCTAACCTCTAAGAAATATAATCAACTAGACTTAGTGAGCAACAAGACCCGGAGTCTAGAATAACCTTCATAAGTCAGGTGTAAAGAAAAACTGATAGCAGGGCCACCATAGATGATATTGTAGAAAAGCATTTGACCTTGGGGACTGGGAAAAAAATTGGGGAGACATAGTGTCTGTTTCTTTTAACAAACTATAAATATACATTTACCATTATTGACAGTCATTGTTCACTACCAGTTTCATTGTTACTGTATATTATTTTATCTTCCTCACAGGGACAGAAACAAAGTTTTTCTCTGTTTTGCAACAATGTTCAGGATATTTTGAAGTACATTATATATGATTTCAGTCACAGCTGTATCAGTTTAGTTCATCATTCCAGTCAGAGTTTATATACAGAGTTTATGTTTACATATTAGACTTTATGTACAGTAGACAAATAGTAAATGAAACCGACTGAGCCTCTGAGAATGTTAACAGGGGGACATTCAGAAACTGCTGCTGCTGCTGAGTCACTTCAGTTGGGTCCGACTCTGCACGACCCCAGAGAGGGCAGCCCACCAGGCGCCCCCGTCCTTGGCATTCTCCAGGCAGGAACACTGGAGTGGGTTGCCATTTCCTTCTCCAATGCAGGAAAGTGAAAAGTGAAGTCACTCAGTCGTGTCCGACTTTGCCCAACCCCACGGACTGCAGCCTACCAGGCTTCTCCATCCATGGGATTTTCCAGGCAAGAGTACTGGAGTGGGGTGCCATTTAGAAACTGGATATACTTAAAGGTGAAGGTTGAAACAAATTTTATTGTGTTGTAAAAGCATTATAGGTCAAAATGAGTGGTGTTTCCAGTTTACTAGATGCTTCTTTTAATGAATAATTAAAATAATGATCATATATCCTCTTACTGTTGAATGCATCACTGTTTCTAGCATTTATCTTTATTACCCATGTATTCTAAATTTAATAAACTATTTAAGTGAGTGTTTTTTCTGAAGAAGAAAATTTGAAAGAAATTTTAATGAAACTTGCTATAAATATAGACCTAATATAAACTAAAGGAAAGACCAATCTTAAATTGTGTATTTATTGCATTTAAATTGTCTCCTACATTTTAAGAATTTCAAATGCTAAACCTATTAGATTATTACTAGAATTCCAGTCAGTGGTTTTCTGTCAATAGAAAGCAGATAGACTGGTTTTCTGCTATTTGTAAAACCAACACTAAAAATAAAAGACATCTGATCCAAATATTTCTGAACTTAATTCAAGTACATATCGGTGAAATATTGGCAAAAGCTTCCTCCAAAGTCTGGCACAAGATTGCACCCACATTGTCATCTACAAACTGCAATTTGTGAGTATTAAGAAGCCACAGGCAGTTGAATTTGCTGAAAAATCCCTTGCTTTATGTACAGTATCTTGCTGTGTTATTTAATGACAATTGCTTACTCTCTACTCTGATCTTCTTACCCTTTCCCAGAACATAGTAAATAATCAAAATAATTTTTGCAATTTTAGAATGGCTTTGGCTTTACTGAAAAATTACAAAGCAAATACATAGACCTACCATATATACCACATCCAAATTTCCTATTTGGAACTTCTAACATTAGTATGAAAACCTGTCACAATTAATGAACCATACTGATACTATCTTATGAAAACCTACACGGTATTCATTTTTCTTAGTTTTACCTAGTGTTCACAGCATTCCAGGATTCTATCCAGGGTATCATATTACATATAGTTATCTCAGGATCCTCTTAGATGTGACAGTTGTGTCACTTTTCTTATTTTTTATGACCTTGACAGTTTTGAAGAGGACCAATCAGGTATTTTGTAGAATGTCCTTCAACTGGGGACCATTTGTGTTTTTCTCGTGATTAGGCTGGGGTTATGTGTTTTAAGGAGAAAAACCACAGAGTAAAATATCATTTTCATCACATCACACATCATACCAAAGGTACATACTAGCAACATAATATCACTATTGATGTTAACCCTTGATTAGCTGATTTAGGCAGTATTTGTCAGATTCTCCACTGTCAAGTTGCTCTTTTTTTCACCATTTCCATACAGAGTTCTTTGGAAGTAAGTCACCCACTTAAGGAGTAAAGTTATGCCATTACTCTGTGATTGTGGACTATCAACATAAATTATTTGGATTCTTTCTACAAGAGACAGTAATATAATCCTGTTTATTTAATTAATCATGTATTTATATCAGTATGGTTAATGGATTTTTATTTTATGCTTTGAGCATGATCCAATACTATTTTATTTTGTTGCTTTTAATGTTCCAGTTTAGGCCAGTGCAAATTCTTTCAGTAGGCTTTTATGTACCTTTGATTTATATTTATTATTGTTTATTTTATTTATTTTCTTTTTTGTTTCTTATTTTTTAGTTTCTTAATTTGGGTCATACAAGATGCTTCAAGATCCTGTTACATATTGCCTGTCCTTGAATTATCCATTTCTCTAAGGTGCCATTATCCCTTTTATTGGAGGGCAGTATTGGAAACCAGGATTTGGGCACTAGTGTACTCATTGTTATCAATAGTAAATATTTACATTAAAAAATCTGGAAAATAATTTCTCTTTTGCAGGCATCTGTATCTATATGCATATAGAATGTCTGTCATAGTTTGTTTCTTCATTGCATTAGGTATAAACTAATTACAAGTCTCATATACCTTATGCAAAACCTCTAAGCTGAAGTTCCAGTTGAGTGTGTGAACAGAGTTCTATCTAACTATGATATTGAAAAGGCAATTGGAAGGAAGGCAAAGGATGGGCATTTAGCTCAGTCTTAGGATGGAGATAAGATCCTTTCAGAAATTATATTGAAATGTGTGTCTATTTAATATTGTTGTTTTAAAAAGTACCACAAATTTAGTGGTTTTACCATTCATTTATTATTTCACAGTATCTCCAGAACAAAAGTCATCACAATTGAACTGATTCTCTGTTCAGAGTCTCACAATACAAACATCCAGATATGAGCCAGGTTGTGTTTGCATCTGGAATGTGAGTCTCTTTCTAAGCTCATGTGGTTTGGCAAAATTCAGTTCTTTGCAGTTGTGGAACTGACTTCCTATTCCATTGCCAGCTGTCACTCAGGTACCACTCCAAGCTTTTAGAAATCTCTCATATTCAGTGCTGTTTGCCCCCCACCAACTTCAGTGTCAGCTCAGGAGAATCTCCCTCAGGTTGAGTCCTTCTCATGTTTTTAATCTCTTTGCAGAAAGAAGCTAGTCTTTTTCTTAAGGCTTTACGTAATTAGATCCTACCCACTGAAGATAATCTTGCTTTCTTAAAGCCAGCTGTGCTTTATCACAAAACTTGATCTGGGAATGATCTTGATCATTCCCAGATGACTATGATCTTGATCATAGTCACAAGTTCCATGAATTATATAAGGTATGTGGACTCAGGACAGAGATATTGATGACCATCATAGAATTTTGCCTATGACAAATCTGTGTTTTGAAAGTTTAATAGTACATTTTCCAGTTGTAGATCCAGAGGAGATGGGCACTAGGCAGGGAGGAGAGAGAAGCTACAGCAAGATATGTAAAGTAAATTTACAAGTGACTCAGGATTCATACAGTAAGAGGCTTACTCTCAGGACATCTGGGGCATGAAACTGTACACACGATTTGGTCCAAATTACGGAGACTTCAATCCATGGGGTCACAAAGAGTCAGACACGACTGAGGGACTGGACTGAACTGAACTGAACTGATGGAGACTTCATTTTATGATAAGACATCTGCAATTTTTCTGTGGTTTGTAGAGGATTTTAATCAAAGGAGCAACAGGTAAAATTTGCTCTTCTGATAAAACACCCAGGCAATAGCAGATGTGATCATCCTGCATGATATGAAGCTGGAGTCAGAATCAGTAAATAAGTCCAAGCAAGAGCTGACAAAGGCCCACAGTATGAACATGACAATATGAAAGAGGAGGGCAGTTGAGTAAGGCTCTGTGCTACCTTCAGTTGTGAGGCCAGGCAAAGATTCCTCAGGGAAAGGCAAGATCAAAGACACAGAAGAGGGGGAGCTTGGAGTCTGTCAGGAGAATTTAGTTATTGACCATGAATCACAGGAAAGATGGGAAGGTCTGTTGGAAATAAGACTATAAAGATGGAATCATTCTTAAATTATCTTGAATGAACACATCCTAGAGAAAGTAATCGTTCATGTGTATTTGAGATTATTGAAGTATTCCAGTGCAAGTTTTTTTTTAATATAAATACTAAAAACACAGGGGTACCCAAGAATAAAGGTCAAAAATAAATGCATCAACAATTACACAATTGAAAAGTCAACTTTACTTATGCTTCAGATGACCAGAATTTAAGTATTTAATCATCTGCTTAGTAAATGTTATCTTATTCAAATTATTTAAGAAAAATAGTAATTTAACAATTTTATCATGAGGTATTGAATTCATTACCTTTACCTTTGCCAAAAAATGGTATTAAATAGGTACTATTTTATTTTTAAAACTTACTACACCCCCCCCCCCCCAATCTGGCACACTCTTCTTTGGTGCCCACCCTGGGAGGACATGGCTGGGGACACAAAGCGGAAAGCAGGAATAAGAAGGGACCAGTGGGAGAAAGGGCGCTGCCCTCTTCCATCTCTTCTTTTCCTGTGCCTTGACTCTGGATCTAGCCAGGAATTATGCATCGAGTTGCAAGAAAGATTTCTCAGTTTGTTAAATGACAGCTTTCTATTTGACAACCATCATTTCAAAACCAAAACAAACTTTGTCACTTATTAAAATGGAATATACATCCACATAAAAATACATTTCTATTTTTATTTCTGGAACTGAAATTTCTGAGTGTACAAGCATCTTTAAGTCATATGCAGGGCTACTGAGATGATTACACATTGCTCTGTCACTGGCAATTATTTTGACATACACAGTGGAGAGAGAAGTGAGCATATGGCAACTATCCATTTTCTTTTTTCAGTCTAGGAAATTTGATTTTCTTTGTTCTGACATTGTTTGGTTATCTCAATGGATCTATTTATTTGATAATAGTCAAATTTCTATGTCATTTATGTTTAGATTTAGCTTGAGCCAAGGAAATGTTTTCTCATATTTGCTTTTTAGATATCTACTTAGGAATCTAGATTGAGAGAGAATTGCTTTGGAAAGGCACAGCAAGGTAAACAGTGAGAAAGAAAGATGTATGGACATTTCTAAGATGATTTTACAAAGTACCAAAAACAACAAAAAAATCACTGCCAAGATATAGAATATATAACAACTAGTGAGGACCTATGGTCTGTTGAAACCACAAGATTATATATAGAGAAGTGTTTCATCAATGGGTAACTCTTTCATTGCCCAATCCACTTGCCTAAGTATTTGAGATGATATACTTAGGGTGAAAGCATTATATATACTTGAAAGTGAAAGTGAAGTCTCTCAGTTGTGTCCAACTCTTTGCAACATCATGGACAGTAGCCTACCAGGCTCCTTGGCCCATGGGATTTTCCAGGCAAGAGTACTGGAGTGGGCTGCCATTGCCTTCTCCAGACAATACTTAGGGTATAGATTATATATATATATATATATATATATATATATATATATATATGATAAGGGTATATAATACCTAAGTATATAACATATTATATACTATATATTTATATATATATAATAGTATATATATTTATATATATAATAGTATATATATATAATAATATATATATTATATATATTTAGGGTAAAGTATTGAGATGATATATGAGGGTGAAACTCCTCATATTCCCCTCTTGTTTTACTCATGCCTTATTAAATACTGAATATAAATAAATATTTTATATAATATCTTGATTAATGAAATGAGTTATGGGTATAAAAATGATTTGAAATTAAGTCATCATCCCTTGATCTTCAGGATTTCAAGATCGTGTGAAAAATTCCATTATATTTTGCAGTTCATAAAGTTCATTATATTTTGCATTTCAGGATGTTCACCATCCTGTTTTGGTCCTAAAAATATGGAAATAAAGAGAACACACACTGCCATTATTTATTGGGTGAGAATTTTGTAAGACTCTGGAAGGAAGTCTTAAGGATCTTGCTTCTGTTCAAAATAAATAATTTTGTAACTGAGCACTTGTTCCATAATTTCTGAATATCAAGCTCTAGAACCTCCTATTATCTTTCCATTGTAATTTTTCCCTAGGTAACAGAGTGGATGGTGGCAGTTTTTGGAGAGCCACACATCTGTACCTCCTTCACCTTTTCTTCTAAATTGTAAACCTAAGTTTTTCATGACTTGACTTTAGGTTATAAACATATCTCTACTTCATACACCTCACTGTTACAAAGTAAAATATTTGCTTTAAAGATTCTTGTGCCATGATTTCAAAATTCTGTCAGATAGATAAGATATATTATTAATTTAAGAAAAACTGATCAATCTTAATCTTACCTGACTAAATGAACTTATTAGATTAAACTGGTGGAGTATTGCATAGAAGGAAAGAAAACATAGACTACTATTTTAAGATCTTATTTCAGTTTAATAATTTCACAGATGAGGAAAGTTATAGAAGAAGAAGATGGGCAAAGAGCACTTGTATTTACAGGTAATGTGTGTGTGCTCAGTCGTGTCCAACTCCTTTGCAACCCCATGGACTGACTGTAGCCTGACAAGGCTCCTCTGTCTATGGATTTTCCAGGCAAGGATACTGGAGTGGGTTGCCATTTCATGCTTTAGAGGATCCTCCTGACTCAGGGATCAAAACCATGTCTCTCATGGCTCCTGAATTGGCAGGTGGATTCTTTACCACTAGCCCTGGGAATTCCTTGAGGAAAGTCAAGTCTATAGTAATTTAGAATCCTGTGTATGATTATGAAGTTTAAAAAAAATAGAATGAATAGCTTAATCTTTCCATGGATCTCATGGAAAAATCTTTTGATGAAATAATCTGATTCATCTTTCAGAGAGATTTGGAAAGATATGGAATTTGTGTTTTTCTTTTAAAGGTTGAGTTTACTTAGATGAAGATTCAAAGATCTTTGTAGGCCAGTGATTAGTACTGACTAGGTGCTTCGAGAATATTGAGAAGAGTGTAACTCACAGCTTGAATGGTTGAGAAAGTTGTGAAGGGCAAGTGGAAGAAATGTCAAAGAAAGATGAACTAGGAAACAGAATAAATGGAACTTATAAACCAGAAGTTGTAATTAATTAGATCACTAGGTACATTTGGGATGGAAAAGAGAAAAGGAAAAGTGGAATTAGTAAACATTATGGAAAATGAGGACTGTGGGCAGGTCAGGAATAATCTATGTCATTTGTTCCATAGGCAAGCGACTTATGATTTCAAAAGACACATGAAAACATGGTTAAATCTGTAATTTGGAAAGAGAATTACTAATAGTGGAGTCTTGAAAGAAAGCTTTTTGGCAGAAAGAGTAGTTAGAAAATAATAGGAGTATCCTAAGAAGGAGTGATGGTTTGTACCTGAAATCATTCAAAGCCAGGTACTGTTATGAAGAAAAAAGGGTAGATCAAGATATATTTAGTAGGAAGGACAAATAGGGTGTAATGATTGATGGTAGGAGAGACTGTGTGTGAAAACATCTGATATCTGGCACATACAGCTATTCAATAAATGTCCAATCTCCCCTTTCCTGAAACCTTTGTTGGATTGCCCTTAACATGATTATAACTCAGACCTGTCTGCCTTAGAAGTTATGTCAACATAGCACCTAAAGCAACTGGAGTATGATTTGAACATCTCTATACACAAAGCCAGGAAAAATGAAATAATGTTCATATTCACATTTGCCTACAAGAGCATTCCTTTACATTCAAACATACAAATTCCATGCATTTCCAAAAATCAGTATCAATGCTATATTTGATTGTCCAAAATGTGGATGTTATATCTATAAATTTAAAATGTCAGAAAACCATTATGGCATCAAACAAGTGCACAATCAATATTTGCAAGACAAAAGATGTAAATCTTGGTACTTTTGTATGATAAAAACAGAATAGGATTTATAGTAGTAACGTCTGATAATATTCAATAAGCAACATCAGTCAAGTTCTGTTATTATTTGCTACCTCAACTCTGAATTTTGTGCATTTGTTTTTTTCATCCTTATGTCTAATAGTTTTAATAAATTGATATGATAAGTAGTATCAAAAAGATTAAGGCAATTTAAATAAGAAAGGAAATAAATAAGTAACAAGAGAAAAGATGAAGTGTATCCAAAGAAAGTATATCTGGAAGTCTCATTATTTCTATTGCTTAACTATATTTCTTTCAACTGTTGAACTGTATCCTTTGTCTTTATTAACTCTAAGATTCTTCTGTAGTATCTCATGAGTCCATCTATACCAAAAAGAAAATGAACAGACAACAATATATAGAAACTATGTTCCTCTTGGTCAGAATATTTTATTCTCCATTTTTGACCCTACAGATTCCTTAACATCTAGATATACTTCAGGTACAAATATGTATATCTTACCTGACCTCCAAATTTGTAGTTAAGAGTTGTAGCAGAAAATTATGTTAAATATAGCTAGGGTATATGTGACACTGGGGAAGGGAAGTGCATTATAAATATTTTATGTCTTTTATCATTAAGATTAAGGTTGGTTTTCACAGGAAACAATAATGAGCTCAGAGCATTTAAATATATCACTCATCATTCTAGGAACTGAAACACAATCTATAGATAAAATAGACATGCTCAGACTTTTATAGGTATTAATATTATGTAAAGATTAGTAAAAAAAAATAATTACTGGTAAAAGGACAGTCATTGAATAAATGCTGTTGAGTTTGTTGTCTGATCATATAAAAAATAAGAATCTTGATATCTGCCTCAAACTCTATCCTAATATTAATGCCTTCTAGTTCATGGATATAACTCTGAAAACTAAACAAAACTTTCTAAATGATAATATATCATTATATTATTTATAATATTTAAGTGAGTGAAAAGGGGGAAAAAATTTAGCAACACATGTAACTGAGAAAGAGCTTGTAAACATAAAAATGAACTTTCATCAATAAGAAAATGGCAAACCAATTATAAATTATCAAGAGATTTAGATAGGAACTTTATTTAAGCAACCCAGCCAATGCATCTAGGCAGAGA
This sequence comes from Hydropotes inermis, assembly GCA_020226075.1. NCBI lineage: Eukaryota > Metazoa > Chordata > Mammalia > Artiodactyla > Cervidae > Hydropotes > Hydropotes inermis. Next base: position 8,292,741 of record CM035290.1, read on the forward strand.
GGTGAATTCTTAATCATGTCTGAGAAAATTAAAATTAAGCCACAATTAAACAGCACTAAGCAACAATCATAATGGGTAAAAACAAATGCAAAGAAGTCCAAATATTTCAAAGGAAGTGGAGCAAATGGGACTCTCACAAATTACAGATAGGAGTGAAAAACTGTTACAACTATTTTGTAAAACTTTTAAATTTCAAACTAAGCTTAAATATATTTCTGTGACCATATGTGTACTACTCCTAAGTACATAAAGAAGAGAAATGCATTTGTATGTACAATAAAAGACATCAACAATAATATTCATAGAAGTATTATTATCTGTTAGAAACAAATGACTATCATCAGTATGTTGGATAAATAAATAATTGTGTATTACATAATTGGATAACATGCAGTAATAAAAATGAGTAAACTGTAACCACACACAAACAATATGGTATAATATCATAAACATTAGACTGGATGAAAGAAGTCAGTTATAAAATAATGCCTAACATCTTACTCGATTTATATAAAATAATAGTCAGTAGTTTTAAAAATCAAAGTTATGGTCATATATAAGTAAAACAGAGCAAGGACTGATTTACAGATGCAAGAATGAAGATCTAATGTGATAACAGTGTGTTATTTCTTGATCTAGGTGTTGGTTATAGAGATGAGTTTAAGATAAATCACTAAACTGTACAATTCAGATTTGTGCATTTTTATTTTAATCTACCTAAATAAAATTTTAACCATACAGTTAACCATATATATGTCATGGTGCTCTGCACAGTAGATGAATTAAATAATTATTGTCAATTTTACTAAGTACAAAAAGGATATTGTGGTTATATAAAAATAAATGCCCTTAGTTTTAGAAATGTATACTGTTTACTAAAGAATGACCTAAAAAAGATATACTTACCATTTGCTTTAAAAGAGGTTCAAGATGAAAAACAAATAGATAAATAAAAGAAATGTGACAAATCTTCCTGAAATTGCATGATAAGTCTATGTCAGTAAATTGTACTATTCTTTTTATGAGAATACATAGTACTGTGGTACTGCTCTATATGGTTTCAAATATACTTGAAGTTTTTATGACAAATATTTAAAAAAAATCAGTGGCACAATTATCTAACTCTAAAAATGACCCCAAATTTATTTCTATCCTTGTTTCTTAATACAGTATATGATACCCCTCACACAATCAGTAGCTTAGGAATTAACTTAGATTGAATAGTTCGTTTTCTTTCCTTCTTCAACCTCTTTACTTCAATCATGCAACCCTTAAAAGTCCTGCTGCTCCCACTTCTTTATTACTGAGGGAATCCATCTATTTTCACATCTTTGCCCTGACCACTGTCTTAATTCAGGTCCTAATCATTCCTATACTGGGTTGCTTCAATAACCTTCTTAACCAATCTTCTCATCTGCAGCATTTGTTAGTTTCAATCAGCTCTCCACACTGGATCCAGAGGTCTTTTTAAAGCACATATTTAATCACACTGTTTTTGTCATTAGAATAACTCAGTGACTCCCCGACAGGCCATGGGATAGCACCCTGGCAAGTATTTAGTGCTCAACTGATATTTATTGAACATACACAACACTTTATTAAGATTTGTCCTTACCAAAATGAGGACTCACAAGAGTAGCTCACAAACCTGAAGAATATTTAATAAACTCCAAAATTGCAATTGCCTGTTTGAATAGCCTATGCAAACTTGTGTTCTCAGTCATATATGTGTGTGTTTGGGACTTCCTGGGTAGCTTGGCTGGTAAAGAAGCCACCTTCACTGAAGGAGACCCAAGACTGATTCCTGGGTCAGGAAGCTCCCTGCAGAAGGGATCGGCCACCCACTCCAGTATTCATAGGCTTCCCTGGTGACTCAGATGGTGAAGAAGCTGCCTACAATGCAGAAGACCTGGTTTCAATCCCTGGGTTGGGAAGATCCCCTGGAGGAGGGCATGGCTACCCACTCCAGTATTCTTGCCTGGAGAATCCCCATGGACAGAGGATCCTGATGGGCCACAGTTCATGGGGTCGCAGGGGTCAGACACTACTGAGCATCTAAGCACAGCACGTATGAGTTTAATTTAAAAGATATCTGCATGTGCTCTAGATCAGCTACAAAGCTCTGAAACTAACACCAGTTGCCCAGCTGTTGCTCTCTGGTTCCACACACACACACACACACACACACACACACACACACACACACACATATTAGCCAATAAAGAAGCTTCAAAGAGGCCCTTTTCAGAAGGAAGGAAATAGTCAAGGATGACAGAACCAAGAAATTGAGGTTCTGCAGATCTTCATACAGGGCTTTCCTGATAAAGAATCCACTTTCAATGCAGGAAATGTGGGTTTGATCCCTGGCTTAGGAAGATCCTCTGGAAGAGGGCATGGCCACCCACACAAATAATCTTGCCTGAAGAATCCCCATGGACAGAGGAGCCTGGCTGGTTGCAGTTCATGGGGTCACAAAGAGTTGGACCCACCTTAGTGACTAAACAACAACAAGGTCTTCATGTAGAGTAATTCAGGGAAATACAGAAATGGTAATGATTTCCACACTCAGCAAGGTATGCATTCATTTCCAATACAGTCAGTTCAGGTCAGTCAGTTCAGTTCAGTCACTCAGTCATGTCTGACTCTTTGTGACCCCATGAATCGCAGCATGCCAGACCTTCCTGTCCATCACAAACACCCAGAGTTTACTTAAACTCATGCCCATCGGGTCAGTGATGCCATCCAGCCATCTCATCCTCTGCCGTCCCCTTCTCCTCCTGCCCCCAATCCTCCCAGCATCAGGGTCTTTTCCAATGAGTCAACTCTTCACATGAGGCAAAGTATTGGCATTTCAGCTTTAACATCAGTCTTTCCAATGAACATCCAGGACTGATCTCCTTTAGGATGGACTGGGTGGATCTCCTTGCAGTTCAAGGGACTCTCAAGAGTCTTCAACACCACAGTTCAAAAGCATCAATTCTTCAGCACTCAGCTCTTCACAGTCCAACTTTCACATCCATACATGACCACTGGAAAAACCATAGCCTTGACTAGATGGACCTTTGTTGAAAAAGTAATGTCTCTGCTTTTTAATATGCTGTCTAGGTTGGTCATAACTTTCCTTCCAAGGACTAAGCATCTTTTAATTTCATGGCTGCAATCACCATCTGCAGTGATTTGGAGCCCCCCAAAATAAAGTCTGACACTGTTTCCACTGTTTCCCCATCTATTTCCCATGAAGTGATGGGACCAGATGACATGATCTTACTTTTTTTAATGTTGAGCTTTAAACCAACTTTTTCACTCTCCTCTTTCACTTTCATCAAGAGGTTTTTTAGTTCCTCTTCACTTTCTGCCACAATGGTGGTGGCATCTGCTTATTTGGGGTTATTGATATTTCTCCCAGCAATCTTGATTCCAGCTTGTGCTTCTGCCAGCCCAGCGTTTCTCATGAAATACTCTGCATATTAGTTAAATAAGCAGGATTACAATATACAGCCTTGATGTACTCCTTTTCCTATTTGGAACCAGTCTGTTGGAGTTATTTAGTCCTTCCATTTCGTTTTATGAGTCCTAACTGGGTAGAAAGGTATATTGTTGTGATAAAGTTGCAGAGACAGGAAGGGATTTAATTTAGGTGACTGGTAGGTTGATGACATTGTACAGGAGACAGGGATCAAGACCATCCCTATGGAAAAGAAACGCAAAAAGGCAAAATGGTTTTCTGAGGAGGCCTTACAAGTAGCTGGGAAGAGAAGAGAAGCAAAAAGCAAAGGAGAAAAGGAAAGATATGCCCATTTGAATGCAGAGTTCCAAAGAATAGCCAGGAGAGATAAGAAAGCCTTCCTCAGTGATCAATGCAAAGAAATAGAGGAAAACAACAGAATGGGAAAGACTAGAGATCTCTTCAAGAAAATTAGATATACCAAGGAAACATTTCATGCAAAAATGGGCTTAATAAAGAACAGAAATGGTATGGACCTAACAGAAGCAGAAGATATTAAGAAGAGAAGGCAAGAATACACAGAAGAACTTTACAAAAAAGATCTTCACAACCCAGATAATCACGATGGTGTGATCACTCACCTAGAGCCAGATATCCTGGAATGTGAAGTCAAGCGGGCTTTAGAAAGCATCACTATGAACAAAGCTAGTGGAGGTGATGGAATTCCAGTTGAGCTATTTCAAATCCTGAAAGATGATGCTGTGAAAGTGCTGCACACAATATGCCAGCAAATCTGGAAAACTCAGCAGTGGTCACAGGACTGGAAAATGTCCATTTTCATTCCAATCCCTGAGAAAGGCAATCCCAAAGAATGCTCAAACTAACACACAATTGCACTCATCTCATACGCTAGTAAGGTAATGCTCAAAATTCTCCAAGCCAGACTTCAGCAATACATGAACTGAGAACTTCCAGATGTTCAAGCTGGTTTTAGAAAAGGCAGAGGAACCAGAGATCAAATTGCCAACATATATACACTGGATCATTGAAAAAGCAAGAGAGTTCCAGAAAAACATCTATTTTTGCTTTATTGACTACGCCAAAGCCTTTGACTGTGTGAATCACAATAAAATGTGGAAAATTCTGAAGGAGATGGGAATACCAGACCACCTGACCTGCCTCTTGAGAAACCTGAATGCAAGTCAGGAAGCAGCAGTTAGAACTGAACATGGAAAAATAGACTGGTTCCAAATAGGAAAAGGAGTCTGTCAAGGCTGTATATTGTCACTCTGTTTATTTAACTTATATGCAGAATACATCATGAGAAACGCTGGGCTGGAAGAATCACAAGCTGGAATTAAGATTGCTGGGATAAATATCAATAACCTCAGATATGCAGATGACATCACCCTTATGGCAGAAAGTGAAGAGGAACTAAAAAGCCTCTTGATGAAAGTGAAAGAAGAGAGTGAAAAAGTTGGCCTAAAGCTCAACATTCAGAAAACTAAGATTATGGCATCTGGTCCCATCACCTCATGGGAAATAGATGGGGAGATAGTGGAAACAGTGTCAGACTTTATTTTGGGGGGCTCCAAAATCACTGCAGATGGTGACTGCATCCATGAAATAAAAGACGTTTACTCCTTGGAAGGAAATTGATGACCAACCTAGATAGCATATTAAAAAGCAGAGACATTACTTTGTCAGCAAATGTCCGTTTAGTCAAGGCTATGGTTTTTCCAGTGGTCATGTATGGATGTGAGAGTTGGGCTATGAAGAAAACTGAGCACCGAGAAATTGATGCTTTTGAACTGTGGTGTTGGATAAGACTCTTGAGAGTCCCTTGAACTACAAGGAGATCCACCCAGTCCATCCTGAAGGAGATCAGTCCTGGGTGTTCATTGGAAGGACTGATGCTGAAGCTGAAACTCCAATACTTTGGCCACCTCATGTGAAGAGCTGACTCATTGGAAAAGACCCTGATGCTGGGAGGGATTGGAGACAGGAGGAGAAGGGGACAGCAGAGAATGAGATGGCTGGATGGCATCACTGACTCGATGGGCATGAGTTTGAGTAAACTGAAAGTTTGTGATGGACAGGGAGGCCTGGCATGCTGCAATTCATGGGGTCGCAAAGAGTTGGACATGACTGAGTGACTGAACTGAACTGAACTGATATTTATTGAATCTTTAGGTGGATTACTGAAGACCTAGTATGTATGTATATATGTATATATATAAAGATATATATATATGTATATATGTATACATACTGAAGACCTAGTATGTATATATATATGTATATATATAAAGACTCCACAGATCTGTCTCATCATGAGCTTCTAGTCTGGCCACACTGATTCAGGAAATATGGAGCTAACATGTAGACTAAGCTAATGATTCACTCCATCAAAATGGATGCCCCGTGTATTCTTTCATAATCCTATTTAAAAATTCTGCTATAGCTTCTACAAAAAGTGAGTGGCATCCATGATAATACTCACCAACAGAGTTAGGAAAATCAGAAAAATTGCAGCTGCCTCATGCTATTCTGTATATGTCTTCCAAATTATGGAAAGAAGGATATGATTGGAAAACCCAATATCTGGATCAGAGTAGTATCTGTAAATAAATCTATATGATAGAGAGAGAGAGAGAGGTATCTAAAATATGAGTTAAGGGGGACATGCTACTCGGTGGTTTAAATGAACATAGTTCAAGAAAATCTAAAAAAATCCTTTTCAAGAACCAGGAAGATATTAGCAGGACATTTCAATCAATATCTGCCAAAGAAAGAAAATCATAAAACTGACAGGAGCTAAGTGAGTAGATAAGATTCTAGGTTTTCTGATGAAACCAGTGTCATTCTTCATGATATGCATAGGTGAATTACTTAACGGATAGAAATTCAGAATTTTATATAATTACATACAAGGATTTTATAAAATGTGAAGGAATGTGTACAATTAATACCATGTAATTCTGGAAAAAGTTTTCTAGGAAAAGAAATAACTGATTTCAATTATTTTTATACATTTACACTTAATCAAAGTTACTATTTTCCTAAATTAATTTTAAAGAGATTATGAGAAATGTGTAAATTAGAAAAGAAAATCAGTATATGTTTATTTTTATGTGTGATCCACTTTGCCACAGTTTAATAAACATATATCCAAGTTATATTGTTTACTTTTATTTTATTTTATTGGCACATTTTTTTTTGCCTCACTGTCCCAATTGATTTTTCATTTCTTACTAATCACAGAGCACTTTTCTAAAGTACTAAGAAATAAAGACTGAACAATCAAAGCAACTTAAATTTTATTATTCTATCAAACATTGAGGCAAATGTATTCATAAAATGTGTTCATAAAATGTATTTCTAAAATTTACTTATTTAAAATTGTTTAAAATTATTTATTTATTTAGATATGTTTTGCTTGCTGTTCTCTTCTATGTGATTTTATTAGATTACTAGAAATTGGAAAATATTCAATTATACAGAAATTGAGTCAACGTTATAATACTCAAGCTTTTAAAACTATATGGTTGCATAATAATGAAAGATAACTTATTAAAGATATTTGAACACAGGGAGTATGTGAATTTTGTCAATTAGTGTTTATAATTTCCCAGATATGACTAAAATCAAAACATTAAAAATATTAGATGACATTCAAGTTTAAGACATGGCCTCTATCATTATAATGACATTTACTTCAAAATTTTAAAACAAACTATTGTAGCAGCCACGATGAGGCAAAGCAAAAGCATTTTGATGTTCCACATAAAAAATAGATTTTTAAAAAATTGGCTGAATTGAATCATTTCAGATTATCCACCACCTGTCATTGCTTTTTTCCTAAACTAAAAGCATCCATTGCTTTATATGTGAAACTTCTGCTATTGCAAATCAAATTTCTTTTCCAAATGGCTATGAGGTCCATTACCCCATAGTGTAGTGGTTTATGTGTAAGAGCACATAAAGTCCATAAAGAAGGTGATTTTATGTTAAGGTTTAGTTAAAATGTGGGGAAAATGTAGATTGAAGATAGATGGCTTATTATAGGTTATTACAGGATGCCATTGTTTTGTTTATCTTTGTTTCAACCTAGTTCTAAATAACATAACAGGAAGACAAATACAATAGGAAATACAAAGAAAGAGCATTTAATCACTGTATTAACTTTTGATGAGTATCGGTCCCTGCTCTGCACTCCAAGATGAATGGAGATCAAAAAGTGAACTTCCTTTTTTGGTAATCATTTTAGATTAACACCATGGGTTCTTTGGTTATCTACTGGGATCACTTCTGATTAAAGGCCCAGAAGGGAACTGACATCAATTTCCTGATTTCCCTGGGGGCAGCAAGATTGTTGACTAGCCTTTCATTTTCATACATTTATTTCACTAAATGATTCAGGTGAGTTCAAGTGTGATTTTCTCCACATTTATTTTTATGTTTTTTTTAATTTATTTTTTTTTTTATTTTTATGTTTTTGTCTTTAAGTATCATAATCTGCTTCTAACATGGAACACTTGTTGTGAATTTTTAAAACTTGAGGTTTTTGGTTTGTGATATTAAAATGCATGCTTAAGTCTAAATTTTTTAAAGAGTATGACACCAATATGAGGGTTCCACTCTTCTTTGATCATCTGTTTTTCCAGAGGTAATGACTACTAACAGTTTAATGGGCATTGTTCCTCATTAATTTTTTTTTCCCTGAAAATACATAAATCTATATGACAGGAAATTAAGCTTTATTTGTTGTATGTCTAGGAAAGAAAAGTTAAGTGCCTTCATGTAACTGCTTTCTGGCTAAATAAGCTATATTAAAACCCACTTTTCTTAGAAATTCTAGAAGAGAGACTTGTAGAAACACCTTAGATATGGTAAATAAGACAGTCATAGATGCAGGCTTCTACAATTATAAGTGGGTTTTCTGTTGTTGCTTTGTTTGGTTTTTTGGTAGAGGATGAAGTAAGCCAACAAGGATCATTTACCTCTAAGCACGAGGTTTGAAATAATACTGATTTTTTTTTCTCCTAATAAAAAGTGACACTTAGCTCTTGGATCAAACTCCTAAGAGTAAGCTGTTATTTTGATCCTGATAAATGAGGAACATCCTTTCTGGAGAAAATTCTAAATGAATACATATATCTTGCACACTGATACACACCCCTGTGCATACACACACTAAGGCCGAAGCTTTTCTTATGTCTGCAGGGCAGATGCCACAAGAAATACTAAAATTTTATCAGAATGATTTCTGACCAAATCACTTTTTAAAAGTGATATTAAGCCTCCCTGTCTCCTAGGTTATCCTCTCAGATTTCATGATTTTTCTTTCATCCCTGGCTTATCAAACAAAACAACAACAACAACAACAAAAACCCAACATTTACAACTAAGACATGCTATTGTTACTGTATATTTTCAGAATACTGGTAACAGGATCCACCTTTGTGATATAGGATAGGTGAGTGGGCAAACTCAATCAGAAACAATCCAATACTGGCTGGGTAATACCTTAGCCCACAGGTGGTGGTTTGGTTCATGAAAATTAGACAGAGCAAATAACAAATTATCTGGCAGAAATAAAGCATCCAGAAGTGTTGGATCACTTTGAAATGAATTCATAATTAGGATTCCTGAGATTGTTCTAAGAAACTCTCCCAATAAAGAACGTCTAAAATTCTGGATAAAATATGTACTTAAAACCAACTTTTAAAATCAAGGCTGATTGGCAAGGGAAGTAACAATGATCTTGGATTACAGATTTTTTTTTTTTCTCCAAAAGTATGCACCTAAGTTTTAAGGCAACGGAAGCCAATTAGCTCTTATTTAGTTTTATACTCAACACGTAAAGCTCCCAGGACTTTTAACACAGCTGTCTCCTGGAGTCCCATTCCTTTAAGCCTTTATATCCTCAGTTCTATCAATTTTGTACCCTTTTACAACTTCTGAAATACTCCTCCTGTGCTTTTGTTGTTAGTTGCTCAGTCATGTCAGACTCTTTGCAACCCCATGGATTGTAGCTCACCAGGCTCCTCTGTCCATGGAATTCTCTAGGAAAGAATACTGGAGTGGGTAGGCAGTCCCTTTTTCAGGGTATCTTCCTGACCCAGGGATGGAAGATTCTTTACCGTCTGAGTCACCCTGTACTTTGGAAATAGTCATTTTTCTAAGTATTGTTCTAAATATGTTTTATTTGTTCTGATCATTCCTTTACCATCAGGCTGAGCACACTGACCACCTCCAACCCTCTTAAGCAGTGGATGTTTTTACTTCTCACCTCCCATTCCACTAGCCCAGAGGCTGGGTGGTACCCTCCTTTGTTCCTCATTGCCACGCTTCTGCGTCAGTAATGCTGTCTTCTCCCTAAACTCATGTCACCACACCATCCTAATGCTGCCTGTCTCTCGACCTCCACCTGTATTACACGTCTCTTGTCATGGTCCATCACTGTTTAAGTTGTCAACTAGCTGTTGCTTCTTTCGTCTCTCCATGCACCCTTGGCAATATCCCATTCTGGCTCAATCCAACCTCTTGATGACTCTCTGCCTAAAACCATGACTCAGGATGTGTTCAAGGAAAAAAGGGAAAGACATGCTGCTAGGGGTCAGTCTCATTTATTTCTATAGTCACTAACTGTCTCTTAGTTACACTATATGTTTATATCCCATTCATTCTCCCATTGCTTTGTTTAATTATTTCATACTTTTTCTCAAACTTTTCTCATAGCTTTATCTTGGATTTTGCCTCCTCTTTTACTTAAACAACTAAAACAATATACCTAAGACCTCATCTACCATCTAACTGCATGCTACCCTAAACCAACTTTTACTCAGTTACTATGGATGGATTATCTCAGGTCTCACGTAAGGTTAATCTCTGGACCTGTGTTTTGTACCCTTCTTTATCTTTATTATTCAAGGATGTAGCTCTCGAAATTGCCCCTTTCTCCTATATTGTTATTTTTCTTCTTACTAAATCTCCATAAATAATTCATTATTTACTTCTCTATTTATTGTATCTCTTTCATACTTTTCATTCATAATATTAAAAAAGACTTGCATACAGATTGTTACACTTAACAGTAGAAACTCATATTTTATATTGCTCAAAATGATATTAATCTTTGTGAAACTGCATTGCTCATATCTTTGTTGGTATTTGTAAATGTAATTATATTAATATACTGATATTTTAATTATCATATTGATAAATTTTAATTTCTCATAATTTTAAAATTGATTTGCAGTATTTCTTAGAAAACCATATTATTTCTATATTATAACATTTATTTCCAGTATTTATAATTCTATTCATTTTATGTTCCGATTTCAATAGCTGGGGAGTTTAGAAAGTAATGAGTTGAAGAAATATTAGTGGGCATGCTGTTTTTATTTCTGATGTGAAAGAAAATGTTTTCAATATTCTCTTGTATTTTTATTTACAAGAGACTTTAAATCATGAAGTGGCATTATATTTTATTGAGTTTTTTTAATATATTGCAATTATCCTATCATTTTTCTTCTATAAAGACATAAGTCTGTCATTATGCTGAATTACATGAAATAATGTTTTAGTTTTGAATTATCTCTGCTATCCAAAGACAAAGCTAAATTTGTCTTAGTGTGTCACTATTATGTTTTTAATATATTCCTATCTTTAATTTGCTAAATTTTTATTTCAAACATTTGTACTTACAATTTTGATTTACTTGTAATATAATTTTCTATGTCCTTGTCTGATTTTAGTATCATGATTTTATAAACTTTGTAAAATTGGTTGCAAGTTATTTGATTTTAAATATTTTTGTGGAAATGTGAAATAGCTTGGGATTTCTATTATTAAATAGATGTATTGTTTTTGTGATCTATTCATCTATTAACTATCTTTATTTTCTTAAATTGTTTTATAACCGAGAACAAACATGACTCCATATCTATTACTTTAAATCTAAACCTTGTGCTTTGTTGTCTGTGCTTATTGATGCTGGATCTGCAGCTTGTAAAGGAATGTTGCTTGTAGCCTGAAATACACATTCTAAAGGCTCTGCTCCTGGACTGGACCTTTAAAGGTATAGCACTTTTAATTCATATAGAAATAACAACTTGTAGGACAGAAAATAACATTTGTCTTGGAAGTTTACTAGAACATCTTGACCAGACCTGTGTTGATACTCCCATGCCCCCCCCCCCCCCCCTCCCCCCCCCCCCCCCCATGGGGCTAGCTGTCAATGCGAAATTTGCAAAGGCTGTCCACGCCCCTTCCTAGTTTAGAGTAGAAGCCTGCATCCTAACTTGGGTAGGATGGTTCTTTGGGACACTGGGCTGTCAACTTCTGGCTTCCCTAATGGCTCAGTGGTATAGAATCTGCCTGCCAAGCAGGAGACAAAGTTTCTATCCCTGGGTTGGGAAGATCCCCTGGAGAAGGAAATGGCAACCTGTTCCAGGATTCTTGCCTGGGAAATCTCATTGCCAGAAGAACCTGGCACATTACAGACCATGGGGTCACAAAGAGTCAGACATGACTTAGCGACTAAACAACTGCCATCTGCTATGTCTGCTTTCTTCTCAATAAAATTGCTATTCCTTGCCCTGACACCACCTCTATGCATTTATTATGTATGTTTTATTTACATATTCATTATTATGTATGTCACAAGGAACAATACAAGCTTAGACTCAGTAACAATATTATTTTAGGATATTGTCCATTTAATAAAAATACTATTTTTTACATTATTTATATCAGTCATTACTGATGTAATAATTTTCTAATTTTTTTATTTCTAATATTTTTATTTGTGTTTTTGCTGATTCCCTTATCTTTCATGGCTAGTTGAATGATACTTACCTTTCTTTAATTTTCTATTTTTGTGGATAGATTCTATATTATTCACATGATCAGGTGCTCAGTGGTGTCCAACTCTTTGTGACCCCATGGATTTTACTCTCCATGGGATCCTCCAGTTCTTAACATGATTGGAAGACTGCATTTATATGCCTAGCATCACCATGTATAAGGGTTTCTCTGTGTATAGATAAATATAAGATATAATATTTATATATTAATACATTTGCTTTTTGTAGCAAACAAGTAAGATTGTTATATTTTCCTTATGAACTGTTTTATTATTAGTTACCACCTTTATTTGATATATTTTATCTGATATTGAAAGTTATCAGATATATTTATCAGATATTTTATCTGATATGAGCTGTTTTATTATTAGTTACCGCCTTTATTTGATATATTTTATCTGATATTGAAAAGGTGGGGGAGAAGGGGGACAAGAGAGGAGGAGATAGTTGGATGGCATCACTGACTCAATAGACATATGAGTTTGAGCAAGCTCCAGGAGTTAGTGATGGACAGGGAAGCCTGGTGTTCTGCAGTCCATGGGGTCCCAAAGAGTTGGACACAAAAGAGCAACTGAATTGAATTGATCTGATATCGATAAAGGTACAAATACATTTATTTTTATTCCTCTTTTTTTCCTGATGTACCCTTTTCTTTACTTAATTGCAATGCTTTCAGCTTAGATGCCATCTTTTTTGTTGGATTATAGCTTAATAGTAAATGAAGAAAAGTGCAAGTGTTAGTCACTCTGTCATGTCCAACTCTTTGGGACCTAATGGACTGTAGCCAGCCAGACTCCTCTCTCCATGGAGTTCTCCAGGCAAGAATACTGGAGTGGGTTATCATTCCCTTCTCTAGGGACTCTTCCCAACCCAGGTATCGAACCTGGATCTTTGCATTTCAGGCAGATTCTTTACCATCTGAACCACTAGAGAAGTTCTCTCTAGCAAATATTTAACCAATATTTCAATACTATCTTCTTATAATGTGTAATTTGTACCTGTTGCAAAATATGATTTATTTGAATGAACATATCCTTTTGTAATACATTGTATCTCTTCTTATCCTGATATGTTATCCTCATATTCATCTGCTTTTTAAATTTTTTTTTGTTTTTGCTAGCAGCTCTATTGAGATATAATTTACATATGATACAATTCACCCATTTAAAGTGTATAATTTGAAGGTATTTGGAGTATTCAAATAACTGTGCAACTATTGCCATGATCAATTTTAGAATATTTTCATCACTACAGATGGAAGTATCATACCCTTTAGACATCACTGCCCAAGGCTCCCAACATTCAACTTCATCTCTCTGCAACTACTAATGTACTTTATGTTCTATAAATTTGTGTATTCTGGACATTCCATGTAAATGTAATTATGTCATCATATAATATGTGATTGTGGACATTCCATGTAAATGTAATGATGTCATCATATAACATGTGATTTGTCTGTCTTTGTATAATGTTTTAAAGTTTTATTCATGTTATACCATGTATCAGTACTTTATCCATTTTTATTGTTGAAATGTATTTCATTGTGTGGTTAGAACACATTTATTTATCCATTCATAGTTGATGGACATTTAGTTGTTTTCAATTTTGGAGTGATCTCAATAATACCACTATAAACATTCATATAAAAATTTGGGGGTTGACATATATTGTCATTTATCCCCCCAAATAAGAAAAAAAGAGTTGAAATTCATGGATCTGATAAGGGTTTGGATCTTAAATATATAAATAGCATTTATAATAAGTATAATAATTATTATTTCAATATTAAAAGACAGTCCAGTTTATAAGTAGGTAAAGGTGGGAATACACATTTCCCAGAGAAAATAAACAAATGCAATAGTGCTCAAGAAATGCTCAGCTTCCTTAGTCACAAGGGAAGTGCAAATCAAAGCCACACTGAAACACTGCTTCATACCCATTAGGATAACTATGATAAAAAATTCATATGGAAATACAAAAAACCTCGAATACCCAAAGTAATCTTGAGAAAGAAGAATGGAATTGGAGTAATCAAGCTGCCTGACTTCAGGCTCTACTACAAAGCCACAGTCATCAAGACAGTATAGTACTGGCACAAAGACAGAAATATAGATCAATGGAACAGAATAGAAAGCCCAGAGATAAATCCAAGAACCTATGGGCACGTTATCTTCAACAAAGGAGGCAAAGATATACAATAGAAAAAAGAAAACCTCTTTAACAAGTGGTGCTGGGAAAACTGGTCAACCACCTGTAAAAGAATGAAATTAGAACACTTTCTAACACCATACACAAAAGTAAACTCAAAATGGATTAAACACCTAAACATAAGACCAGAAAGTATAAAACTCCTAGAGGAGAACATAGGCAAAACACTCTCCAACATAAATCACAGCAGGATCCTCTATGACCCACCTCCCAGAATATTGGAAATAAAAGCAAAAATAAACAAATGGGACCTAATGAAACTTAAAAGCTTTTGCACAACAAAGGAAACTATAAGTAAAGTGAAAAGACAGCCCTCAGATTGGGAGAAAATAATAGCAAACGAAGCAACAGACAAAGGATTAATCTCAAAAATATACAAGCAACTCCTCCAGCTCAACTCCAGAAAAATAAATGACCCAATCAAAAAATGGGCCAAAGAACTAAACAGACACTTCTCCAAGGAAGACATACAGATGGGTAAAAAACACATGAAAAGATGCTCAACATCACTCATTATCAGAGAAATGCAAATCAAAACCACAATGAGGTACCATCACACACCAGTCAGGATGGCTGCCATCCAAAAGTCTACAAGCAATAAATGCTGGAGAGGGTGTGGAGAAAAGGGAACCCTCTTACACTGTTGGTGGGAATGCAAACTAGTACAGCCGCTATGGAGAACAGTGTGGAGATTCCTTAAAAAACTGGAAATAGAACTGCCATATGGCCCAGCAATCCCACTGTTGGGCATGCACACCGAGGAAGCCAGATCTGAAAGAGACATGTGCACCCCAATGTTCATCGCAGCACTGTTTATCATAGCCAGGACATGGAAGCAACCTAGATGCCCATCAGCAGACAAATGGATAAGGAAGCTGTGGTACATATACACCATGGAATATTACTCAGCCATTAAAAAGAATGCTTTTGAATTAGTTCTAATGAGATGGATGAAACTGGAGCCCATTACACAGAGTGAAGTAAGCCATAAAGATAAAGAACATTACAGCATACTAACACATATATATGGAATTTAGAAAAATGTTAATGATAACCCTATATGTAAAACAGAAAAAGAGACACAGATGTACAGAACAGAGTTTTGGGCTCCATGGGAGAACGCGAGGGTGGGATGTTTCAAGAGAACAGCATTGAAACATGTGTATTATCAAGGGTGAAATAGATCACCAGCCCAGGTTGGATGCTTGAAACAAGTGCTTGGGCCTGGTGCACTGGGAAGACCTAGAGGGATTGGGTGGAGAGGGGGGTTGGAGGGGGGATCGGGATAGGGAACACATGTAAATCCATGGCTGATTCATGTCAATGTATGGCAAAAACCACTTTACAATATTGTAAAGTAATTAGCCTCCAACTAATAAAAATAAATGAAAACAAACAGCAAAACAAACAAAAGACAATGATAATGAGTATTGTCTAAGATGTGGAGAAATTGTAACTTTCATATGTTCCTGAAGCCACTTTGGAAAACAGTCTGGTGGTTTATCTTTGAAATTTCAGACCACTTTCACTCTATAGGTTTGGAAAATATTTTCTCTGTTATTTAGTGATTTAAAGTTTTAGATTCAGGCGTAATTAAACAAAGTCAAACCTATTGATTATATCTTGTTGGCTCCCAAAATTATGCCTTAGAAAGATTTAACTCCAAATAAATGTTTTCCTATCTCACCTGTCAAACCAATCCGATAGGTTTATTTTGTTTTTAAATTACAAACTTCATTATTATTGGCTCTTAAATCAGTGCTACTTTAGATTTCTGCTCTTATTCGTCAATATAATTGCTCATCATTCCTTGTATATTCAAATTTTTGAAGTGATTTTATTTTATTTTAGCACATCTTTAGAATTTCCTTTAGTAAATACATGTCGGTTTTATACCCTGTCAAGTTTTTGTTTTCTCAAATATTTATATATAGCTTTTGAACTATGAATAGTCATTTAGTTGGGTATTTAATTCTAGGTTGATGATTATCTTCTCTAAAAACTTAGAACTTATAATTCCACTGACTACTGGATTTCATTTTTTTTGTTACAAGTTGCTATGCGTCTAAAGTTTAATTATTTTCCAGAAAATCTCATTTATCTGAAAAATCTGCCTTTCAGAATCTCTTGGTGATTTTAAAACTTGATTATTTCACTACAGAATATCTGGATTATTTTTTTTTTCTTTTTCATGATTAGTAGTTTGTTGTGTTCATCACATCTGAAACCTCACTTCTGAAAAAGTTTTACCACTACCTTTTGACTCTTTCTCCAATTCACTTTCTTTTCACCTTCTAGAACACTACAAAGTTCATAGCATGTAACAGGGAAGTTATGGATCAATGAGAGCTGATGAGAGAAGAAAAACTGATACAGCCAGTTAAAATATCAATTTTCTGTTTTACTATGAAACTAAAAATCTGGAAATTCTAATGCCAGCTATATAATCTAGTTACACTTTAAAAAATTAACACCAGGCATCAGATAAAGCCATTCTCAGATGTGAGGCAGATCTGACTGCAACATCTATCATGCCATTGATTACCAGGGTTATTTGACTGATTTGACTGGCTAGGAAGGTGTTCCCTTCCTCCCTCCCAGCTCTGTGTGTATCCTTCCTATAGCTGCATCCTTGCTCAAAGAGGATGACATTCCTTGATAAGGGAAAAGCCTGTTCTTTGGTCAAAGATATACAAGCCTTCCCCTGCAAGAATTTCCAAACAAGCTCTCAAGGCATTCTTAATATTCTTAACAGTGTTATACTTGATGGAAAAAACAAACAAAGAAAGAAAGAAAACCAAAACTTTGCTTTTGGAAAGATTACAAATATCCATTGACAGGAAAATGAAAGAATAGATTGTAGCATATTCATACATTGAAATTGTTCAACTCTAAAGCCATGGATATACCTGGGATGCATAGCATTGTTTGAAAAACACAGGTATCATCAAGTTATATTTTAATTTCTTATTGCTTCTGTAGTAAATTACCATAACACGAATGGCTTGAAACAGCACAAATTAATTATATTACAACTCTGGAGATCATAACTATATAAGATGTATAAATGCTTCTCACTGGGCTAAAATCATTCAACAGGCCTGAATTTCTTATAGAGGTTCTAAGAGGGAAGACATTGTCTTCCCCTTTCTAGCTTCTAGGCTGCTACCTCCCTTGGTTCATACCCCTCTTCCATTTCCATGTCAGTTTTTGTATCACTCCCACCTCTGGTGCCACCATCACATCTCTGTCTCCCTCTTTTACCTGGCTTTTTTATTTTGATGACCCTTGTGATTGCATTGCATTTGCTGGCCAACCCAGGATAACCTCCCCATCTCAAAATCATTCAACTATTCATATCTGCAAACTCTCTTTTTCCATGTAACATAAAGTAGTCACATGTTCCAGGGGTTAGAATGTGGATGTTTTCTGTGGATGTTTAGAGTGAGTATTGTAATATCTTTATAAAGCTCAGAAACAAGCAAAAAAGTACAGTGTATTGTTTCAGATGAAATAACTTCTGTGGTAATATCTTTATTTTCTTTTTAAATAATGAAGACAAAATCTAACATGGTGTTTTTCTTGGTGGGTATTGGGAAAGGCTGAGGAATTAGATAGCACAGAAGCACTTTGCTAGTTACAAGAGATGGGCAATATAACAATTTTTAAGTTCGGCAGTATGAGTATGTTCATGGATTTTAAATTATACTCAATAATTTAGCATATTACATGTCTTGCTTTGCTTTGTAAAAAACCGATTGCACGATACTGTATTACCTATCACGTTATATATATATACTACCTGTTACAATGACATAGTTTAACAAAAATCAATATATTAAATATGGAAACAGAAACACATACATTATTTTCAGTCTACATATTTGTTTCTAGCACTGAAGGTATGATGAATTATGTATTTGAGCATGTATAAACACAGAGGAGTAAATTATAAAGAAAGCAATATGGCACTTCATTGAATCACTACGTTATTATGACTCACAAGAGCCTAATATTTTTAAATTCATAATTTATTTATGTAACTCATCTCAAATGTCAGAAACACCTAACACAGTTTACTAAACAATATAGTTTTATCACTTGAGGGAACATATGTAGTCAAACAGTATATTAATCAGCTTGGGCTGCCATAAGTAAATACCATGAGCTAGGTGGTTAAAACAATAAAAATGTTTTCCTCATAGTCCTAGAGGCTGGAAGTCTGAGATCAGAGTGCCAGCATAGTTGGATTTCTGGTGAGAAGCATCTTTCTGGCTTCCAGAAGGCCACCTTCTCTGTGTGTGCTTACAGGTTGAAGAGAGAGAAAAAGCTTTTTGATGTCTCTTCTTACAGAGCCACTAATCCAATCATGAAATCCTCATCTAAATCTAGTTGTCTCCCCAAAGCCTAACATACAAAACCTCACCTATGAGGTTTAGGTCTTCAGCACTGGATTTTGGAGGAACATAATTCAGTCTATAGTACACAGTTTCATTTTTAAAGCATCCACTTCAAATAAGACATCTTAGTCTATTTGGGCTGCTATTATAGAAGTACTAACTTCCCACGTAGTGCTAGTGGTAAAGAATCTGCCTGCCAAGGCAGGAAATGTAACAGATTCTGGTTCAATTCTGGGTCAAGAAGATCCCCTGGAGGAGGAAATGGCACCCCACACTGGTATTCTCGCCTGGGAAATCCCATGGACAGAAGAGTCTGACCATCTATAGTCCATGGGGATCTCAAAGAGTCAGACATGACTGAGCATCTGAGCACAGAGCACATAACAGAAATACTAAAGTTTGGATATCTCACAAATGACAGAAATTTATTTCTCACAGTTGTGGAGGCTGGAAGTCCAAGATTAAGGTGCAGCATGGTTGAGTTCTGATGAAGCCCCTCTTGGCAGCCTGTTTAATGATATCGCTCATCATATCCTCACAAGGCAAAGAGCAGAGGGAGAAAGCAAGCTCGTTTGTGACTTCCAAGAGCTCTGATCTCATTCACCCCCATGATCTCATCTGATCCTAGTCACCTCCTAAAGACCCTCGCTCCTAATACCATCACATGAGGGTAGGGATAGGCTTTCGGCATATGAATTGGGGAGGGGAGAACAAGCATTCAGTTCACACCATAAAATAGTCTCTACTAAGTACTCTAGAGTAATGAATGAAGTGAAAATCTTTATTCCTAGAGGTCACCTTCAGAATCCCCAGAATGTGTAGTCTATGTTTATTGATTATTACTAATGAAAACTGAAACCAGCTTTGTTTACCATTTGTATTTCATTTGTTCTGGCAATATGGTGCATATTAAAGAAGTAAGCCTTTTTGTGGTACTGATGATTTTTTTCAGCTTATCTAACTTTGGAGGAAGGTGAAGAAACCAGAAAAAAATAGGACAGATAATGTGCTAGAGAGCAATTAAGAACATACAAGCGATATACTGATTGATAATAATCAGTAAAGTTATGTTTTTAAAATAATGGTATTCTTTAACAAATCTAATACTTCAATTTAAAATTTTAAGTGGTATTTTCCAAATTTGAATTTCATATCAATCTTGTATTTTAAGAAATATGCTTACATTGAAATCAAGCTATTAATATTTCAAATTTTAATTCTCAAAATTATTAACCAAAAACATGTCTGAATGTGAACTATCCTGCTGCAGCACTAAATTATTTAACAAGCAATAGCAAGATCAAATTGCTATTTGACCCACATAGACAGAGAAAAATCTAGATTTACTCACAGTGGATCAATTTAACAATCTCATTCCATGACCCATACCCTATTTTATGCACATCTGCACCCAGGCAGACTCATCTCCATACTAGTTCCCAAATCTGATTTGTTTTAATCATGCCAGAAGGAAGGAGATTAAAAGCATCTACTCAGATAGCTGAGGATTTTCATTTAAAAAAAGAGTGCCTAGCAGTCCTCCCTCCACAATAAATTCAAGTAAGTATCAGTGTCTGCATTTATTGCTTCTGTGTGCCATTTACTTATCAATCTCTTAAATCCTTTCCGTTTAGAATATTTAAACAATCCGCACAGAAACAAAACATAAAAAGCCCGATCACCACGAAAATAGGCATCTAGAAAAATGTGCATGTATGTCAAATTATTATGAATTTGATGCACACTGATCAAATGCAGAAAGAATTCCACTAAGTGTTAAAACAGTTGGAAAAGTTCTCCCCCACCCCCAAGTCCTACTTTTAAGTTCCTTTGATACGAGGTGGCACAAAGTCAAGAGAGAACTTAAAACAAGCTTCACATTAATATTTGAGAAAGGGCACCCACTGTGTTTGATGTGGTGCCCTTCATGCAAATCATGTAGTCCAAGGGAAATCCCAGTAGGAACGACGTTGCTTTCTTCTTCGCTTGCTCCCTTTTTTACTGCTGGATAATAATGAACTTCTCACACTCCCTTTGCAACCCCCCTGAGCTATACAGAAACTAAGTTATTACTTGCTAGCAGAAGACTCTTCTGGCAGAGTATCGAGACATCTTTTTTATTATTATTATTGATTTTTGGTTAAGAGTAAAAGACAAATTCCAACTTCATTGGGTGGGTGGGGGGGAAATAACTGATTTTTCTGGTAACGAGAAGCATAAGGTCTAAACAAATTTGATCAAAATAAGATATTGTAGTTTAAATTATTTCAATACATGATTGGTGTTTATTAAAAGTATTCCTTTACATATGAGCAGCATACAAGGACCTTGATTTAGCTGGAGACAGGGAATTATTAACAGAGAGAGGCTGTGCATAGGAAATATGCTGCTAGCTGACTATGGCCTCCTACTTTGGCAGGGGCGTGAGGGGTGTGGTATATAATGTAGAAATGGGAGAAACTAAAACCAAATGTCAGAATTGCTACTCTATTGGCAGCCCTCACTTTTGTTGCGCATTTAGGAGCTTTATATTTTTGGTGTAAAAGTACTTATCTTTAGGAATATTTTGAGAGCTAGAATAAAAACAGCCCTAACCCTTTCCTCCTTAATAATGACACTAACTGATTTAATGCTATCCCCCACCAGGAAATGGCAACCCACTCCAGCATTCTCGCCTGGGAAATCCCACAGACAGAGAAGCCAAGCTGTTTTTTAGGACAGACCTGGTGGCTCAGATGTTAAAGAATCTGCCTGCAATGCAGGAGACCTAGGTTCAATCCCTGAGTCAGGAAGATCCACTGAAGAAGGCAATGGCTACCCACATCTGTATTCTTGCCTGGAGAATTCCATGGACAGAGGTGCCTGGCAGGTCACCAAGAGCTGGACATGACTGAGCGACTAACACACTTTCCCACCATTATACTGAAGTGAAATTCATCTCTGGAAATCCTGGGTAACTTATACTTGGCCTCTTTAAAATGGAGGTCACTTTTGATATAGCTTAATTCCAAGGTTTCAAGTTTGTGTTATTAAATATATGAAAGAAAATATCAATATTGATAACAAAGTTTAGCAAACACTTTCACACACTAAGTTTTCATTTGGGCCTCACCACAGTTGATGAGAAAATTACTCTGACTGTCCCTACTCTGCTAATAAGAAAACTGATTCTTTTATAGATATTACCTCTATGCTTATAAACAAGTGATGCAGTACCTTTGCCTCTGACTACTGATTACTTGAACTTTTACCAATAACATAATTTCTTCAGAGATAAATATTATCAAAGAATTAAAATCAACTCCTTAGCCTGAAAGAAATTTGGTCTGAACTCTCCTTAGGACATACAGTAAGTGGATTTCTCTGTATAGACTATTTACATCAGCTCCAGCATGTGAATGGGAGCATTTATGGAAAAACAAACTGCATGGCATGGTCAAGTGTTTTGGAGGATGAAATGATGCATCTTAATTTATTTCACTCTAAGTAACCTGGAAATTTTCATCATGAGGCTCCTTACAAAAGTCCCTCCAAGTCCCTTCATCATTTTCCTTTTCCTTGAACCTCCATGCGTCTACTCTAGTGAATATTAAATATTAGATAGGAATGTGAAACTGATCACACTAGGCTTTAGATTGTTATTTTTCCTCTCCCATATGTTTGCTTAAGAATTCTGTTAATAATGTGTTTTCCCATTTCTATATCATTTTTAAGTATATACAGTGTTGGTTAATGTGTAGGCTTCATCGCTGGCTTATTTGCTAACCTTTCTGACACAATAGGTGTATGGTCAGGCCACAGGAGAAGAGGGTGGCAGAGGATGAGATGGTTAGATAGCATCACTGACTCAGTGGACATGAATTCAAGCAAACTCTGGGAGACAGTAAAGGACAGAGGAGACTGGCATGCTGCAGTCCATGGCATCGCAAGCAGTTAGGCATGACTTAGCGATCGAACAACACAACAGCCACTCAAGATGACTGTTCTTGCTCTCTATACATCCCCTGCCAGACTAGAGCCTGCTTCACCTACAGCCTACTCCCTTGACGGACCCTCCTATCCACTTGCCCCAGGCCTCAGCTAATGAGAGCTTACCACAGTGGGTGGTGAGAGGCGTGCCCCTCTGCTGGTTTCCCTTGTAACCAATAAGCCTACCTGGTGTCCATTCTCCCTATAATTGGAAATCTCCGGTTCCCCCGGGAGTGAAAACTGTCAACAAGTTTTGCTGGAAGGAGCCCAGTGTTGCTCCAGGATCTTGCTTCAGACTTAATGTAAGTCCCCTATCCAGAAAACCACTGATATCTGTGTTACAGACTTGAGGCTATTTCTTTGATATTGAAGCTCAGCAAGCACAGACCTTGTAGGACTTTGCTGGAGCTTTTGTTAATTTTTTAAAATAAAAATTAAGTTCTTAATAAATACAGTACCCTGATGACAAAAACTACAATAGCTATTTCTTTCACAGTCTACACATGCAATTTCTTGTGGGTTCTTATTTTGATAACTTGGTTATTTTTCTTATATATCTTATTGCTAGTGCTTCTAATATGTTATATTAGAAATTATTTTGCCTCTTAAACCATTGCCTATGTAGAATAAAATCATACCATCAACTTTTTAAAACTAGGACAACTGATCCCAATTTAAAATTAAGAGCCACAGACTTTAAAAGACCTACTTTAATATTCTGCTCACATTCTGCAAATTTATCACAGTGAAGCTACAAAGACACTTCAGTAGTACTAAATTTGAATTTTGGAAAAACCTCGGACTGAGGATTTAGTTTCCACCTTGAATAAAATTAACATATCTACTAACAAAGAAAAATAAACCCAAGGAAGTAAATAGATGTTAATAATGATGAAAAGGATATGCTTGTCAAAACATGGGCTCTAATGATTATTTTACACAATTACCATCACTTTGATAGCCTTTAAATAATGATTTACCATCATCTCTTCAAATAAGACCATGAATTTCAATGTAACAGATCAGACAATTAGCGCATCTAAACTAAAGCCTTCCTGTGGTAGGTGCCGGCTGGCTGTTTGAGGGAAAGGCTAAACAAATTATACCTATGCCTTGCTCTACACAGCATGTGATAGAGTCTTCCTGACTTAAACAGATGATATGCGTATACTGAACGGCTTCTAATTACTGTTTTAATGATCTTGTCTTTCATAGCTACCACACAGTAACCATTTAAAGAGAGAAAAAATAGATATGCTTCATAATCACATCTGTACAATTTTCTACCAGTATTTAAGATTCCTTTTCATACATGTATACATTTGTTAAGTTATTACATATCTACAATTGACTTGCTTTAGAACACAGGGGCATTGCTACTACCAAGTAAATTTTATTTTTTAGCCCCTGAATAGCTGAGTATACAAATTTATATGGAATAATGTATATGCTATATAGTTTGATTTTGCTTGTTCTGTTGTTAAGTTCAAAGATGCTGTATTTTCATTAGTTCTTTATAGTATGTGCTTCCAGGTAATGTCTATTATTTCAGCATGTAAGATTATAAATGGAAGGTGTCAAAGACTGTGGTGACCAGTAGTCAAATTAATAGCTAGCTACAACCTCCAATCTTTCAAAAATATACTAGGCAGAGAGGTGGGACTAAATAATAATTGGTGACATAGTATACCAATGTTTTTTTTTTTTTTAATAAAGTTAAATCTGTCTTTGAACTTTCTAAATATTATCTGTATATCTTTTAACAATGACATTTTTTATTTAATTAGTGCCTGAATTCAGACATTAAAAAAACTTTGTACACATTCATTTTCTAAGCCAATGAAATCAGGAGTATTATCCTTATTTTTCATAGGTAGATGTTCAACACATTTTAGAAACTGATTTAAAATTAAATATAGATAGACTTAATCATTTCATCCACCAAAATATTTATTAACATGACGTACAATGCTTATTATTTTTCTTTATATAAAATTTGTGTAGTTATTATGTTAGCTAAAAATAAAAATTGATAAGCTAGAATTATAAGTTAGAATATCTTTCTCAAACATAGCCAGAAATAGTGTTTTGTTTTGTTTTTTTCCTTAACAAGTCATTTGCTATATTTATGAGTAAAGGAATGCCAGTAGTTCCTATCTTTGTAATTACATTGATCAGGGAAGAATTATTGCTTCATTCACTGCATATATTCAGGCGGTTTCAGTGAAAAAGTCAGTCATTTGACTTTTGTATAAATTGCTAACAAGGTGCCCAGTGTTGTCAAATATATTGGGTAAAGGTAGTTTTGATACTGATCAGTTTGGAGAGGCTGAAGTGATCTATCTGTGTACTTGTCTTTAAATTTAAAAAGGCCTTATAACTCGAGTTGTGGTTTTAGGAAATCTGTCCAAGTTTATGTTTCCTAGTCATAAGTAACACTTATGTAGAAATTACTTTAGCAGAGGTTGATGGTTATGTACAGAAATATATATGTGTGTATATATGTGTATAAATACATACATACATGTATGTATATGTGCATGTATATGTATATATACATACATAATATATAGGTATATAATATACACAGATGAATATACATTCATATATATTTCCTAGCTGACAGGGCCTAGAAGGAATCTAGGCTTATATATATATATATGTATGTATACATACATATGTATATATACATATACACACTTTCAATATACATACTATATATGCTGTATATACATTCACTAATTATATATACATTCAATGCCATAAATTTCTCTTTAGCAACTGCTTTTGCTATAATTTTTATGTTATGTTTGTTTTCAATTTCATTTAGTTCAAATAATTTTTCTTGCAATTTCTTCTTTGACTCGTGTTATTTAGAAGTGTTTTTTCTAATCTCAGCATTCTCTGAGCTTTTGCAGTTATCTTTCTGTTTTTTATTTAACTTAATTCCATTGTGTGGGAGAGCAGACAAAGTATAATCTCTATTCTTTGAAATGTGTTAAGGTGAGTTTTAGGTTTTAAAATATGATCTGTTTTGGTGAGTACCACACATGAGCTTGAGAATAACCTGTTTTTTGAGATTGCTGGATAATAGTCTCTAGATGTAATTTATATCCGTTGATTAATGGTGGTAGAGAGTCCAACTATGTCTTTATTGATTTTCTGCCTGCTGGATTGCTCCATTTCTGATAGAAGGGTGTTGAAGTCTCCAACTATGAGAATATGTTCATCTGCTTCTCTCTGCAATTCTGTTTTTGCTTCACATGGTTTGATGCTCTGTTGTTAATATACACATTAAGAACTGTATGTCTTCTTGGAGAATTAACTTCTTTATCATTATGTAATGCACTTTATTATCTCTGATGACTTTCCTACTTTTAAGTCTGCTCTTTCTGAAATTAATATAGCTACCCTAGCTTTCTTTTGGTTAGTGTTAAAATGGTGTATTTTTCTTTGTACCTTCAATTTTTATCTCTGTGTTTTTATATTTAAGAATGGGTTTCTTGAAGACAACATGCAATTGGGTCATATATTTTGATGCACTCTACAATTGAAGCATTTAGACCATAAATGTTCAAAATTATGATTGATATGTATTATTAATATCTAATATACTTGTTGCTGTCATTGGCTTTGTTCTTTACTTCTGTTTTTGTCATTCACTCATTTTCTGGTGATGTTACCTGAGCGTTTGAAAATGTTTGTGTATTTGACTGTGTCTTATCTTAGTTGTAGCATGTGGGATCTTTGATCTTCATTAGGGCATGTGCACTCTAGTTCTCAGAACAGAGATTGAACCCTGGCCCCCTGCATTGGGAACTTGGAATTTTAGGCACTGGACCACCAGGGAAGTCCCACTTTTTATATTTCATTTTTTTTTATATTTCATTTCTCTTCCTTAACCATATCAGTTATACTTTTACTTTCCTTAATGGTCACCCTAGAGTTTGCAATAGACATTTACAATTAATTTCAGTCCACTTTCCAATAACACCATACTATTTGACAGGTAGTATGAGTACATTAAAAAATAATGCTAATTGCTTCCCCCTGTGCCTGCAAGCATGTGCCATCACTCACTTCAGTTTTATTTAACCATCCCAGCTGTGTGTATATGTATCATTGAATACATCGTTGCTTTATTTTGAGCAAGCTGTTATCTGTTAGATCAATTAAGGAAAAGAAATATACTGGTGAGGTGTGGAGAGGGTAAGCACTCTGCAGTCATATGATTAGACCTTAGTGTTGTAGGGCCTCTGGACCGTGAACTTCATAAGTGTTGCTCAGTTGTTTTCTCTCCCTTTAAGGCAGGACAGGATGGTTACAGTGGGCTGGAGTTGGCTCATCTCCCTTCACCAGGTCAATCAGGCTCTGGTTAACTAGCTTCTCCTGAGGGCAGACCTTATTAAGAACAGAGTGCTCTGGTTTATTTAAAAATTGTTTCATTCCCGTTCCCACTGCCAGAAGCCAGAGAGGAATTTTCTCCAGTTTTGACTGTGGGAAGCTGATGGAGATTCTGGGGACAAGTCTCACAATATTGTAGGGGGCCCATATGAGTAGATCCCCCAAGATTTTTTAACTCCCAGAGTTGTCCACACCGGGTCTGCAGTGATTCTTCAGTTACAGTTCTGCGTTTGCTCCTTTGACACTGGTTCCTGCCCTGGCTTCTGCGAGCAGCTGTCTGCTCAGGTAAGCCAGGACTTCCCTGTATTTGCCTGACACTCCAATCTTGGGGCGGCAACTTGCCCTGTGTCTTCCCTTTTCTTAGAAATGCAGGAAGAGTTTTTTGATTTTTAAGTTTTTTCAGCTTTCTACTAGTTATTAGCACTAAGAAGCAATTTCTAAGCATCTTACATGAAACACTGAAAACTGAAAGTTCCTGCTTCCATTTTTTAATGATTTTGTGGGCTCCAAGAAATCCTTATAATGTAGTCTTGTTTTATTTTTCTAAATAATTTACAGTTTTATCTGTCATATTTTGGCCTAAAAATCCTAGAACTGAAATAATTTGTAATATTTAGAATCTATTTTTGTATGTAGCATGAGTTAAGGGTTTACTTCCTTTTTGTGTGGGTATCCGAGTATGCTAGAAAAAAATTATTGGGTGATCCATTCTTGACCATTTGATTTAAAGTATCATTTCCATAACATCAGCATCTTATATAGGGGTTCATTCATGTTCTGTTCTTTTGTCTATTGATGGAAAGGCTTTCAAACCCTGTGCTGAAATCATTATATTTCTATAATCAGTGTTAATATTTCATAAGAAAACTCCCAAATTTTCATACTTCTTCACGGTTGCTTGAGCATATTTTTTTTTATGTTTTCCTACAATTACATGAAAAAATCCATTGAAAAATATGAATTTGAATTTTTGGTAAATATTCAGTTAATTTGAATATTAATTTCAGAAGATTTGATCCTTTTTTATCATCACCCCTTTTTATCTAAGACCATGATGTAAATTTTAATTGATTTAAAAATTTTGTGACTTTCAATACTTCTAATTTTCCCTGTAATGATCTACCATACTGAGTTATTTATGATGTAACCTCTATTGTTGCTAATGTTGAAGACATTATCTTTCGTTTTTAAATATTTTCGCTGTTTTTCCTTGGATACTCAATTAGATGTGCTTTCTATATATTGACCTCACGGCTAATATGTAAATAATTTTTCCCCTGGTAATTGTCTTAGATATATACTTTAACAATCTTATCACCTTAAATAAGACCATTTGCTTCTTCTCAGTCTTTATACATTCCATTATTATTATTTTCTTATTTCCTGTAATGTTTACTAAAAATACTGATAGCAGTCATGCTTGACTTGTTTCTGATTTTAATCAGAATGCTTTAAATGATGCATTATTGCAAATGGTGCACATTATATGGATGTTGTAGATAAGATTTATTATATTGAGCAAGTTTCTTGCTAAAATATTAAATCATACACAGCTCTTGAATATTATAAATGTTTTTACTAAGTATTGAAATGATTGTGTGTATATGTGCTCATATACATTTATATATGCTTATTATATAATTTGAATTTATATAATTGCCAATATTTTGAAGAGTCTCAAAGTTTTACCCTGTTTGCCTATTGCTGATTCAGAGATGATGGAAGAAGACAAGATACCTTTGAGTTAGTGGCAAAGAGCTTTCTCAAGGCAGAGCAGGCAGTGTGAGCATCAACAGGTCTGTGCTGGTTTCCCTTGCTCCGAAGCCCCACACGACGATGTGAGGGGGCTCACAATCCTGAGAACACAGTGGGTTTGTGTCACAGTTTAAGAATGTAGCCTAGGAGCTCAGCAAGTTTTAATGAAAGAGCAAACACTGTAGCAAGCCAAACAAACCAGTTCTGCCACATACGGTAAGCAGTTGCAAAGTAGTCATTCTATAGTTGCCTTGACCTATTTACTTGCTTATGTGACTAGCTACAGAAATTCTTAACATTTTTAAATTTAATTGTATATAATAATGTAATATCAGATGTATTTTTGAACATACTGAGGGCTTTTGCAAAGTGCTACTCTGTAAGATGGGTTTCTAATTTCCCATATTAGTATTTTTCTTGTGTAGCATAGATAATAATTTAAATGAGCTGATTTACCTCATAAAAAGAATTAGATTGGACTTTTCCATTTCCTAGAAAAATTTACAAAAAGCTAAGATGTATTCTTAGAACTTTGGTAGGAGTAATTAATTAGTTCTTTGGCAAACATATATAACTGCTTATTAAATGTCTATGTGAGTTGTGTTTTTTCAGTAAATGCATTATATTTTAATATAAATTATTATAAATAATGTTTAGTCAGAAATTTCATCCTGTTTTTTGTTTTACAAAATTGTTCTGAAAGCATAATATATACATAAAGGTATAGAAAGAGGAAGAATTTAGAATGTTGGAAGTATTTTACAAGTTTAAAATACTTTGTTGGGCTGGACATTCTGACCAAAGTTTATATACTTTGTCTGTTTTTATTTAAATAATTATTTAGAGATTATTTCATTAGAACTTTCAATTGCTTAAGTAACAGCTTTACAATTGGGGAATATGAAGTTTGCATTTACTGGAAATTGGAAGAAAAATGTCCTTTTAATTTTGACAGTTTGATATTTTACAAGTACCATGAACGCTATTCGTCCAATATTATCTTTGTAAGAATAAGTTATATGCAACTATTGTCCTTGAGTATTCAGTTTCATCAGAATATCCTCTAGTTGTGCAACACATTCTGATGTTGTGGGTTTATACACTGGCTTAACTGAGCATAGTTAAAATTTTTAAAATCTGAGGTTCATTCTAATATCCTGGGATTTGACAGGACAATTTAAGAACACTCCAATAGAATATATAATGACCTATTAAATTTTTCCATATTTCATTCCGATACCAAAGAAAGGCAGTGCCAAAGAATGCTCAAATTACCACACAATTGCACTCATCTAACAAGCTAGTAAAGTAATGCTCAAAATTCTCCAAGCCAGGCTCCAACAGTCTGTGAACCGTGAACTTCCAGATATTCAAGCTGATTTTAGAAAAGGCAGAGGAACCAGAGATCAAATTGCCAATATCTGTTGGATCATCGAAAAAGCAAGAGAGTTCCAGAAAATATCTACTTTTGCTTTATCGACTACGCCAAAGCCTTTGATTGTATGGACCACAACAAACTGTGAAAAATTCATAAAGAGATAGGAATACCAGAGCACCAGACATGCCTCTTGAGAAATCTGTATGCAAGTCAGGAAGCAACAATTAGAACTGGACATGGAACAACAGACTGGTTCCAAATAAGTAAAGGAGTCCGTCAAGGCTGTATATTGTCACACTGCTTATTTAACTTATATGCAGAGTACATCATGAGAAAAACTGGGCTGGAAGAAGCACAAGCTGGAATCAAGGTTGCTGGGAGGAATATCAATAACCTCAGATATGCAGATGACACCACCCTTATGGCAGAAAGTGAAGAGGAACTAAAAAGCCTCTTGATGAAAGTGAAAGAGAAGGGTGAAAAAGTTGGTTCAAAGCTCAACATTCAACAAAGATCATGGCATTTGGTCCCATCACTTCGTAGCAAACAGATGGGGAAACAGTGGCAGACTTTATTTTGGGGGGCTCCAAAATCACTGCAGATGGTGACTGCAGC
Organism: Hydropotes inermis; assembly: GCA_020226075.1. Taxonomy (NCBI): domain Eukaryota; kingdom Metazoa; phylum Chordata; class Mammalia; order Artiodactyla; family Cervidae; genus Hydropotes; species Hydropotes inermis. Next base: position 8,323,791 of record CM035290.1, read on the forward strand.
CACAGTATTAAAAGATGCTTACTTCTTGGAAGGAAAGTGATGACCTACCTAGACAGCTTATTAAAAAACATAGACATTACTTTGCCAACAAAGGTCCATCTGGTCAAGGCTATGGTTTTTCCAGTAGTCATGTATGGATGTGAGATTTGGACTGTGAAAAAGGCTGAGCACCGAATAATTGATGCTTTTGAGCTGTGATGTTGGAGAAGACTCTTGAGAGTACCTTGGACTGCAAGGAGATCCAACCAGTCCATCCTAAAGGAGATCAGTCCTGAATATTCATTGGAAAGACTGATGCTGAAGCTGAAATTCAAATACTTTGGCCATTTGATATGAAGAACTTGAAAAGACCCATTTGAAAAGACCCTGATGCTGGGGAAGATTGAAGGCGGGAGGAGAAGGGGATGACAGAGGATGAGATGGTTGGATGGCATCACCGACTCAACGGACATGAGTTTGAGCAAATTCCGGGAGTTGGCTATAGACAGGAAGGCCTGGTGTGCTGCAGTCCATGCGGTCACAAAGAGTCGGAGAGAACTGAGTGACTGAACTGTACTGAACTCTTGTCCATTTCATGTAGATATTAATAGTAACTGCAACAGGACCTTGAAGTTTACTACAGATATCAGAAAAACAATGAGATTCCTAAGATAGCTTTAAATAGTTACTGAAGTATTTTCAAAATTATTATGTGTCTTAGAGTTCTTACCAGTATAAGATGTATGGTAAACATCCCTGATGGTCATCCATGATGTTTGCTTTTTAAGGAAAAAGCTTTAGAAAGTTAGGGGTTTTTTCAACTCTTTACAGAGACATGGAAAGAAAAAGAAAAGTTGAAGACAGGAGAGCCTTTTAGGAAGCTTGGGAATTACCCCAAGCTTGAGAATTCTCCCAGTGATAAGTAGACTGACTGATTTTTACGCTTGGACATTACAAAATATACTGTGATTACACTCTGCATTCTCACTGCTTTCAGGGGATTTTCTATGAGTTACAGTGGTAAAAGTGAACTCTCTAGTTGTGCATTCAGATGTCTTAAGGCTGTATGCTAATCTCTCTGTGATTCCTTTCCCAAAAGACCACTTGGTTGCAAATCCTGGTGTCTGTTTTGCCTGCAATACAGAGGAAGAAATAATATTTTGGGGGTATCTGGCCAGCTCAGGAGGGGAAGAGGAAAATTGAAGGAGGGGATTGAAACCAGGTCAGGAATAGTAAACTACAAAGTCAACATTTAGTTGGATAAATGGCCCATGGCAGCTTCTCTAGTCAGGTAGTCTGATCTGGTCTTGTCCCAGATTACCCTTCTCCTTTGAGTCAGCACAGAACTCCAAAACTTTATGTACCAGGCCTGCAATTCTGCTTCTCCAGAGTGCTTTTAAAAAGTGTGCTTTAAATTCACAACTGTATTGCCTCACTGTAAGTTAGATTTTCTTGTGAATGATTTCCAATATTTTGTATCTAAGACATGCATTTTATCTTTTCCTTTAAATTGCTGAGACTTATTTGTCTAATGCATGGTCAGGTTTTATAGTGTTTCATGCATCCTAGTAGAGAAGATGTATTCTGTAATTCTTGGGTACAATGATTTTATGTAGACACCAGAACAAACCATGAACTGTGTGGTGCCAATCTACACTTTTTTTTTTTCCTGTTTTTTGTTAGCTTTATCTTTAATTATTGAGGGAATAAATATCAGTATGGTTTTCTCTGAGAATATCTTACATTTTCTTCATATAATTTGCAGCTAAGTAAACCTATATGCATTTGTAATTTTATATATTATATACCAAATAAATTGAGCTGCATTTCCTCAATTTTTTATTTTTTGAATGTCATGTATAATATAGGGAATCTATTTCTTAAAATATTGGAGTGGAGAGTTTACTACTCTGCCTATTTAATAGTGTTTTCATGTGAAATATTTTTCTTCTTGGTCCAGTTTTTTTAAATATAACTTTTCATAAATTAATAAAGTTCATCTAGATTATTGAATTCATTGGCATTTTTTCTGCATTTTTATTTTAAAAGAATTCTCATCAGAGATATTGCTTGACAATAATTCATTCATACTATATTTATTGAACCCCTAGTATATGAAAGAACAAGTTTATGCCTTTATGAAACTTATGTTCTATTGGTAATAATGGATGGTGATGGAAGTAGACAATAAAGATGATATGATGAGTGGTTTGGAAAGAGTGTATGCAAGATGGTGGAGCAAAAGAAAATGCACCAGAGAAGGGCATTTAGTGGTTTTGTTGTTTAACAGAGGATATTCAGAAAAGGCTCCTTGGTAAGATATACTTGTCAAAAGCCTTCAGGAAGTGATGGAGGGAGCCATCTAATTATCTGGACAATAAGCCTATCTGACTGGGAAGCACTGAGTACAAAGGACCGAGAATGGGGAGTTTTTTGGACAGTCATGGAGCTGTAAGGAGGGCACTATAGCTGAGTAATGAAGTTAATAAAAGGAGCGCAGTTGGAAGATGAGGTCAGAGAGAAAATCAGGGGCCAGGCTTGAGGGCTGCTTATGCTGTTGTAAAGCCTTGACTCAAAATAGTTCTGGTCTGGATGATATATTTTATTTACTCTAGCTGCACTAGTTTCCCAGGGCTGCTATAACAAATTACTGTAATCTGGGTATCTTAAAATAACAAAAGTCCTTCTTCAATGGTTCAGGAGGCCAGAGTAGGAACTCAGGATGTCAGTAGTTTGGTTCCTTCTGTAGCCTCTGAGGAAGAAACCATCCCACGCCTCTTTTAGCTTTTGATGGTCTCTGGACATCCTTGGTGTCCCGTGCCTCTTCCAGGGTCTGGTACCTCTGGGTTTTCTTCAGTGTGGAAACAGAATTCCGATCTTCAAGTGAGCTTCTTCTTTGTATGAGTCTCTGTGTGTCCTCCTCCAATCTTAGAAGAACACAGGCCTTGGATCTACAGCCCACCCTTGTTCGGTATGGGGCTCCCCTAGAGGTTCAGTGGTAAAGAATCCACCTGCCAAGCAGGAGAGGTGGGTTCCATCCCTGGGTCGGGAAGATCCCTTGAGAAGGATGCGATGACCCACTCCAGTACTCTTGCCTGGGAAATCCCATGGACAGAGGAGCCTGATGGGCTACAGTCCATGGGGTCACAAAGAGTGGGACACTATTTAGCAACTAAACAACAACTACTAATTCAGTACGACCTCCTTTTAAATAATTACCTCAGTAAGGACTTTATTTCCAAACAAGGTCACATTTTACATTTAGAAGAGAGGGGACTATTCAACCCACTGCACTAGCCAAAGATGAATCAATAACAGTTTTCTTTGCTGTGTCCAATCCCGTTTGCAGGAAACATCTACCATTGCTTACTGTCAGAGGTATTTCAACCAGTGGCTCCTGCATTGCTCTTGGGCTGGTCTGACTTTAGGGAACTCAGCCATGCTATTTTCTGGAGGAGTTTCTTGTTGAAGGTCAAGCACCAATCCAGCCCCCACAAACTGCAGCAGACACAGGTCCCATTCTTATCATATTCTGCTCTTTAATAGCACTGGGGCTCAAAGGTTTCTGTATCTGAGCCAGCATTCATCCAGAGGAGGGGGCTGATCTCTCCTTTTCAAAAGCACCCCCACTCTGTAAATGGTAAAGAGAAAAGATGGACAGAAATGCATAACTTTCAGGCAGCTTCCTGTAAAGTAATCCTCTTTCCTGACTTTCCTCTACCAGTCACCCCATCATATGACTTTAGGTAAGCTGAAGGATGAGGTATAACTTTCCAGCACCCTTTTAGTAAATTCTCACAGAGGACCCAGCAACTTTTAGAATGGTCTCATCTCTTTACACCCTTTACTTTAAGCTCAATGGCCGTCAGTCAAAACTGAGACAGCTGAAAAAATTTATTTAGCATTCTGATAGGAAGAGCTAAAAAATGTAGCAAAGATGTGTTCTTGTCCATCATTTTTGTATACCCAGTTTAGGGATCTTCAAATTTATGAGAGTGATGTATCCCCAATCCTAATATAAAACAGCAGCAATATAAATACAAAATGTCATATTCAAATTCCAGGATTTATAAACATCCAAGTGTTTTATTGTGCTCAGCTTAATTAACGGGGCCAGAAATGAACACACACCACACTGTGAGGAATAAGAATATTACAATAGGAATTGGAACAAATTATGTTGGTTATGAACACTTCAAGCTATGAATGTTATCCTAGTTGTCTGAAAATAGCAGTGAGGCCATTTTGAAGACCATGAGTCAAAGAACCAGGTGCTTACCCAAAGACCAACAGAAGTAAAAATGAATGATTGACTAATAATTGCGAATAACTTAAAACTTGTGTCTTAATCATTGAATTTATACAAATTAACTGTTAAATGTTCTAAAATATACAAAAATACAAAGAAAATTTCCCAGAAAAGTATTAACATTTAAGATTTTGATAGATATTATTTCACATTCACATATTTAATTGTTAAGGGAAATATTTTATAAAGTTAACTTCTACATCAGTGTATTTATACTATATATGCTGCTTGCTATCTATTTTGTTATATGTTTCAGTTCAGTTCAGTTCAGTTACTCAATCGTGTCTGACTCTTTGTGACCCCATGAATTGCATCACGCCAGGCCTCCCTGTCCATCACCAACTCCTGGAGTTTACTCAAACTCAAGTCCATTGAGTCGGTGATGCCATCCAACCATCTCATCCTCTGTCATCCCCTTCTCCTCCTGCCCTCACTCTTTCCCAGCATCAGGGTCTTTTCAAATGAGTCAGCTCTTCACATCAGGTGGGCCAAGTATTGGAATTTCACCTTCAGCATCAGTCTTTCCAATGAACATTCAGGACTGATCTCCTTTCGGGTGGAGTGGTTTGATCTCCTTGCAGTCCAAGAGACTCTCAAGAGTCTTCTCCAACACCACAGTTCAAAAACATGGATTCTTCAGCACTCAACTTTCTTTATAGTCCAAATCTCACATCCATACATGACTACTGGAAAAACTGTAGCCTTGACTAGACGAGCCTTTGTTGGCAATGGAATGTCTCTGCTTTTTAATATGCTGTCTAGTTTGGTCATAACTTTTCTTCCAAGGAGTAAGCGCCTTTTCATTTCATGGCTGCAGTCACTATCTGCAGTGATTTTGGAACCCAAGAAAATAAAGTCTGCCACTGTTTCCACTGTTTTCCCATCTATTTGCCTTGAAGTGATGTTACCAGATGCCATGATCTTAGTTTTCTGAATGTTGAGTTTAAAGACAACTTTTTCACTTAATTCAAAAATATACAAATGTAGAATACTATAATGAGCAACATCATTTGCATATGCATGGTTCATCTACTCTTTTCCTATTATTTTTCATTTTTGTTCCTAGAGTACTGCTAAGAAAACTTAAAATTACTATCATTTTACCTGTAAATACTTCAGCATACATTTCAAATACTGAAGATTTGGAAATTCAACTTTGATATCATAATTGTGCCTTACAAAATTAACAGTAATCTCCAGTATTAATTAATAAGATGTTTGATCTTTTCTCAGTTGCCTCAAATATTTATTTTTATGGCTCTCTTCTTCAAATCAGTATCCATATGACTGACACATTGAATTGGTTGGTATGTCTGATACATCAGTTTAAACCTTTTACAGGTTTACCTTCCTTTATTTTTTCATCCTTTTTTTTTTTGTAGAAAAGTAAATAGATTTTGGACCATATAATTTTCCATATTCTGGATATGACCAATTTCATCCTTATGTTGTCATTTGGCATGCTCCTCTCCCTACTGAATTTCCTATAAACTACTGCTGAGATCCTCAGTTTTTATTAGATACAGGTTTAATTTTTTACTGACAAGAATAATTTTTATCCAGTGTGCTATGTTCTTCCTATTGTGTTGCATGAGATGAAAGACAGTGTCTGACTTAACCACAGTTATATCATTTTCAGTGACTGCCAGGAAGTTAAATAATTGTAATATACTTTTCTTTCCTTTAAAAAAAAAAATTCCCTGATTTTAGTCATTGGGGACCTAAAATGTGCTTCACGGAATTTTACAAGTTATAGTATAAATGGCATCTAATAATGATAATAATGTTATTATTAAAGAGATACATTATAAACAGAGAACTCAACAGAGGAATTTTGTGGAGCTTGTCTTCTTTGAGTAATTATCTACTCCGTGTCCCACTTGAGTTAAGATACAAAAAGTCTCGGATCTGGTAGCAGTCCTTCTGAATTAAGGTCTGCATGGGAGGTATAATATAACCTGGGGATGATTCAAAATATTGGCACTTATCATTACTCAATTAACTTTTAAACAAGTGTGTTTGAATTAAACTTTCCCTAAGGGGAAGTTGTGATTTAGAATGCAGTTAGATGATCATTAAATACTTAATCTACAGTGAAGAATGCTCACCTATAAAAGATGTTGAGGAGTTTCTATACTTACTTAGCAATTATACTGGGTTCTTCAATATTTGCTCTTCAGAACTCTCTTCTGCATGTGGTAGGTTCCAGAGCAGAGGTGGTCGGTACCTTCTATGCTACTGAGCCCTCCATGGCTAAGAAAGCTTCATAGTCTTAAGGTGAAATATCAGCAGTCATTATTTCCTAACCCTAACTTGAAAGTAAATGAAATCTTCCTGTTCTGAAAGCATATTCAAACTGTTACTTCCCCGTTCCATGGAATGTCATTAATTTCTGAACTCGGTGATAAAGTAGTCCAGCAACACGTGACACTTCTGTAAGATCAAAGAACGCAATGGAAGTGGCTCAGTGCTTTGCGCGTATTCTCCTCTGTGTAAGTTATGGACTTCATATCAAACTGGCTGAGCAGCACAGAAGCCTGCGCCTCCCAGACTAGCGCTCTCTCTCATTCTGCTCTGCTTCCCTCGTTCCTTTCACTCCTCCTGTTCTCTGAAAATAGCCTCAGTCTTTCAGCCTGAGTCAATCTGTGACTGTGGCCTTTATCAGTTTCTTGATGGCTTTATCATAAGACAGAGTTGGGCTCAGAGTCAAATATTAGATTTACCAGAGAGGAAGACAGGCAGGCAAGCAAATTGATTTAGGCATAAATCTGGCAAATATGTGCTGGTTTAATTTTTGACAGAAGTGCCAGGTGATTCAAAAGGAAAGGAAAATATTTTTCAAAAAATGATGCTGAAATAATTAGATACCGTAAACTGAAAAAAACTCTCCAACCACACCCAAATAATTGTACATAAATTAACCCAAAATGAACCACAGACTCAGGATAACACATGAAATTTTAAAAAGAGTAAAAACATGGGAGAAAATCTTTGTAATCCTGGGTTAGAGAAAAACTTATCAGATGCAATACGAAAATCATTATGCATAAAATGACACTTTGGTTTTCATTCAATTAAAAACTTCTGTTTGAAAGATACTATAAAAATCAAAAGATAAGCTGCAGGCTGGGAGAAAATATTTACAAATCATATATTTTAGAACTTGTATGCAGATTATATAAAGAATTCAATAAGAGTAAAGCAACAACAACAAAAAATGAGCAAAAGATTTGAACAAACATTTCACCAAAAAGATATACTGATGCAAATATGCTCAACTTCCTTAGTTATTAGAAAAATGCAAGAACACAATGCAAGATACAACTGTTTACTTATAAAATTGGCTTAAAGCAAACAAACTAATAGTCTCCAGCATTGGCAAAGATGTCCAAAGTTAAGTTTCAAAATGGTAGTCCAAAAGAGTAATCAACTTTTCTCATTCTCAATTTCCACCTACAAAATCTGGCTGTTAATGTCTACCTATCCTTCACTGGACTGTTGTGAGAAACAAATGCAAAATGTGTAGGAAACGTTTTGTAAAATACTAAGTACTTTACTAATGGAAGAAATACTACTGTAGTGTAATTTCAGTGAGGTTAATAGGAAAGAATCAAAACATAAATGCTAAATGCATAATGATAATTCATTGGTATATGAGGTATAGTTATATCATTAATTATACAAAACTCTAGAAAGATATAAAAGAACCATCATTATCAAATAAACATGGCAGTGATGTTAATGTAATTGCTTTTATTACATACAATTATTGGCCCAGAATATCAAGAAATGTTACTAGCCAATTTAATGGTATAGATATTATGCATGTACAAACTATCTCTATTTGCCATTTAAGGCAAACAGAGATAGTAATTATTTCAAGGTTTGCCTTCAAAATAGCCTACATTTAATAAAAATGTTCATTATACAAATACATTTTCCTTTGCTTTGCTTCTGTATCCGATCAGTCACTATAAAGCAGATTGATAATACATTGAGCTGTACTGTTCTGTAAAGAAAATATGAAAAAAAAATGACTCCCAATCTGAAGAAAAAAATTAAAATGTCAACAATCCCTTGGTGACAGTTTTAAATGAATCTTTAAAAGAAGCTTATTTTGGAAAGCCTTCTGGTCACCCCCAATTATTATGGTTGCCTTGGTTGTGACAGCTGGTGTATAATCTTTGATTACACTGTCATTAAAATGTCTTTTATACCTTTTTTAATGCCATCAACACACCATTTGCTTTTCAAATCACACCCTAAAGTGGGTGGATCATGGGCATTGAGGTATCTATGAAGTTTCTAAGCCTTTTTCACACTTTTAGGAGCTGGTAAATTCAGACACAATATGGGAATCTGATACTGCTCCAGCTCTGATATACTAAATTTATTCCAGAATTTTTTTTAAAAACATTTACTCACATTTTTGATCTTTTTTCCCTTCTATATATCTCAACAGGAAAAAAAAATTTATTTCATTAGATTTCATCAGTGTACCTTGTTGAAACTGGTAGTGATGAGGTCAGAAGCGCAGCCAGCAAGCATAGCAATTAGAGTTTCACAGGGAAAAACCACGATTGTTTCAGAGCCTGAGACCACATCTTTAACCCAGTCAGCTAGCATGAAAATCTGCACCAATGAAGTAGAAGAACACATAGAGTCAACTCTGAGATATAGACAGGAAATTAATGAGGAATCACAAGGTCTTTTTTTTTTTTCTTTTTAACCTTTTTACTGATCATATGGTTTAAAAAAAAACAAATTCAGATAACTTCATTGAATCTCAGTTTCTTTGAGAGTAAAATGAGGATGATAACTTCTTTTTTTGTCTTAGAGTTGCTCTGATACACATATTGATACATGTGATAATATGGAATGCTTGTAGTATAATGTATTCCTTGCAGTAGTGGTACCTCTGATGCATACATGCCTACACTCAGCCATGTCTCACTCTGGGACCCCATGGACTGTAGCCTGTGAGTCTCTTTTGACCATGGAATTCTCCAGGCAAGAATACTGGAGTGGATAGCCATTCCCTTCTCCAGGGGATCTTCCCAACCCAGGGATCAAACCCAGGTCTCCTGTAGAGTGGTACCTCTACAACAAGTTAATCAGAATAAGTGTTAAGTTCTATGTGTCTCAGCAACCTGGGTCTCATAAAAGGAGTATGACCAGGCCAGTTGAGGCAGGTCTGTGTCTGGTTGTGTATTCAATTGCACAGTCAGGCAGGAATCCACCTCAAATTTTCACTAGGGAAAAAAAAAAATTTAATCAGTTTTCAAAAACAGTTTGGAAAAAAGGATACTATGATTTTATTGTTTTCTTCATTGGAAAGATTTTTAAATAGTTCAAAAGACGACAAAATCTTTAAAAAAAAAATGTGTCTTAGTAAATCGTTTTCAATAAGAACTTCAGTTACTTAAGGGGCTGAAATGTTGATAGAAATGAGTATACAGAAGTTGCTATAATATTTCAAGAAATATGAAAGAAATACATTTAAACACTGTAGTATGTCATTTTAATGTTTTTAATTATCTTTATTTTGCCTTTTGCTGTGTAAACAGTGGTTTTCTAGTGCTAATTAAAATATTTGATTGGCAATGTCTTGGAATAACGCAAACCAAACAAACTTAAAAGTAATTGAATATATTCAGAGGAGATTAAAACACTTTAAATCATGATGTTCTTGTGGGGAAATGTAATATGTGTTCTTTAGGGAAAAGGCTAGTAATTTCAGTTTTAAAACTTAAAACAATTCCTCATGATGTGTGTTACAATTATATTATTTGAAAGGAACCATCTATTTGCTATATCATTTACTGCATTTCTTATTTGAAGCTTGGATTTCACTGAGATTTCTAGGCTCTTTTTTGAGTATGGGAAACTTTCCAATCATCAAGTGCTTATTGCTTTTAAGGTATATCCTTGTCAATATCTTTGCTATTTCACACTATATTTCCTCCACACCTCATCATGAAGCACTCATCCAGTTCCAGTGATTTACTGCTGGTAAATTTCTAAAGTTGCATCATGAATTCCTTCATAGAGACTTTGCTCTCTGTTAAATCCACACTGATTTTCCATGAAAAGTGCATTTGAAATTGGAATTTTCCCATCATTACACATAGTAGAGTTTCATGTAAAATACTGAAGTATTGAACTAGTTCCCTTTTTACATACTGGATATTTAGAGGGCCTGTGATTATAAATGCAGGCTTTGCTTTAAGTATATATTGGTTCTGAAATAGGTTTTCTTTTTAACCATACACCAAATAATAAAACCTGTGTGAATTATTCATAATAAAGGGAGATAACTTTTGGTGATATTATGTTAAAAATCATTCTATAAAAGAGTGAATTCTGAAAGTCCTGCCATCTGTTATCAATTAAATTCAAAATTTGTAAATGACTGAAGTAGACAATGTAGTAAGTATGAAAAAGTGAGAATTATGATTGCTTTTAGGGAGTTTATTTTCTCTTTATTAGAATAATTTAAGCATATGCATGACTACTAATAAATATCTGATAAATTACTGAATTGAGGCATTGGGAGACCTACTATGAATTTGGGATGAAAACACTGCCTGAAACTTTTCTGATTTCCAAAAAAAGAGTTTCCTCAATGCTGTGGGATCTAAATGTTAAAACTAAATGTTATAGAACAGGGCCTATTTTTTAGCCAAATTTATTGGTGTTTTGAACAGGATGTAATGTATAGGTCTCTGTTATTGATTGAGGCAAAGATAATTTTAACTTAAGGAATGGACATAGTATACACATTACAGTGGTTTTTAAAAAGCTTAAGTCTTAATAAATGAAATTATAAGTAAGTTATTGACTGACCAAAGCAGTGTTAAGAAAACTAGCCAAATCCTAGGGTCCTTGGAAGGATCATTCACCATCTGTTTGACGGTCTGGAGATCTGAATGTGATGACAAGTATATAGTCATGCAAGCAAAGGAGTAATGGCCCTTTCTCTTTGAGTCTGTGAAACCTTAACCATTTTGAGATATAAAAACTTGCAGATTACCTGTCTAGGGGTATGTGATGAGTCAGTACATATTGAGAGTATCATGAAAGAAAATGAAGTAATGACATAAATAATATAAAAATGTAGAAGGAAGGAAAAATGAGGGGAAAATACTGACTCTATGTTAAGCTGAATCTTTGAGAACAGCAGTCTCCATCTCTTGCAGAATTATCTGCTCATGACCACAGTTGATGGATTGTAACACCTTAAGGGGTTTCTAACAATTGAATGAGTGTGTGCATATTTTTGAAATCAACAGATGCTTAACATGGTTTTACAAGTCTGCCACTTGTTATATTGTTTCTGTTTTCACTATGTGAGTGTAATTCTCTTAAAACTTTGTTCAGCAATTATCTAATCCAGAAAGATAATGTTAAGGGACACGCCTCTTTGCTACTAATGTGCATTCAATTACAGCACTTTTTAAGTTGTAATGATTTAACCCTGGCTTAAGATTTTGGTGTGAATACAAGCAAGTACTTCTCTCCTTAGCACAGGTAGGCTACAACGTCTTTCTCTCACCCCTGAATTCTCAGAGTCCTTTTCTGTCCTCTATCCCAGGCATGAATATGTCTAAAGCCTGCTGTCCCCCTTCCACGTTCTCAGTTTCCTGACAATAAGAAAGAACCAATTTAACCTGAACTTTAAATGACCAATAATGAGAGTCAATATATTACTCTTTGGGCTTCCTCGGTGGCTCAATGGTAAAGAACCTGCCTGCCAATGCAGGAGATTCAAGAGACAGGTGTTTGATCCTGGATTGGGAAGATTCTCCGGAGAAGGAAATGTCAACCCACTCCAGTATTCTTGCCTGGGAAATCCCATGGACAGAGGAGCTTTGCGGGCTACAGTCCATGGGGTTGCAAAGAGTCAGACATGACTGAGTGTGCATGCACACACAGTTAAAGACACATGCATTTAAACATTTGTTTAAATAAGTCCTTCCTAAAGGACATTGAATCTCTAAATTGTAAACTCTACCTCACTCACAGGTTGATTTGAAAAGAGTTTTTAAATAGAGCACGATTCTTGGTTCATCTGAAAATCATGATACCCCTCACTTCATCTATACATAATCTCAGCCCTCATTAAATAGGATAGCTTGGTTTTGAAAACACAGTCCTCCCAGAACCAACTCAGCACTTAACTTGAACATCAGTTACATCCTTACCCATTTATCAAGCGGTATGTGACTACTAGCCTTTTTCTTTATAATGAGTGAGTGAGAGGCACTCAGTCATGTCTGACTCTGTGAGCCCATGGACTGTGTAGCCTGCCAGGCTCCTTTGCTCATGGAATTTTCCAGGCAAGAATACTGGAGTGGGTTGCCATTTCCTTCTCCAGGAAATCTTCCCAACCCAGGGATCAAACACGAGCCTCCTGCACTGCAGACATTCTTTATCATCTGAGCCACCAGGGAAACCTTTCTTTGCAATAGCCATACTTTATTTTACTCAATATTCCTAATCACATTACCTAAAACTGCTGGATGGCTTTTCTCATCTAAACTATCTAATGCCTTGATAAGAAACTGAGGATTAAGTTTGAATACGAAGGAAATATTGAGAGTTAGAATTAAAGATACTGGTAATATTTTACTATTTAAGCATATTTCTATAAAGCTTTGTTTGATAGTGAGATAATTCTTAATAAAACTTCCAAGTCCTCAAACATATTAAACAGCCTTTGTCCACTTAGTCTCTATCTACATTTCAATTTCTCTTACTCTAGCTCATTAATTTACAGCTTCTATCAATATTACTTTCTTGAAACTCTGTCTCACCAAGTTAACAATTATCCCTTAGTACTGAATACTTGCTTCAACATACTCTGTACGCTCACATTTTCTCTGGCGATCTTGACCCAGGTATTTACTCCCTGTTTATAAAAAAACTCTCCTCTTTGTTTCTGTGATAGCTCATAATTCTCTTTAGATTCATTTTTTATTCACAAAACCCTTTAAATGTTGGTATGCCTTTGCTCACTTCACACCCACTCATTTAGTGATCCCACTCTGGCTTAACACTTCACTCCTGATCTGTGTGCTGGTGACCATTGCAAATGTTCCCATGAACTGAAGCCCACAGATGCAGCTGCTGACTGCACATTGCCACTTAGAAGTGCATAGATGTCTCCAACCCAACATGACCAAATTAGAACCCATCAGTTGAACTGCTGCATCAGTCACTTTGCCAAAATAAATATCTTATAAGAATGAAGAATTTTCTGCTTTTGAATTCTCTGTCATATTGAAGTCTGAGTTTAGAAAACTACATGTTTTTTATTAGAGTATAGTTGATTTACAATATTGTGTTTTACATATACAATATAGTGATTTTTTTGGTTTTTTAGATACATTATAATATGTTAAAGGTTATTAGAAAATATCGGGTATAATTTCCTGTGGTGGATACTAAATCCTTGTTGCTTATCTACCTTATGTGCGGTAATTCCTATGCTTCTTTGTATATAAATGTGTATATTTATATCTAGGAGTAGAATTGCTGGATCATTTGGACTTCCCTGGTGGCTCAGACGGTAAAGCATCTTCCTACAATGCAGGAGGCCCAGGTTCAATCCCTGGGTCAGGGAGGATCCCCTGGAGAAGGCAATGTCACCCCACTCCAGCATTCTTGCCTGGAGAATCCCATGGGTGGAGAAGCCTGGTGGACCGCAGTCCGTGGGGTCGCACAGAGTCAGACACGACTGAGCGACTTACTTTTACTTTCTTTCACTAGGTAATGCTGTTTTTAGTTTTTTGAAGACCCTCCATATGGCTCTCCATAGTGTCTATTCCAACTTATATTTTCACCAATATTGTTAGAGAGTTCCCTTTTTCCCCTACACCGTCTCTGCTATTTATTTTTAGATTTTCAATAATTCCCACTCTGACAGGTCTGAGGTGATATCTCAAGTGGTTTTGCTTTCCATTTCTCTGATAATTACTGATGTGGAGCATCTTTTCATGTGTTTATTAGCCATCTGTACGTCTTATTTTGAAAAAATGTCCCTTTAATGTCTTCTGTCCATTTTTGGATTGGGTTGGTTGTTTGTTTTCTTGATATTGGGTTATATGAGCTATTTGTGTTTTTTTAATATTAACCCCTTGTCAATCCCATTATTTGCAAACATTTTCTCCAATTCTGTCTGTTGTCTTTTCATATTGTTGATGGTTTTCTTTAGTGTACAAAAGCTTTTAAGTTTGATGAGGTCCCATTTATTTACTTTTGATTTTAATTCTTTTTGCCTTGGGAAACTGATCTAAGAAAGCATTGCAATAATTTATGTCAAAGGTTGTTTTGCCTATGTTCACTTCTAGTGTTTTATGATCTCATAACTTACATTTAGATCTTTAAACCATTTTGAATTTATTTTTGTTCATAGTATGAGAGAGTATTCCTATTTCATTGTTTGTACATATAGCTGTCCAGATTTCCCAGAAACATGTTAAATGCAGTATCTTTTCTCCATTGTATATTATTGCCTCTTCTGTCATAGATTGTCTGTGGTTGAGTGTATTTATTGTCTCTGTATTCTGTTCCATTGATGTATATGTCTGCTTTTGTGCCAATACCATTACTGTAGCTTTGCTGCGTCCCAGAGATTTTGGAAGGTTGTATTTGCATTTTCTCTCTCTCTTCTCCTTCTGAGACCCCTATAATGTGTAAATTTTCATGTTTTATATTACTTCATAGATCTTGCATGTTGCCTTTATTTATTTTTCATATGTCTTTCTGTCTGCTGCTCTGGTTAGGTGATTTCCACTCTTCTATCTTCCAGATTACTTATTCATTGTTCTGTGTCATTCAGTCAGCTATTCATTGCTTCTTGGTACCTTTTTAATTCAGACATCAAATTATCTATTTTCGATTGGTTCATGTTAATGGCTTCTAGTCTCTTGTTTCAATGATCTACCTTTATATTTATAATCTTTTTTAATGTATTTAGCATTTTTATTACCACCTATTTTCATGAAATAAAATTATGAGCCATGCCATGTAGGGCCACTCAAGACAGACTGGTCATGGTGGAGAGTTTGACAAAATGTGGTCCATTGGAGAAGGGGATGGCAAACCACTTCAGTATTCTTGCCTTGAGAACCACATGAACAGTATGAAAAGGCAAAAAGATAGGACACTGAAAGATGAACTCCTCAAGTTGGTAGATGCCCAATATGCTACTGGAGATCAGTGGAGAAGTAACTCCCAAAATAGTTAAGAGATGGAGCCAAAGAAGAAACAACATCCAGTTGTGGATGTGACTGGTGATGAAAGCAAGGTCCAATGCTATAAAGAGAAATATTGCATAGGAACCTGGAATGTTAGGTCCATGAATCAGGGCAAATTGGAAGTGGTCAACAGGAGATGGCAAGAGTGAATGCCGATGTGTGAACTAAAATCAGTGAACTAAAATGGACTGGAATGGGTGAATTTAACTCAGATAACATCTACTACTGTGGGAAAGAATCCCTTAGAAGAAATGGAGTAGCCATCATAGTCAACAAAAGAGTTTGAAATGCAGTGCAATTGGATGCAATCTCAAAAATGACAGAATGATCTCTGTTCATTTCCAAGGCAAACCATTCAATATCACAGTAATCCAAGTCTATACCCCAAACAGTAATGCTGAAGAAGCTGAATGGTTCTATGAAGACCTACAAGACTTTCTAGAACTAACACCCAAAAAAGATGTCCTTTTCATTATAGGGGGCTTGAATGCAAAAGTAGGAAGTCAAGAAACACCTGGAGTAACAGGCAAATTTGGCCTTGGAATACAGAATGAAGCAAGCAAAGGCTAATAGAGTTTTGCCAAGAGAATGCACTGGTCACAGCAAACACCCTCTTCAAACAACACAAGAGTAGACTCTACACATGGAGATCATCACAGATGGTCAACACCAACATCAGATTATATTCTTTAAGCCAAAGATAAAGAAGCTCTATATAGCCAGCAAAACAAGACTGGGAGCTGACTGTGGCTTATATCATTACCAAATTCAGACTTAAATTGAAGAAAGTAGGGAAAACCACTAGGCCATTTAAGTATAACCTAAATAAGATCCCCTACAATTACCATAGAGGTGACAAGTACATTTAATAGATCATATCTGAAAGACAGAGTGCCTGATGAACTATGGACAGAGGTTTATGACATTGTACAGGAGACAGGGATCAAGAACATCCCTAAGAAAAAGAACTGCAAAACAGAAAAATGGCTGTCTGAGAAGGCCTTACAAATAGCTGAGAAAAGGAGAGAAATGAAAGGCAAAGGAGAAAAGGAAAGATACACCCATTTGAAAGCAGAGTTCCAAAGAATAGCACGGAGAGATAAGAAAGCCTTCCTTAGTGATCAGTGCAAAGAAATAGAGGAAAACAATAGAATGGGAAAGACTAGGGATCTCTTCAAGAAAATTAGAGATACAAAGGGGACATTTCATGCAAAGATGGGCTCAATAAAGGACAGAAATTGTATGGACCCAGCTTAAGCAGAAGCAGAAGATATTAAGAAGAGGTGGCAAGAATGCACAGAAGAACTGTACAAAAGATATATTCATGACCCAGATAATCATGATGGTGTGATCATTCACCTAGATCCAGGCATCCTGGACTGTGAAGTCCAGTGGGCCTTTGGAAGCATTACTACAAACAAAGCTAGTGGAGGTGATAGAATTCCAATTGAACTATTTCAAATCCTAAAAGATGATGCTGTGAAAGCACTGCACTCAATATGCCAGCAAATTTGGAAAACTCAGCAGGGGCCACAGGACTGGAAAACGTCAGTTTTCATTCCAATCCCAAAGAAAGGCAATGTCAAAGAAAGCTCAGACTACCACATGATTGCACTCATCTCACATGCCAGTAAAGTAATGCTCAAAATTCTCCAAGCCAGGCTTCAACAACATGTGAACTGTGAACATCCAGATGTTCAAACTGTTTTTTAGAAAAGGCAGAGGAACCAGAGATCAAATTGCCAATACCCACTGGATCATCAAAAAAAGCAAGAGAGTTCCAGAAATACATCTATTTCTGCTTTATTGACTATGCCAAAGCCTTTGACTGTGTGGACCACAACAAACTCTGGAAAATTCTTCAAGAGATAGGAATAAGCAGAGCACCTGACCTGCTTCCTGAGAAATCTGTATGCAAGTCAGGAAGCAACAGTTAGAACTGGACATGGAACAACAGACTGGTTCCAGATGGGGAAAGGAGCATATCAAGGCTGTATATTGTCACCCTGATTATTTAACTTATATGCAGAGTACATCATGAGAAATGCTGGACTGGATGAAGCACAGTTGGAATCAAGGTTGCCAGGAGAAATATCAATAACCTCAGTTATGCAGATGACACCATCCTTATGGCAGAAAGGGAAGAAGAACTAAAGAGCCTCTTGATGAAAGTGAAAGAGAAGAGTGAAAATCTGGCTTAAAGGTCAATATTCAGAAAACAAAGGTCATGGCATCCAGTCCTATCACTTTATGACAAATAGATGGGGAAACAGTTGAAGCAGTGGCAGACTTTATTTTTTCTGGGCTCCAAAATCACTGCAGGTGGTTATTGCACACATGAAATTAAAAGACGCTTACTCCTTGGAAGGAAAGTTATAACCAACCTAGACAGCATATTAAGAATCAGAGACATTACCAACAAAGATCCATCTAGTCAAAGCTAGATTTTTCCAGTAGTCACATATGAATGTCAGAGTTGGACTATAAAGAATGCTGAGTGCCGAAGAATTGATACATTTAAACTGTGGTGTTGGAGAAGACTCTTGAGAGTCCCTTGGACTGCAAGGAGATCCAACCAGTCCATCCTAAAAGGAGATCAATCCTGACTATTCATTGGAAGGACTGAGGCTGAAGCTGAAACTCCAGTACTTTGGCCACTTGGTGTGAAGAGCTGCCTCATTTGAAAAGACCGTGATACTGGGAAAGATTGAAGGCAGAAGGAGAAAGGGACGACAGAGGATGAGATGGTTGGATGACATCACCAACTCAATGGACATGAGTTTGAGTGAACTCTGGGAGTTGGTGATGGACAGGGAGGCTTGTTGTGCTGAGGTCCATAGGATCTCAAAGAGTTGGACACGAAAGAGCGACTGAACTGAACTGAACTGAACTCGGAATCTAGTAATCTAGTGAGGTCTATTTCATTATTTACTCTTTCAGGGGATTTTTCTTGCTCTTTTAATTGGAAGTTGTTTCTCTGCCCTTTAATTTGACTTAGCTTTCTCTGTCTAGGTGAATTTTTGAGAGATTGTTACCTATTATGGGCTGTAAAGTTTGTTTTTATGTAGGAGTTTCCCTATGTAGATTGTGTTCATTCAGTGTCTGTGTTGCAAGGGCTGGTTTTGGTATGAATTCCAAACATCTCTTTCCTCCGTGCATGCTGACCAATATCACCTGGCTAGGGGCCGTGGTCGGTGTGGGCCAGGACTTCATCTCTGCTCTGTGGTTCTCTCTGCCTTGTCCAGGGTGGGGTCTGCTCCCTAGCTTTTGGAGCAGAAGCCCCACGTCAAAGCAAGTGAGGTCAATGCACTCACTGCTGCCTGCAGCTCAAGGTCATTTCCCTTCTCCCACTGCACCGTTCTAGTTCAAGGCTATGTTGCGGAACAGGCCCGGTTGTGGTACTCGCCAGGCTGGGACTTGCGGTTGAGGCATTTTGGCCTCTTGAGCAGAGGTGACCATATTGCCAGTGGAGACGTGGGCTGCCTCTGTGGAGGCAGTCTCCTCCCAGAACCTGTCTGCCCCACATCCAGCACTGAGTCTTCCGTGCCTCCCATGCAAGTGCTGACAGTGGCCTCTGATGTCCCACCCAGACTGCATTCCAGTCCATCTGTGTCCTCAGATATCAGGAACTGTCTGCCCCAGACCCTGCACCAACCTGTGGCATGAAGGTGGCTGGGCTGGACACCTGCTAGACTGGAAAACAGAAGAGGGTGTGCAGATGGCCATGTTTTCTGTGGTGCCTCTGGAGGACATGCTGACAGTGGCCATCACTGCCCCGCCCGAGCAGCACCAGATGCCCCAAGACATCCCTGAGAAGTTAGACTGAACCTTCTCCCAGGGCTAGCTGGCCAGGACTTCATGCCGAGCTACGGTGTGGAGCAAGTGATAGCAGGGTGTTCACTTGGCTGGGAGTGGGGATGAAGTGGAGGATGATCCAAAACCAAGGCAAGCTGATTCTTGACACTGCTCCACCCAGACTACACCCCAGGCTGTCTCTGCATAGCTAGACGAGTCTTCTCAGGGCCCAGTATTCCAGATCTTACACCAAGGTGTGGTGTGGACTGATCTAGCTGGGATTTGTTCCCCAGGGTTTGGAAGTGCAGGGAGGCAACAGCTACCAGTGCAAAGCCCTCTCCACCCTGTCTGTTGGCAAACCAGCACACATGCATTCTTTGCTGGTAGAGTCTAGGGTTCTCCAGCCTTTCTCCAAGCAGTTCTCCCAGTAGCCAAGGTATTTTATCTCCTCTGAGTAGGACCATGGGACTGGGAAACCCACTCTGTGGCTGGACCCACTCACTCCCCAGGGCAAGGGTCTGCTATTTCAAAACTTCTCTTCCTTTTAGGTCCCTCCAAGGGTTGGAGGTCCCAACTTTATGCCTTTTTTCTGTCTAACCCAGTCACATGGAAATCTTTCTTGTAGCTTTTATTATATGGGAATTTTTCTGCTAGTTTCCAGTTAGTTTTACATGTAAATTGTTTCAGAGGAAGATGTATTTTTGATGTTGTTGTAGGGGGAAGTGAGCTCCATATTTTCCTACTCAACAATATTTATCCAGCTTCTGAAAAAATATTTTAAGAAGGAAGTTGTTTTCAGCATCCCTCGGTAGTTGCTAACATTTTTGTATGTCTGCTGCCCCTTATGTTGCTCTTATTGACATAAATTTCATGTAAAGCTCATATGTATATGTGAATATCTATGTGTGTGCATGTACATATATGGATTTGTATGAGATATATCTCTATGCTATTCATAGATATATGCATGAAATTTATTTATACCTATATATAAATATATATATATATATCTTTATGAAATAAATAAATGATAGCTATTCATCCAGATTACTGAATAGCCCTGAGATTAATGTCAATAGCACAGGGCTAAGAAGAAAGTGGGGCTTCCTTGATGGCTCAGAAGTAAAGAATCTGCCTGCAATGCAGGAGCTGAAGGAGATGCAGGTTGGATCCCTGGGTCAGGAAGATCCCCTGGAGGAGGGCGTGGCAACTGACTTCAGCATCCTTCCCTGGAGAATCCCATGGACAGAGGAGCCTGGCAGGTTATGGCCACAGGGTTGCAGAGTCAGATATGACTGAGCGAATAAGCATGCTCTCACACAGGAAGAAAGTAATTATATTCTAACACTCCCTAAGACGGCTCAGATCTTGGTATAAGATGATGCTCAAGAGAAACCAGCTGGTGTTTTCTGTCTTTATCTTCACACACTGAAGTGAAAGCTCTGAGAAACATTCTCAGTGCTTATGTTTGGGGTCTATTTTCTCTAGGGAGAGCTTGATTGTTTCCACAAAGCAAGGAGTTTTACTTTAATAAAATGATTAGTACCTGACCCTCATCTGGAGATGTCTAAAGCAATCAAATATACAGGAATAGCCCACATTTAATGCTTCAAATGACCAAATTTTCAGTGCCCAGTAATGAGAAGGTAGTTTCCTTCGTCCTTGTTCACACTTAGAAGCTAGAAATCGTCCTCAATGGTCTCTTTCATTAAATCACTGGTGTCTCAGCTGAGCTGAGGGAGCATGTCAGCCTAGCAGGCTCACAGACAATACCACATGAATTGTGAATAGGACTGAGTGAGCCGTGGCTTAGCCTGTGGAGGTTCCCCCGTGAGGATAGGACTTTGGTGACATGTCTAAGCATGCCTACAAGAAGCATCTGCATTTCTCTCTTGATTCTGCTCTATAACCTCATCAACATACTTATTCTATGGCATCAAGTTGCTTTAGATGAACTGACTAGCTAATAGACAGATCACAATAAAATATCCCAACATGATTTACACCATAAACATTCCTATTATCTGAGCAATATGGGAATTGAAGGCAGTGTAGCAGGAGGAAAAGGGAAGTAACCTGACTTTTTATAACATTGATTGTGTGGCTGGCAGTACACAGTACCCTACATGTAATGCATCCCTTAATCTTTACAACAACCCTGTGAAATATGATTACTGTGGAAATTCATTAGAGGAGAAAGGTGGTTTTCAGAACACAGAACTCATTTTGTCTAAGTTGGTACAAAGAAATACTGGCAGAATCAGAAACAGTTCTTGGTCTGTCCTTCTCAGGAGTTGAAATGCTTTTTGTTATGAAAGCTTCAGCAAGGAGAACATTTTCATCAGGGCACCTTTTTATATCTTACATTTTATCTCCACTCATCATAAAAAGGATGATCACTTTTAAAACTTATTATCATGGTGTCCATGTATCCCTAAATTAAAAATGCATATATTTAAAAGATTTTAAAAGTTTGATCATCGACTACCTTAACAATTTTCTGGATATATACATTATCAATTTATCTGTGTGTTTGTTTTTAAATTATTAAAATAGTCAAAGACGAGGTTAGCATTGACATACAGTGTTATTATTATTATTATTTTTGGCCATACAGTATTCTGTGTAGAACTGACCCTTGAACAACAAGCAGTATTAGGGCTGTTGACTCCCTATGCAGTGGAAAATCCAGGTGTAAATTTACGGTTGGCCTTCTGTTTCTGTGATTTTGTGTCCCTATATTCAACCAGCATGCACCACTAGCACAGCACTATACTATGTGTTTGTTGAAAAAAATCCACATACAAGTAGATGAGTAGAGTTCAAGCCCATATTGTTCAAAGGTCAGCTGTACATTATAAATATTAACTTGTTTATTTACCACATAACCTAGGAGGCAGGTACTATTTTTACCATTAAAGGTAAGGTACAGAGAAATAATTTTACCAGAGTGCTTTATTTTTAATAAGTGATACGAAAGGAGAATTAGGACTGAAGTATTCAGCTTCCAGAGGTACACCCTTAATCACTTTGATATATTATTGCATCTATATGTCCTCCTAAGATAATGGCATGAACTGCACAATAACAATAGTATTATGACGTGCATGAGTATTAAACAATGTACACCAAATTAGAAATTAAAACTGAAATGCAAACAAATGTGAAAATATGTTCTGTTACATCTTCTGAACTTGAAAGGATCATCTTTTGCAGCCTACTGATTTAGTTTCTAAAAATTTGATCTCATTTTGACTTTAACAATTAGAATTCTATCTTTATTTATATTTTGAGAAGATGATTTTATTCCTTTACAAAACAAGCAAAAGAGAGATAGGAGTTTTATTCCCTGTAAAGGTTTTGTTGACTAGACCCTGAAGATCATCTTTGGAATAAGAAAGAAGAGAACATATGGAAATTAGTAACAAACTATCAAAAGAAATGATATTTCAGAAGCAGTAAGCAGAGTTTAAAAACCATCTGTCTATTTATCGAATATGTCTGTATCTTAAACCTGCTTTGTAGGTGATCAGCTGGGTTTGCAGCAGTGATTTTATCTTCATTGCCTGACTAATTAGAACAAGAATGCTCACCTTCTTCTGAAGAAATGCTTTCCTATCAGATGTAGAAACTTGAAAAAGAAAAAACATTAATGAAATATTTACCTGTGTTAAATGCACAAGTGTTAGCATTATAGAAACAGAAACATTGTTTCATTTAGTTTAATGAAATTCATACTCAAATAGGAATTTTTATATAACAAGCTACTAGATTTCCACTATTTGTCCAATTTTTGCTTTTGGCAAAAACATGAGTCTAGCTTCATTGCACAATTTCCTCCGAGTTTTCCAAGCCACAAGTAGACAGGTAATTCGTATGTCTCAGTGGGGGTGTTTTGGAGCATGTTTCATGCATGATTTCAGTGAGAGAGGCAAATGAGATAACCAGGAGAGATTCCCAGGAGCTAACTTTTCCTATGCAGAAGCTCCATTTAAAAAGCATAAAATTGTAATAAAAATTAAAAATGTACAAAGTACATAGAAGCAATGTTTGTGGTTAGAGAAAAAGGGACCTAATTTAATCAATCTTTTCCTTAAGAGTTCTATTATTTATTGCAGATATGATGGGGAATTATTTTTGGTGGTGGAATTTAGCTAGTAGGCAAATGTCAACATGGAATTGCCAATTTAAATCATCAACCTCAGTCTCAGTATCCTTCATGTTGAAAACAGTTTCAGCAGAATTTGCTAATAAAAATTTAACTCTTCAAAGCTTGGGAGCATGTTGTATTAGTCTATCCTTAGAAAAGTCACTTTAATAAGGTTTGATATGTTTATAATAATTTCATGTCTAAAAATAGGAGTTATCCCATGGGAAGAACATTCTATATAATTTGTGAATTTTCTGGGTTTTTTTAAATGACCTTGAAATTTAAGTTTCCCCAACACATTTTTCACATATACCTCATCCCACAAGGCTTAACATTAGATTGTATTTTTTCTGGAATGTCTCAGAAATTGTTATCTCCTAGAAAAGAGAGATACACTAGGAAAAACAACTTTTTAAAATGTGTTTTAAATTCAACATATATTATGATAAATAGATAGATCAACTTTCTTAATAGAATACACAATCTACCTGCCCAATTAAATATGTCCCCATGGTAACTTTTCCTATAGCCAAATAGAACTAGATATTCATATTCTCTAGATAAATGACACATTTTATCAGTGGCAAAATAATACTAAAGGTGAGGTCCCCAAACATACTATATCTTACATGTTTTAATTTTGAGTTAAAACAATTATATTCAATTCAGAATGATGAACTCCACAAACTATTCAATGGAACACCCATAATTGATAATGTTAGTAAATAAGAAAACATGAATTAGAGCTCGATCTGATCTAGGCCTGGATGACAGCCAAGGCAACATTTTATCTAAAACTCTTTTACTCAGAATACCCAGGGCTGAATATTATACTACTATACTTCCAACATGTAAAACAGCTCTAAAATAATGGACAGATATGGATCTAAAGCAACTCCAAAATACAGATAGATAGAATATGTATATATATATACATGTACATGTGTGTGTGTGTATATATATATATATATATATATATATATGTAGCACATAGTCTAAATTCTAAATATGGATTAGTACCTCTTCTATAGAAGATTTTAAGAAAATATTTCAAGGATTGGATCCTCTTTTCAAATAGGCAAATGCTTGCTGACACTGTCCTATATATTATTTTGCAGATGCTATTTTATATTGAAGTATTCACAATTGAAAAGTGCTAATTGGTTTGTTTTAAAGACTATATTATCAGTTTTGACTCCTGTGATGTTACACTAGTAGCACATTGAACAGTACAAAAGCCCTCCATCTTACCTGCCTGCGTGTGTTTCAAAAATGCCTACATACCTTTAAATTTGCTTTATTCTCTTTACAAAAATTTAATACATTAATATAAAAATTCAAATTATAACCTCCATTTAGATTGCAAATATTTGTATATATATATATATATGAAATATAGTATTTAAAAACACTGGAATAATTTAGGAATGACATGTTGCCTCATCAAATAACTACACCTTAGTGGAATTACGTATGTGGTGTAGCATGTTTATAATAGGACCTGTTCCTATTTCACTGGGCTTCCCTGAGGCTCAGAAGGTAAAGAATCTGCCTGCAATGTGGGGAGCCCTGGGTTCTATCCCTGGGTGGGGAAGACCTCCTGGAGAAGGAATGGTTACCCACTCCAGTAGTTTTGCCAGGAGACTTCTATGGGCAGAGCAGCCTGACAGGCTACAGTCCATGTCACCAAGTGTCAGGACTGAGCAAGTAACACTTTCACATTCACCTCCTACTTCACAGCCATTAGAGCTTTTTTCAGACGCTATCACTTTACCCTTTTCTTACTTTGCATTTTATCTTTCTTCTGTCTGGCTAGAAGAAAAGAGATAAAACAATACTCTTCAACAAAGTGCTTGTTTACATAAATAATTTAAATTGCCCAATCAGCATGTCAGCAGCATTCCTAAGGCCTGATTTTGTGTCATCCTTGGAAAGAAGTCCTGCTCAGGACAACAGCAGTCTTCTCTCTAAGCTGTACTCCTAGAACCATCCCAGACATGAGGTTTCAGAACAACCCCGTCTGTGAACCCGAGGGCCTGTGGGGGCATCTGGATGACGGTGGGCAGAGTGAGTGGTGTGTGGTAGAGGTTCCGGAGCACTCTGAGGCATCCCGCTTAGAATGCGGGAGGTCCCGCTCACACAGTGCTGTCTATCCTGACATAGCCAGGGCATCCCAGAGAAGCAAGGAAAATTTTTGAGACGGTGCAATTGAGCACAGGAGCCCAACGAAGCCAGGGGCCTGGAACAGAGGGAGGCATACTGTGTTGAAAAGCAATATTCCTAAAAAATGCCCTCCCTTTCTTTTTATCAAGATACTTTAGTTACCTCCCTTTATTCATAATATAGTTGAGTGACTAAATCACATGTACATGCTTCTCTAACTTTTCCCCTTTTTCATCATTGTAATTAATAAAGAACAGCTTTTATTTTAAGTTTTGCTCTGAACTCAGGTCAAAGTGGTTTTTCCCCTAAAGCACTTAAATACAATGTGAATAGGTGGAAACTGGGAAATTTTATACAGTTAAAATGACTTTCTCATAACTGGCCTTCTGTAATTAACTTTACATATTCTTCTTTGAAAACTACTCCATGTATTCATTGATGATTCTAGAATTCAACTGTTACAGGAATAATTCTAGCCAAAAAAAATTATGAAGCAATAGTTATTAAAGTATTAAGTATAATAAATTCCCAACAAATATATAGTTTGAATATTAAATTAATTTCATTTTCATTGTGGTATATTCCCTTCTAATAGCCATTCACCCTTATGAATTCACTTATTCATTCAACAAGCATTACTGAGTGCTTCTTATATGCAACATACTAATCCAGATCAGGATAAACATCACATAACAGAACAGAAAAAATGGACCCATGTCATTAAGACTCCTTCAGCCTCCCTTATCCACATTGAGTCTTCTGAACCACTAACCAAGGGCAAGTATGCTTCCTACAGTCAGCTTTATGTGTGTCTTCTCCCATCTATACAGACTGCACTGCCTTCTGGGAGCAATGTCTCTATGACATTCTTTGTCTTAAAGCTTACCCATCCTGGAGAACCTCTGGTCTACTATGTTAATGACCCATCTTCCTAGTACAACACATTCATTTCAACCTTTAGCTACTAGAGACATCTGCACAGTAACTTTGACTTAATCTTGAGGAGTAGCCTGTCTATACTGTACTGTAAAATTCAATTATGAGAATTTTCAAAGGAATGAAAATCTACTGAGGAGATGGTCCTGTCTGTATAGGCATTATAGTTGCACTCATATATTATTGAACTGTCTAAACACTAAGTTCTATCCTTCCTGAGTCACTGACACTTTAGAAAGAAAAAGGTTAGTTTTCTACATTTGCATTCAATTTCATCCCCCCCCCATATTTTACATCAATAATTACATAATAATAAACATATTTTAAGGGTATAGCCAAATAAATTTTTAAGAAGGTATATATTCATGTAACCATCACGATTTGCCTCATCAGTCAATCATGTTCGAAACTTTGCAACCCCATGAAATGTAGCCTGCTAGGCTCAGTCCATGGGATTCTCCAGGCAAGGACACTGGAGTGGATTGTCATTTCCTTCACCAGGGACCCGTCACTATAATCAAGATATAAAACAAGTAAAACAAGTACCTCCTCCACAAAAGTTTCTTTGTGCCATTTACAAGGACATCTTCTTCCAAGATTTTGACCTAGGCAATGACTAAGTTTTTGTTTTTGTTTTTTTGCCTTTATTATCACCTATCAGTTCATTTCAGTCAATTCAGTCGTGTTTGACTCTTTGAGACCACATGACTGCAGAATGCTGGGTCTTCCTGTCCATCGCCAACTCCCGGAGCTTACTCAAACTCATGTCCATCGAGTTGGTGATGCCATCCAACCATCTCATCCTCTGTCATCCCCTTCTCCTCCTGCCCCCAATGTTTCCCAGCCTCAGGATCTTTTCCAATGAATCAGTTCTTCGCGTCAGGTGGCCAAAGTATTGGAGTTTCACCTTCAACCTCAGTCCTTCCAATGAACACCCAGGACTGATCTCTTTTAGGACGGACTGGTTGGATCTCCTTACAGTCCAAGGGACTCTCAAGAGTCTTCTCCAACACCGCAGTTCAAAAGCATCAATTCTTCGGTGCTCAGCTTTCTTCACAGTCCAACTCTCACATCCATACATGACCACTGGAAAAACCATAGCCTTGACTAGACGGGCCTTTGTTGGCAAAGTAATGTCTCTGCTTTTTATATGCTGTCTAGGTTGGTCATGGCTTTTCTTGCAAGGAGCAAGCATGTTTTAATTCCATGGCTGCAGTCACCATCTGCAGTGATTTTGGAGCCCCCCCCAAAAAAAATAGTCTCACTGTTTCCACTGTTTCCCTATCTATTTGCCATGAAGTGATGAGACCAGATGCCATGATCTTAGGTTTTTGAATGTTGAGTTTTAAGCCAACTTTTTCACTCTCCTCTTTTACCTTCATCAAGACGCTCTTTAGTTCTTCTTTGCTTTCTGACATAAGTGTGGTGTCATCTGCATATCTGAAGTTATTGATATTTCCCAGAAATCTTGATAGGAGTTTGTGCTTCATCCAGCCCAGTATTTCTGATGATGTACTCTGCACATAAATTAAATAAGCAGGTTGACAGTATACAGCCTTGACTCACTCTGTTCCCAATTTGGAACCAGTCTGTCGTTCCATGTCTGGTTCTAACTGTTGCATCTTTTTTTTTTTTTTTCAATTTTTTTTATTAGGTGGACGCTAATTACTTCACAACATTTCAGTGGGTTTTGTCATACATTGACATGAATCAGCCATGGAGTTACATGTATTCCCCATCCCGATCCCCCCTCCCACCTCCCTCTCCACTGGATTCCTCTGGGTCTTCCCAGTGCACCAGGCCCAGGCACTTGTCTCATGCATTCCACCTGGGCTGGTGATCTGTTTCACTATAGATAATATGCATGCTGTTCTCTCGAAACATCCCACCCTCGCCTTCTCCCACAGAGTCCAAAAGTCTGTTCTGTACATCTGTGTCTCTTTTTCTGTTTTGCATATAGGGTTATCATTACCATCTTTCTAAATTCCATATATATGTGTTAGTATGCTATAATTATCTTTATCTTTCTGGCTTACTTCACTCTGTATAATGGGCTCCAGTTTCATCCATCTCATTAGAACTGATTCAAATGAATTGTTTTTAATGGCTGAGTAATATTCCATGGTGTATATGTACCACAGCTTCCTTATCCATTCGTCTGCTGATGGGCATCTAGGTTGCTTCCATGTCCTGGCTAACAGTGCTGTGATGAACATTGGGGTGCACGTGTCTCTTTCAGATCTGGTTTCCTCGGTGTGTATGCCCAGCAGTGGGATTGCTGGGTCATATGAGAGTTCTATTTCCAGTATTTTAAGAAATCTCCACACTGTTCTCCATAGTGGCTGTGCTAGTTTGCATTCCCACCAACAGTGTAAGAGGGTTCCCTTTTCTCCACACCCTCTCCAGCATTTATTGCTTGTAGACTTTTGGATAGCAGTCATCCTGACTGGCGTGTAATGGTACCTCATTGTGGTTTTGATTTGTATTTCTCTGATGATGAGTGATACTGAGCATCTTTTCATGTGTTTGTTAGCCATCTGTATGTATTCTTTGGAGAAATGTCTGTTTAGTTCTTTGGCCCATTTTTTGATTGGGTCATTTATTTTTCTGGAATTGAGCTGGAGGAGTTGCTTGTATATTTTTGAGATTAATCTTTTGTCTGTTGCTTCATTTGCTATTAGTTTCTCCCAATCTGAGGGCTGTCTTTTCACCTTACTTATAGTTTCCTTTGTTGTGCAAAAGCTTTTAAGTTTCATTAGGTCCCATTTGTTTATTTTTGCTTTTATTTCCAATATTCTGGGAGGTGGGTCATAGAGGATCCTGCTGTGATTTATGTTGGAGAGTGTTTTGCCTAAGTTCTCCTCTAGGAGTTTTATAGTTTCTGGTCTTACATTTAGATCTTTAATCCATTTTGAGTTTATTTTTGTGTATAATTGTTGCTTCTTTACCTGCATACAGATTTCTCAGGAGGCAGGTCAGGTGCTCTGGTATTCCCATCTCTTGAATTTTCCACAATTTGTTGTGATCCACAAGGTCAAAGGCTTTGACATAGTCAATAAAGCAGAAGTAGATGTTTCTCTTGCTTTTTCAATGATCCAACAGATGTTGGCAATTTGGTCTCTGGTTCCTCTGCCTTTTCTAAATCCAGCTTGAACATTAAGATGGTCATGGTTCATGTACTGTTGAAGCCTAGCTTGGAGAATTTTGATCATTTCTTTGCTACCATATGAGATGAGTGCATTGTGTGGTAGTTTGAGCATTCTTTGACATTGCCTTTCTTAGGGATTAGAATGAAAACTGATCTTTTCCAGCCCTGTGCCACTGCTACACTTTCCCAATTTGCTGGTATATTGAGTGCAGCACTTTCACAGCATGTTTTAAGTTTAGAAAATTCAACTGGAATACAATCACGTCCACTAGCTTTGTTTGTACAGATGCTTCCTAAGGCCCACTTTTCTCCTTTGCTTTTCACTTCTAGTCTTTTCTCAGCTATTTATAAGGCCTCCTCAGACAACCATTTAGTCTTTTTCGATTTCTTTTTTTGGGGGATGGTCTTAATCACCACCTCCTGTACAATGTTACAAACCTCCATCCATAGTCTTCAGGAATTCTGTCTTCAGATCTAATCCCTTGCATCTGTATATTACTTCCACTGTAAAATTATAAGGGGTTTGATTTAGGTCATACCTG
Source organism: Hydropotes inermis (assembly GCA_020226075.1). NCBI lineage: Eukaryota > Metazoa > Chordata > Mammalia > Artiodactyla > Cervidae > Hydropotes > Hydropotes inermis. Next base: position 8,354,074 of record CM035290.1, read on the forward strand.
AATGGTATAGTGGTTTTCCCTACCTACTTCAATTTAAGTCTGGATTTTTCAGTAAGGAGTTCATGATCTGAGCCACAGTCATCTCCCAGTCCGTTTTTGCTGACTGTATAGAGCTTCTCCATCTTTAGCTGCAAAGAATATAATCAATCTGATTATTTTGACCATCTGGTGACGTACAAGTGTAGTCTTCTCTTATGTTGTTGGAAGAGGGTGTTTGCTATGACCAGTGCATTCTCTTGGCAAAACTCTGTTAGTCTTTTCCCTGCTTCATTTTGTACTCCAAGGCCTAATTTGCCTGTCACTCTAGGTATCTCTCGACATCCTACTTTTGCATCCCAGTCCCCTATAATGAAAAGGACATCTCTCTTTATTGTTTTGTAAAAAGAGTTATCTGAAATGTACTTGTGCATGACTGATTTCTTTCACTAAGCATGTTTTTGAGATTCACTCCTATTATATCTATCAGTAGTATGTTTCAAATGCGTCATTGCATTGTTTTTGCTTAGTCACTCAGTTGTGTCTGACTGTTGCAATCCCCTGGACTGCAGTAAGCCAGGCCTCCTTGTCTTTCACTATTTCCCAGAGTTTGTTCAAATTCCCGTCCAGTGGCCGATGCCATCCAGCCATCTCCTCCTCTGTTGCCTGCTTCTTCTCCTGCTCTCAATCTTTCCCAACATCAGGGTGTTCTCCAGTGAGTTGGTTCTTTGCATCAGCTGGCCAAAGGATTGGAGCTTCTGCTTTGGCATCAGTCCTTCAATGAATATTCAGAGTTGATATCCTTTAAGATTGACAGGTTTGATCTCTTTGCTGCCCAAGGAAGTTAAGTGTCTTTCCAGCACCACAGTTTGAAAGCATCAATTCTTCAGTGCTCAGCCTTCTTTGTGGTTCAACTCTCACACCTGTACATGACTACGGGAGAAATCATAGCTTTGACTGTAAGGACCTTTGTCAGCAAAGTGATGCCTCTGCTTTTTAATATGCTGTCTAGATTTATCATAGCTTTTCTTCCAAGGAGCAAGCATCTTTTAATTTCATGGCTGCAGTCACCATCTGCAGTGATTTTGGAGGCCAGGGAAATAAAGTCTGTCATTGTTTCCATCATTTCCCCATCTATTTTCCATGAAGTGATGGAACCAAATGCCATGATCTTAGTTTTTTGAGTGTTGAGTTTTAAGCCAACTTTTTCACTCTCCACTTCCACCTTCATCTAGAGGCTCTTTAGTTCTTCTTCACTTTCTGTCATAAGGGTGGTATCATCTGCATATCTGAGGTTATTGATATTTCTCCTAGCAATCTTGATTCAAGCTTTTGATTTATGCCACCCGGCACTTTGCATGATGTACTCTGCATATAATTTAAATAAACAGGGTGACAATATACAGTCCTGATGTACTCCTTTCCCAATTGGAACAAGTCCATTATTCCATGTTTGGTTCTAACTGTTGCTTCTGAACCTGCATATAGGTTTCTCAGGAGGCAGGTAAGGCAGTCTGGTATTCTCAGCTCTTGAAGAATTTTCCACAGTTTGTTGTGATCCACACGGTCAAAGGCTTTGGTGTGGTCAGTGAAGCAGAAATAGATGTTTTCCTGGATTTCTCTTGCTTCTTCAATGACGTAATGGATGTTGCCAATTTGAGCTTGGATTCCTCTGCCTTTTCTAAATGCAGCTTGTAAATGTGGAAATTCTCAGTTCACATACGGCTGAAGCCTGGGTAGAAGGGTTTTGAACCTTACCTTGGTAGCATGTGAAATGCGCACACTTGTGCCGTAGCTTGAGCACTCTTTGGCCTTGCCTCTCTCAGGAACTGGAATGAAAACTGACCTTCTCCAGTCCTGTGGTCACTGCTGAGTTTTCCAGATTTGCTGGCATATTGTGTGCAGCACTTTCACAGCATCCTTTTTAGGATTTGAAATAGCTCAACTGGAATTCCATCACCTCCACTAGCTTTCTTTGTTGTGATGCTTCCTAAGGCGTACTTGACTTCACACCCCAGGATGTCTATCTCCTGGTAAGTAACCACACCATCGTGGTTATCTTGGTGATTAAGGCATTTTGGGGAGAGTTCTATGTATTCTTGCCACCTCTTCTTAATATCTCTGCTTCTGTTAGGTCCATACTTTTTCTGTGTTTTATTGTACACATCTTTGCATCAAATTTTTCCTTGGTATTTCTAATTTTCTTGAAGAGTCTCATGTTTCCCATTCTATTATTTTCCTCTATTTCTTCGCATTGTTCACTTTAGAAGACTTTGTCTCTCTTTGCTTTTCTTTGGAACTCTGCATTCAGATGGTCATATCTTTCCCTTTCTCCTTTACCTTTCAATTATTTTCTTAGTTATTTGTAAATCCTCCTCAGACAACCATCTTGCCTTGTTGGATTTCTTTTTCTTAGAGATGGTTTTCATCACCATCTCCTGTACAACATAATGAAAGTCTGTCTGTAGTTCTTCAGGCACTCTATCAAATCTAATCCTTTGAATCTATTTGTCACTTCCACTGTATAATCATAAGTGTTTTGATTTAGGTCATACCTTAATGATCTAGTGATTTTCCTTACTTTCTTAAATTTGTCTGAATTTTGTAATAAGGAGCTCATAATCTCAGCTGCAGTCAGCTCCCAGTCATGTTTTGCTGACAGTATAGAACGTTTTCATCTGTATTGCATTTCATTGTATACATCATTTCAGCTATTGATGAGCATCTGTGTGGATTTCAATATGGAGTTACCAAAATAAAGCTGCCATGTCACTTCTGATTAAATTTCTGTTTGGATATATAGTTTAATTTTCTTGGCAAACATCTAAGAATGGAACAGCTAAGCAGTATATAATCAGTGTATATCTAAATATTGAAGAAACTGCTAAATTGTTTTTGAGTACATTTTACCTTCCCAAAAGAAGTATATGAGAGTTTCATTTTGCTCTATTTTCAAACTATTTATTGATACTGCAAATTTTTATTACTTTTAATCTTTCTAACTTCAGTGTTATATCTCACTATAGCTTTAATTTGTATTTCCTTTATAACTTAGCATAGTGTACAATTTATCTTGTGCTTATTGACCACACATAGCTCTTTTCACGAAGTTTCTGTTCAAGTGTTTGGTCCATTTTTTATTGGGTTTCTTATTATTGGATGTATGTAAACATTCTAAATATAAGTCCATTGCCAAATATATGCATTGTAAATGTATTCTACCAGTCTATGTCTGTCTTTTCATTTTTAATGGTCTAGTTTTAAAGCAGATGATATAATTTTTGATGAAGTACAGTTTATCTCTCTCTCTTTTTTTTAATGGTTTATCTGTTTTGTGTTCTATCTTACAAATCCTTGCCTGATCAAAGTTTGCAAATACATTCTCCTGTGTTTTTGTAGCAGTTATAATATTTTAACTTTTAAGTATATCTCAAATTAACTGATACTATGAAGTGAGATAGTAGTAAAGTTCAGTTTTCCCTATTTGGATATAATTTAATTGCTTCTGCACCATTTGTTCAAAAGACTATCCTTTCATAGTTAATTTCTTTAGTACCTTGTCAAAAACTAATTGACTATATGTGCGTGGGTATGATTATGGATTCTTTTTTTCTGCTCCATTGATCTACATATTCTTTCTTATGTCAATATTACCCTATCCTAATCCTGACCACTGTAAGCTCTATAAACATTCTTGAAATCAATAGGTACAAATTCACCAACTTTTTTTTTAACCTTTTTTTGCATTTTCATATAAATCCTAGAACAAGCTTTTTACTTTTTACCAGGTTGGGAAAGTTTTTAATTAATTATTTAATACATTGCAATTGATACAGAGACTTTCTCAATTTCTAGGTCAGTTTTTAAAATGTGTATTTACAAGGAATTTGTCTATTTCACTAACACTTCAAATACATCAATTCCATTGATGTAAAATTGTCTACAATATTTATTTATGTCTGTTGATAGTGATGATCTTTCATTCTGTAGGGTTGATCCCTCTTTCGTTTCTGACACTGGGAATTAGTATTTTCTTTTTTTTAATCAATCCATTTATTTTTATCTTATTTATTTCCTGTTTAGTTTAAAATTTTTATTTTGTTAATCTTTTTTGTCAATCTAGTAGAGATTTATTGATATTTTCTATGAAACTGATTTTGATCTAATTATTCTTATCTAGTGTTTGTAAGTTTTCTATTGAGATTTCTGCTTTTGTAATTTTTGTTTGCTTACTTCTCCTTGAGTTTAACTTGCTCTTCTATTTCTATCTGTAGTTGAACAGTTAGATCATTGATTTGAGATATTTTCTCTTTTAGAAAAGAGAAATGTAAGCATTTTTAAATGTACTAATTTTACTCTGCAGACTGGTGTTACAACTAAAAATGTTTTCTATTTTTCTTTCATTTTTGATCATTTTGAATATTCTTCAATGTATTTTATGATTTTTATCATTCAGGTTTATGTTAATTTCCAAATACTTGGACATTTGGATATTTTCTTATTAATCTTTAATTTTATTTCATTGTAGTGATGTTACATATTTGATACATATTTTAATATTTGTAAAGAATTCTATTATAAACCAGCAAATGACCAATCTTGGTGAATATGCCTATGAAAAGAATACATATTCTGTAGTTATTTGTTGGGTTGCTCTAGGTGTTAACTAGGTCAGTTTGGTTGAGAGCATTATATCTTCTAAATATCTACTAATTTCCTATTAATTGATATGTGATACTGAAATCTCCTTCATAATTATGAAGTAGTTTCTTCCTCTTTTCACCTCTCTCATTTTTTTATGAGCTTTGAAACTCTTCTATGAGATGAATACTTCTTTTGCATTTCTATATTGTTACTATTGCTTAGTTTGTCTCTTTATCATAATGAATTTTCCTTATGTATACCCGTGCTAAGTATTGTTCTTAAATCTAATTGCTCTCACATTAATACAGTCACTACTATGTATTTCCATCACTTTATCTTTTCTATGTATTTATATTTAAACTGAATATATAGAGAGAGAACATGTATTTGTCCCTTGCATTTTTTTTCTTCAAATTTTGTTATCTCTGCCTCTTTATTATTGGCTTCCCTGGTGGCTCAGTGGTAAAGAACCTGCCTGTAATGCAGTAGATGTGAGTTTGATCTCTGGGTTAGAAAGATCCCCTGGAGGGGAAATTACCTATTTATTGGAATGTTTAGATCATTTATTGCTGTTATCAGTGATGTGGACTTTAAGTATAGTAATTTGCTATACGATTTTTCCTTGAACTTTTCATTTGTTCTTATAGTTTTTTTGTCTCTACTAATTTCTTTTTGACTAATAATATTTAGTATTTAAATTAATCTTCATTTGGTATTGGCTTACTAGCTATACTTCTTTCCCCCCCACCCCCTGTTGTTAATTCTGGGGTATTAATGTGCACTTTTAACTTATCACAATCTACCATAAAATGATATTGCATCTTTTCATATTATATGTAAATTTTTATGACAGCATGCTCCCATTTATTTCCATCTTGCTTTTGTTTTATTACTATATATCTTTGCTTCTACATATGTTGTAAAATCTGCAATAGTCAAGTAACCTTTTAAGAAACCAGAAAGTAATAGAAATTTCAACATCTCCTGCATATTTGTTACTACTGGTGTTTCATCTTCCTTTGTATTAATGCAATTTTTAAGTTATGTCATTTTATTTTGTTTTAATGATTCCCCTTAGTATTTAATTCAATTTAAAACAAGATGTGATACATAGACTTTGTTTTTTCCCTACAAAAGTCTTTATTTTTCTTTAATTTCTAAAAGTTATTTCCTCTGAATATAGAAATCCAAATTGAGAGCTTTTGGTTTTTTTTTTTCTTCCCTAACCTGAAACTATAACAACATTGTTAACTGGCTATAACCCAATATAAAGAAAAAGTTTTTAAAAAAAGAAATGCAGTGTAATTTGTAGGTGAAAAGTTGATTCACTTTCTCCCTAGAAAAAGAACAGCATTTAGTAGGTGAATTGTTAGCATTCAAGATGTTTGAAGCATCTTGCCAAGTTAAGAATTAAAAGAAAACTGTGAGTGCATTTAACACTAAAATAAAAGATTATCAAACATTTGATATTTAAAGGTTAGGCCATTTCTATCTTTTAGGAAATGGATATCTTTGTATAATTCTGCATTTAAAACAGTGATCCTTCAATAAAAAGTGAGCTAAATTTGTCTCAGAAGTGAGGATAATGTTGATTAGTTAAGAGAAACTATTTAGGTACTAATTTAATCCCGTGGGATGAACTTGATGAAGTTCCCAGTATTTGACTATTTTAACCTAGAAAATGGTATTTTTATATGATTCCATTATGTAGTTTCATATATTAGTAGGCTCTTCACTTTTTTTTAATTATTATTATTTTTTTTTATTGTAGTGGATTTTGTCATTCATTGAAATGAAACAGCATGGGTTTACATGTGTTCCCCATCCCGATCCCCCCTCCCACCTACCTCTCCCCCCAATCCCTCTAGGTCTTCCCAGTGCACCAGGTCCGAGCGCTTCTCTCATGCATCCAACCTGGGCTGGTGATCTGTTTCACCC
>CM035290.1:8361031-8386238 GCA_020226075.1 Hydropotes inermis
TGATAATATACATGTTTCAATGCTGTTCTCCTGAAACATCCCACACTCACCTTTTCCCACAGAGTCTAAAACACTGTTCTATACATCTGTGTCTTTTTCTGTTCTACATATAGGGTTATCATTAACATCTTTCTAAATTCCATATGTATGTGTTAGTATATTGTAATGGTCTTTATCTTTCTGGCTTACTTCACTCTGTATAATGGGCTCCAGTTTCATCCATCTCATTAGAACTGATTCAAATGACTTCTTTTTAATGGCTGAGTAATATTCCATGGTGTATATGTACCACAGCTTCCTTATCCATTCGTCTGCTGATGGGAATCTAGGTTGCTTCCATGTCCTGGCTATGATAAACAATGCTGCGATGAACATTGTGGTGCACGTGTCTCTTTCAGATCTGGTTTCCTTGGTGTGTATGCCCAGAAGTGGGATTGCTGGCTCATATGGCAGTTCTATTGCCAGGGTTTTAAGGAATCTCCACACTGTTCTCCATAGTGGCTGTACTCATTTGCATTCCCACCAACATTGTAAGAGGGTTCCCTTTTCTCCACACCCTCTCCAGCATTTATTGCTTGTAGACTTTTGGATAGCAGCCATCCTGACTGGCATGTTATGGTACCTCATTATGGTTATTATTTGCATTTCTCTGATAATGAGTGATGTTGAGCATCTTTTCATGTGTTTCTTAGCCATCTGTATGTCTTCCTTGGAGAAGTATCTGTTTAGTTCTTTGGCCCATTTTTTGATTGGGTCATTTACTTTTCTGGAGTTGAGCTGCTTGTATATTTTTGAGATTAATCCATTGTCTGTTGCTTCGTTTGCTATTATTTTCTCCCAATCTGAGGGCTGTCTTTTCACCTTGCTTATACTTTCCTTTGCTGTGCAAAAGCTTTTAAGTTTCATTAGGTCCCATTTGTTTATTTTTGCTTTTGTTTCTAATATTCTGGGATGTGGGTCATAGAGGATCCTGCTGTGATTTATGTTGGAGAGTGTTTTGCCTATGTTCTCCTCTAGGAGTTTTATAGTTTCTGGTCTTACATTTAGATCTTTAATCCATTTTGAGTTTATTTCTGTGTATGGTGTTAGAAACTGTTCTAGTTTCATTCTTTTACAAGTGGTTGACCAGTTTTCCCAACAAAACTTGTTAAAGAGGCTCTCTTTTTTCCATTGTATCTCCTTGCCTCCTTTGTAGAAGATAAGGTGACCATAGGTTTGTGGCTTTATCTCTGGGCTTTTTATTCTGTTCCATTGATCTATATATCTGTCTTTGTGCCAATACCATACTGTCTTGATGACTGTGGCTTTGTAGTATAGTCTGAAGTCAGGCAGGTTGATTCCTCCAGTTCCATTCTTCTTTCTCAAGATTACTTTGGCTATTCGAGGTTTTTGGTATTTCCATACAAATTGTGAAATTATTTGTTCTAGTTCGGTGAAAAATACCGTTGGTAGCTTGATAGGGATTGCATTGAATCTGTAGATTGCTTTGGGTAGTATGGCCATTTTGACAATATTGATTCTTCCAATCCATGAACATGGTATATTTCTCCATCTGTTTGTGTCCTCTTTGATTTCTTTCATCAGTGATTTATAGTTTTCTATGTATAAGTCTTTTGTTTTTTTAGGTAGATATATTCCTAAGTATTTTATTCTTTTTGTTGCAATGGTGAATGATATTGTTTCCTTAATTTCTCTTTCTGTTTTCTCATTGTTAGTGTATAAGAATGCAAGAGATTTCTGTGTGTGAATTTTATATCCTGCAACTTTACTATATTCGTTGATTAGCTCTAGTAATTTTCTGGTAGATCTTTAGGCTTTTCTATGTAGATGATCATGTCATCTGCAAACAGTGAGAGTTTCACTTCTTCTTTTCCTATCTGGATTCCTTTTACTTCTTTTTCTGCCCTGATTGCTGTGGCCAACACTTCCAACACTATGTTGAATAGAATTGGTGAGAGTGGGCACCCTTGTCTTGTTCCTGATTTTAGGGGAAATGCTTTCAATTTTTCGCCATTGAGGGTAATGCTTGTTGTGGGTTTGTCATATATAGCTTTTATTATGTTGAGGTATTTTCCTTCTATTCCTGCTTTCTGGAGAGTTTTAATCATAAATGGATGTTGAATTTTGTCAAAGGCTTTTTCTGCATCTATTGACATAATCATATGGTTTTTATCTTTCAATTTGGTAATGTGGTGTAACACATTGATTGATTTGCAGATATTAAAGAATCCTTGCATTCCTGGGATAAAGCCCATTTGGTCATGGTGTATGATTTTTTTTAATATGTTGTTGGATTCTGTTTCCTAGAATATTGTTAAGGATTTTTGCATCTATGTTCATCAGTGATATTGGCCTGTAGTTTTCTTTTTTTGTGGCATCTTTGTCTGGTTTTGGAATTAGGGTGATGGTGGCCTCATAGAATGAGTTTGGAAGTTTACCTTCTGCAATTTTCTGGAAGAGTTTGAGTAAGATAGGTGTTAGCTCTTCTCTAAATTTTTGGTAGAATTCAGCTGTGAAGCCATCTGGTCCGGGGCTTTTGTTTGCTGGAAGATTTCTGATTACAGTTTCGATTTCCTTGCTTGTGATGGGTTTGTCAAGATCTTCTATTTCTTCCTGGTTCAGTTTTGGAAAGTTATACTTCTCTAAGAACTTGTCCATTTCTCCCAAGGTGTCCATTTTATTGGCATAGAGCTGCTGGTAGTAGTCTCTTATGATCCTTTGTATTTCAGTGTTGTCTGTTGTGATCTCTCCATTTTCATTTCTAATTTTGTTACTTTGGTTCTTCTCTCTTTGTTTCTTAATGAGTCTTGCTAATGGTTTGTCAATTTTGTTATTTTTTCAAAAAACCAGCTTTTAGCTTTGTTGATTTTTGCTATGGTCTGCTTAGTTTCTTTTGCATTTATTTCTGCCCTAATTTTTAAGATTTCTTTCCTTCTACTAACCCTGGGGTTCTTCATTTCTTCCTTCTCTAGTTGCTTTAGGTGTAGGGTTAGGTTATTTATTTGACTTTTTTCTTGTTTCTTGAGGTAGGCCTGTAATGCTATGAATCTTCCCCTTAGCACTGCTTTTACAGTGTCCCATAGGTTTTGGGTTGTTGTGTTTTCATTTTCATTTGTTTCTATGCATATTTTGATTTCTTTTTTGATCTCTTCTATGATTTGTTGGTTATTCAGAAGCGTGTTGTTTAGCCTCCATATGTTTGAGTTTTTAATAATTTTTTTCCTGTAATTGAGATCTAATCTTACTGCACTGTGGTCAGAAAAGATGACTGGAATGATTTGTTTTTTTTTAATTTACCAAGGCTAGATTTATGGCCCAGGATGTGATCTATTCTGGAGAAGGTTCCGTGTGCTCTTGAGAAAAAGGTGAAGTTGATTGTTTTGGGGTGAAACGTCCTATAGATGTCTGTAAGGTCTAGCTGGTCCATTGTGTCCTTTAAAGTTTGTGTTTCCTTGTTAATTTTCTGTTTAGTTTATCTATCCATAGTTTTGAGTGGGGTATTAAAGTCTCCCACTATTATTGTGTTACTGTTAATTTCCTCTTTCATACTCGTTAGTATTTACCTTACATATTGTGGTGCTCCTATGTTGGGTGCATATATAATTGTTATATCTTCTTCTTGGATTGATCTTTGATCATTATGTAGTGTCCTTCTTTGTCTCCTTTCACAGCCTTTATTTGAAAGTCTATTTTATCTGATATGAGTATTGCAACTCCTGCTTTCTTTTGGTCTCCGTTTGCATGAAATATTTTTTTCCAGCCCTTCACTTTTAGTCTGTATGTGTCCCTTGTTTTGAAGTGGGTCTCTTGTAGACAGCATATATAGGGGTCTTGTTTTTGTATCCATCCAGCCAGTCTTTGTCTTTTGGTTGGGGCATTCAACCCATTTACATTTAAGGTAATTATTGATAGGTATGGTCCCGTTGCCATTTACTTTGTTGTTTTGGGGTTCACGTTTATACAACCTTTCTGTGTTTCCTGTCTAGAGAAGATCCTTTAGCATTTGTTGAAGAGCTGGTTTGGTGGTGCTGAATTCTCTCAGCTTTTCCTTGTCTGTAAAGCTTCTGAGTTCTCCTTCATATCTGAATGAGATCCTTGCTGGGTACAGTAATCTAGGTTGTAGGTTATTCTCTTTCATTACTCTAAGTATGTCCTGCCATTCCCTTCTGGCCTGAAGGGTTTCTATTGATAGATCAGCTGTTATCCTTATGGGAATCCCTTTGTGTGTTATTTGTTGTTTCTCCCTTGCTGCTTTTAATAGTTGTTCTTTGTGTTTGATCTTTGTTAATTTGATTAATATGTGTCTTGGGGTATTTCACCTTGGGTTTATCCCGTTTGGAACTCTCTGGGTTTCTTGGACTTGGGTGGCTATTTCCTTCCCCATTTTAGGGAAGTTTTCAGCTATTATCTCCTCAAGTAACTTTTCATGGCCTTTCTTTTTGTCTTCTTCTTCTGGGACTCCTATGATTTGAATGTTGGGCATTTCACATTGTCCCAGAGGTCCCTGAGGTTGTCCTCATTTCTTTTGATTCTTTTTTCTTTTTTCCTCTCTGCTTCATTTATTTCCACCATTTTATCTTCTACCTCACTTATCCTATCTTCTGTCTCTGTTATTCTACTCATGGTTCCCTCCAGAGTGATTTTGATCTCATTTATTGCATTATTCATTTTAAATTGACTCTTTTATTTCTTCTAGGTCCTTGTTAAACATTTCTTGCATCTTCTCAATCTTTGTCTCCAGGCTATTTATTTGTAACTCCATTTTGTTTTCAAGATTTTGGATCATTTTTATTATCATTATTCTAAATTCTTTTTCAGATAGATTCCCTATCTCCTCCTCTTTTGTTTGATTTGGTGGGCATTTTTCATGTTCCTTTACTTGTTGGGTATTTCTCTGCCTTTTCATCTTGTTTAGATTGCTGTGTCTGGAGTGGGCTTTTTGTATTCTGCTGGTCTGTGGTTCCTTTTTATTGTGAAGATTTTACCCAGTGGGTGGGGTTGGATGATTGGCTTGTCAAGGTTTCCTGGTTAGGGAAGCTTGTGTCAGTGTTCTGGTGCATGGAAATGGATTTCTTCTCTCTGGAGTGCAATGCAGTGCCCAGTAATGAGTTTTGCAATGGGTCTATGTGTTAGGTGTGACTTTGGGCAGCCTGTATGTTGACACTTAGGTCTATGTTTCTGCATTAGTATAGAATTTATGTGGTATGTCTTGTTCTGGAGCTCCTTGGCTCTTGGGTGGTGGTTGGTTTTGGTGTAGGTATGGAGGCTTTTGGATGGACTCTTATTCCTTAATGTTCTGTGTAGTCAGGAGTTTTCTGGTTTTCTCAGGTTTGAGGCTTAAGTCTCATGCCTCTGGATTTCAGTTTTATTCTTCCAATAGTCTCAAGACTTCTCCATCTATGCAGCACTGATAATAAAACTTCTAGGTTAATGGTGAAAAGATTTTCCACCATGAGGGACAACCAAAGAGGTTCACAGAGTTACATGAAAAATAGGAGAGGGAGGAAGGAGATAAACGTGAGCAGGAGGAGAGAAAGGGGGACTCAAGAGGAAAGAGACAGATCTACACAGTTATCTTTTCTCAAAGTGTTCTCCGTAGCCCAGACACCCACAAAGATTCACAGAATTGGATTGGGAAGAGAAGGGGAAAGGAGGAAATAGAGGTGTTCTGAGGTAGAAAACAGAGAGTTGAAAGTGGAAGAGAGTAATCAACACACTCCTGAATAGAAATGGGAATTGAATATTGGATTCTTAAATGTCCAAAATTTATATCACATACTGAAAAACAAAGATTAAAAAATTTAGCATAGAGGTTAGACTCTTTGAAATAAAATATTTAAAAACAAAAACCCAAAATTTAGAAATATATATGAAGTTCAGTTTAAAAATAGGGCTTCTCTCTCTCTCTTTTTTTGCAAGGTTATAGTGAGATGAAAATGAAAATTAAGGAATAATAGAAGAGTATTAGAGGACTTTAAAAGGAAATAGAGAGAAACAAGAAAAAGAAAAGGAAAAAAAAAAGAAAGAAGAAAAAGAAAAAAAAAAACAAATTTTTTACCTAATTGAAAAAAATCATAAAAGAAAGTTGGGGAGTAATGGGGGAGTAGTAGGGAAGTTTAAAAGAAAATAAAAGAGAAAAAATTTTAAAAAAAAGAAAAGAAAAAAAATTTTTTTTTAATTTAACAAAAAATATACATATATATCTAGGAAGTTCTCTGGAGCTGTTGTAGTCAGTGTAGGTTCAGTTCAAGTTTAGATAGCTCCTTTTCCCAGCTTACACTTCTCGATATCTACAGGCCCCTTCCGGTGTAGTCGGTGTTACCTTCAGGGATTTTAATCTGTTGCACCCGTCCTTTCCGAAGTGGTTCCCTTTATTTATTTGGCTTCTGTTTGCCGCCTCTTCGGTGTCTAGTTTCCACCCTGACACAGGCGGGCGGAGGTGGTCTTTTATTTAAGTTCGCTGGTTCAGTTCAGTCCTGCTGCGGGGAGGGCGGGGCGCTGCAGACAGACATCGCTGTGTGTGGGGAGCGCTCGCCGTGTTCCGGCCACACTGGGTTTGCCCCGCACAGGGGTGTCTGTGCTTTCCCGTCTGCACTGCTCAGGCTCCCGGCTGCTCTATATGGAGCGGGCCCTGCGTTGACTGCGGTTCCAGTTTTCAGGTCCTCCACAAAAGCGCGGATTTGGTTGCGCCTGCGTGTTGTGTCTCCCCCGCCCGCCCGCCTCGGCGGTTCAGGCCGCCAGAGGCTTGGCGCCCTCTCCCCGGGCGCGCCGCGCCCCCTCCCTCCGTGGCCCCAGCGCGCGCCGCCGGTCGGGTCTCAGGGAGTCTTCAGACAGGACCCGGGGCCTGTGTGCCGGGTGGGAGGGGGCGGCTTCTCTGGGGCTGAGTTTGCCCCTTACCCCTCCCCCCGCCTCCTACCGCCAGCGGGGATGGGGCGGCTCTTCTCTGGAGTTTCTCAGTCCCTTTGTTTTGCGAACCCGGTGTGTTCAGCTGGTTGATTTTTCTCTCGCTCTCCCACAGTTTAAAAAATCTCCCTCCGACTGCTCTCAGGGCCTTCTGGCCAGTCCCCACCCTAAGGAATGCCGCCCGCTCCTCTCCGTTCCGCCCCCTCTTGCTGGTGGTGGGTGCGGGCGTCTGGGGTACTTTTCTGCTGGGAGTTGCTTTTAGCACGTAATCTGTGGGCCTTATTTAATTTCTCCTCCCAGTTAGGTTCCCCTCCGAGATCTGAAAACTTCCCTCAGACCCGCCAGCGGGAGGGTTTATTGGTGACTGGAAACTTCTCTATTGAGACTCCCTTCCCGGGATGGGTCTCCATCCCTAGCTCTTTTGTCTCCCTTTTTAATCTTTAATATTTTGTCTTACCTCCCTTCGAAGACAATGGGGTGCTTTTCTGGGAGCCTGATGTCCGCTGCTAGCAATCAGAATTTGTTTTGTAAACTTTGTTCACTGTTCAATTGTTCTTTCGATGAATTTGTAGGAGAGTTAAGTGGTCTCCCCGTCCTAATCCTCCGCCATCTTGACTCCTCCCTTGGTTTTAACTAGTACTCCAAGGATGCTATTTCTCTGTTTTTTGGCTGATATAATATTTGATAAGATGTTTGTGATTTCCTAATGTTTTTATAAGTATTGTCCCTTTTTTCTTGAGATGCTTTTATTTTTACCACTGTGTTTCAATAACTTAATTATGTTTATTGGAATTGCTTATTTTCTGTTAATCTTTATTGAGTTATATTGAATTTTGAGATATATGAATTTATAGTTTTAAAATGTGGAAGTTTTTTTATTTATTTCATCACATTTTTTTCAATATCTTTATTCTAACATCCCAATTCTTATGTGCTAAACCGTTTAGTATATTACCTTAAACAATATTTATTTTTTTGTTATTTTTTTCTTAGCTATATTTCTGTATATTTTGTATTTTTGAAACTTCAGTTTCACTGATATCTTATTCTGTAGTCTCTAGTTTAGATTAATCCTTATCTACTAACTTTTCCATATTTTATATTTTCATATCTTCTTATCATTCTTATCTTTTCCAGTAAATCATTGATCATATTAAGCTTATTCACAGGAACGTCTTTAACATAATTTTCTCTTTGCTATTCTCAGATCTAAACTTGTTAAATTTCTTCCTGTTCTGTTTCCCTTTTTTGCCATATATAATAATTTTATAATATTGAATATTGAATTTTTGTATTAGTTTAATGAATGTTGGACTTTGATCTACTCATAGTTACTTGTAATTTATTTTTATAATTTCAAGGATTTTTGTTTGTTTTGGTTTTGGTTTTGGTTTACATAATATTGTGTATAGTACTTGTGCCTTTGTACAATTTTAGTCCTAATGCTGAGACACAAAACTTCCGAGGTCTCTACTGAAAGCTTCAGTGTTCAAAGATATTTTTCTCTCCTGGCTGGTGAAAATTTAAATTATTGCCCGGTCTCTATGTTCAGATGGTTATTGTTTCTCCAAAAATTTATCTGTGATCAATATTGTCACTCTCTACCCTATTTGTGTGCTGCTTGTTATTGATTGCTATTATCAAAGATGTTTAGTGAATCTTTACAGGATTTATGGGTTCTCTTATTGCATTGTAAGGGCCCTCTTCCTGTGCTGTGATCTGGAAATTTCCCTAGGAGAAACTTTGAAGCAAATATGTACCTCATTTGTTTCTCTTTTTTCAAGGATCACAGTTCTGTGATTTCTCTTATTAAGTATCTACAAATACTCATTTTACATTTTTTGTCCATGTTTCTAAATGTTTTTATTAGGAAGATAAGTCTTTTAGTGGTGATGATGATGATAATCACTATATATTATGGCTGTAAGTATTCCTTTTGTAAGATGAAGATGTGGAGGTCATATATGTTCTTGATTGACCAAGAATCATAGGTCATAGTGATTAGTTTAAAATAAAATAAGCTATTCCACTGATGGGAGAACAGGAAATGAATGATTTGGCTACACACACACACAAACATAAATTTTATTTGCTATGAAGGTATTCTGCTTAACACAGAACCTCAATATTCTCATGAAGAAGGATCACAATGTTTCACGTGTTCCCTTAGGAGTCAGAATGTGACCATTTGCAAACAATCTGCAGTAACCCATAAGTGAATTAGAACTTACCAGTAATATCACAAATTCATGGCTGTGCTATGTAGAAAAAGCTTTCATCTGTCCACTACTAATTTAATACAATGTGCTTTTCTATCCTGGAAAGCACTAGAGATAATGACCTGAGTTACACTTCTACAGCTCTACATCATAATGAATCAGTAAATGCTCTAGGAAATTTAAGCATAGGATGCACTTCACCCATTGCTAAAATGATACTTCCTTTGAACTGAGGTATCAAACTATTTCCAGTTGTTATGTGACATGATGCCTAAAATGATGTTCTGAAAAACACACACAACATTGCATCTTGATAAAATTTACCAAATAATAATTTAGCTGAAAAAAAGTTGATAATGTCAACATAATAAGCCACATATCCCTGATATATAAACTATACTATGCTTTATGCAGAGGTTTGTGGGGAAGTGGTATTACCCTTAAAGACTCTAGACAATTTTAGTACTCTGGAGAGTGAAAGAGCTGACTTGAAACTAAATATCAAAAAACTAAGATCATGGCATCCGGCCCCATTGCTTCATGACAAGTAGAAGGGGAAAAGGTGGAAGTAGTGACAGATTTCCTCTTCTTGGACTCTAAAATCACTGCAGGTAGTAACTGTAGCCATTAAATCAGAAGACAATTGCTTCTTGTCATGAAAGCTATGACAAACCTAGACAGTGTGTTGTAAAACAGAGACATCACTCTGCTGACAAGAATCTGTACAGTCAAGGCTATCATCTTCCCAGTGGTCATGAACAGTTGTGAGAGCTAGACTGTAAAGAAGGCAGAGCACCAAAGAATTGATGCTTTTGAACTGTGGTGCTAGAGAAGACTCCTGACAGTACCTGGACAGTGTGGAGATCAAACCAGTCCATCTTAGAGGAAATCAACCCTGAACACTCATTGGAAGGATGGATGCTGAAACTCCGTTGGTTATCTGATGTAAACAGCTGACTCATTGGAAAAGTCCCTGATGCTGGGAAAGATTGAAGGCAGAAGGAGTCAGAGAATGAGATGGCTGTGCATCACGAATGCAATAAATGTGAACTTCGGTAAACTTCAGGAGATGGTGAGGGACAGGGAGTCCTGGCAGCATGCCAGGGTCTCAAAGAATCAGACATGACTGGGCTAATGAACAACAACAGCATAACAACTATTTCCAGTTGTTATGTGACATAATGTCTAAAATGTTTTGAAAAGCAAACACAGCATTGCCTCTTGATAAAATTTACCAATTACAATTCAGCTGAAAAAAAATTTTTAAAGTGAATGACATCAATATAATAAGCCACATATCCCTGATATATAAAGTATACCATGCTTTATGCTGAGGTTTGTGGAAAAGTAGTATTTAAGTAGTCTTTAAGGTTTTAAAGACTCTAGATAATTTTAGTACCCTGGAACTTTTATTTTTATGTCAGATTGCATACAGTGTCCAAAGAGCCTAATATGACCCTTGATGGGCAATATTAACTCATGAGGGTTTTCTCCTGAGCATGCTTTGAATTAGTAAAACAGAATTTCTGTCTACTTCAAGCAAAGATGGAGAAAAAACTATGGTCTCTAAGCAGCTGCAGGGCAACTTGGAATTTCTTAAGTTAAATATGGCCATGTCATTTCTACCATTAATCATTCTCAAACTGTTAATTTAAATAATAGCTGACACACTCTATCTTAGAAATTCTATACTTTATTTGTTTAACATTAGCCTGTACAATATTTTTTGGCATCAGCAACTGGCAAATATTATGGAATGACCATATCTTGTTTAAATTGAAATTGCAGAGGTCAAAAACATTCAGATTAAATCAGAAGAAAAGTCACTGGGAGCATTACTAAAATATAAAGTGTTCCTCTTGCCTGCCAAACACCTAACTGCAAAATTCACCATTCATCACTCTTTAAGACTTGCTATTTGATGTGTGTACCTAACATTTGACATACTATAGATTTTCATCAATTCTAACAATGAGGGAGGGACTTTAACTTCTGCAGGTGAAATGGATAAAGAACAAAACAGTATGGAACACAGAAAATGTAAGGCAAAGGACCACAACTCATGTTGAAAATGATTTCCACATGAACCCCATTCAGTTTTTTCTTAATTCCTTAAAGAGTTTTAACCTCACTCCCTCGTCAAATCTTCTCCTTTTATAATAACAGGTATTCAAGCGTTTTATCTGATTTGACAGCTTGCATATAAAAAAAGAACCAAACAGTGTTGGTTTTCATTCTCTAACTTTTCACATTACAAAGGACTGCATTAATGCTGCCTTTGTAAATTAAAGTAGACCCCATTGCTTCCCACAGTGGTTCTTACTGAAATATTGTTGCCTGAGTTTTATAGATCAACTGACTTCACCATTATGAAAAAGGCAATTTAGAGTTACATCCGATGTAAGCAGAAATATATAGAAACACTAGACAAAAGAGCCATTTATAGCATGACTATGTGCCTTGATAACATTCAGATGTCTGTATCCATTTGTACTTGTATTGCTGGGCCTTTACTTGAGTGGTCTGCAACGGTGCAGATTTTACCTCACCAGTAAACATTTGCTGCAACAATATTCCTACTAAAGCAAATAGCCCTCCTATTATGATTCTTTCCATTTCATTGAGACCTGCCAAATAATGGTACAACAAAATTCCTGGAAACAGTGCAATGTTCATAGAAACTGAGTAATCCTATAGAGGAAGAGATTGACAAGGAAATAATTGGAAAGACCAGCGCCCAGTTTTTCCTAACCCCTGCCCACACTCACCCTGTTTCTTTACTCCCTGTAACCAGAGGAAATAAGCCGAATAGTATCTGAAACATGCCATTGAGAATATCATGGAAAAAGGCACAAACAAACTAGAGAATGGATTTCTCTGGGAAAAATTCATTACTTTTGCTAAGCTCTTGTGTCACAAGACGTTTGCTTTGCTTATTCTGCCCCCTTCCCCAATCCTTCTTGGAAAAATTAAAGAAAACCTTGTTTTTTCCTTCACCACTTATATAATGTTACTTGACACAACATCTCAACAGGACACTTTAGGAATCCACAAAGCTGACCTAAGGGGCTATAGCCAGAGAAAAGTTAAAATGAAAAATAAGATGTTTCTCTGTTCTGTACTTTGGCAAGGTAGAGTCAAATTTGAATGACAGAGCTCACTGTTTGATAGTCTAAACACCATGCAATTTATGGCTATTTAGAAAGCCCGAAGACTAGAGAACTTGATTCATGTCCTTTCCTAAGTTATACCTAAAGATTATAGCAGTTCTAACAGCTGACTCTTTACGTATCATCTATTGGGTAAATATATCCTTAAATTACATGTTTTCAAGGTCTATATTTTAAAAGTTGCTGTTTAGTCACTAACTTGTGTCTGACTCTTTTGCAGCTCCATGGGCTGTAGCCTGCCAGATTCCTCTGTCCATGGTATTTCCCAGGCAAGAATACTAGAGGGGATTGCCATTTTCTTTTCCAGGGTATCTTCCCAACTCAGGGACTGAACCTGTGTCTCCTGTGTTGGCAGGCTGGTTTTTTACCACAAAGCCAAAAGGGAAGCCCATTTTATTATTTCTGCTATTACAAGTATTTTAATTGCTAAACAGATTCATCAAAATACCTATAAAATTAATAATCTTTGAAAGAGTCATTAGTATCTCTTGAATTCACTCCACATAATAATTGTAAAACAGGATTTTCATAATTGAAACAAAATTTTAAAAACATCCTAATTGACAACACAAATGTATAATCTATATGCTACTATACGGGGCTCCCTGGTGGCTCAGCGGTAAAGAATCTGCCTGCCAATGCAGGAAATGTGGGTTCAGCCCCTGGGTTAGAAAGATTCCCCTGGAGAAGGACATGGCAGCCCACCCCAGTATTCTTATCTGGGAAATCCCATAGACAGAGGAGCTACAGTCCTGGTGTCACAAAAGAGTCAGACATGACAGTGGCTAAACAACAACAAAATAAGAGTGCAAAAACAGGCTTTTTATATTTGTATCTAGAGTGAGGGATAGATAGTAACATGAATCCAACGTATATGTATTTAACTCTAATTTATTGCCATAGAATTGGAGTTTTGCTACAACCTGTCTTTTCCACTTGTCTTTAGTTAATTTGCTGAAATAATCTAAAATGCAATAGTTTCAAAGAAATAGGGTCCTAGTTAGTGAAGTCAGGCATAGAAGAGTCTTGAAGCATGACACCATACACCCTCCTGTGCTTGGATCTGGCTTTAGATGACAAAGGGCCTCCACAAAGTGAAAACACTGGTCTGATTGGCTTCTCCGTATCTATCTTTCACCTATTTTTTACTACTACTTTCAAAGAAAGTTTATTGAAACTAAGGTACATTTTTATTCTCCTAATTTTCTTGTCTAATAGCTGGCACCTAGTAGGCAATCAATACATTTTTATTAATAATAAATGAGAAAAGTAACAAAGCAATAACCTATCCTACCTTCAAATGTTTTATGTATATTTTATGCCATTCTGGGATCAGCGACTTTTGTTGTTTTTATTCGAGTTATAGGTGTAGGGGAAAAATCTATGTTCTTATACCTCAAGCCAGACCTGCTGTTGCCTGGAAAGATATAAAAGGTATCTGGAATTCATATATGTGTGTGTGTGTGTGTGTGTGTGTGTGTGTATAAAACCTTAAACTGCCCTATTAAAAACACCTGATTTTCCTGCTACATCTTCTACCTGGTGGTGATGGGTGCCAACTGCACTTATTGTAGTGATCATTTCACAACATGTACAAATATTAAATTATTATGTTGTATACCTGAAACTAATATTTTATGTCAATTGTATCTCAGATAAAAATAAATAGTTGGAAAAAAATCAATTTGATTTGACACAAACTCCAGGTCTTATGTCCAACCCAAACCATAGAGATTTTTAGAACGTGCCACCCTATGCTGAGTGTATTCTCTGCACTATCTATATATCATATATATATAAATATATATATATATATATAATTTATATATCTATATATCTAGCTATATATCACTGGATAATATATAGCTAAGCAGAAAAGAAACACCACAAATATCCCTGTAGCTCTATACTTTGCTAGATGTTAGTAAAGATAGATTTCAGAAACAGATATTGCACATTAAAATATGGCTGGAAATTCACTTTTCCTTCATTTACTGCTGATGATTAATGGGAATCATAAACACCAGGAGGCCATGATTTCTAAATTATCCATGATTTCATGTATATTATGGACTGCTATGAAAATATTAGTAGGTGATGAATATAATTTGATCAGAAGGAAGCTTACAAATAGAATTATCATAAACATGGGTACATCCAGGAAAATAAGAAATGGCGGTGTGACCGTTTTGGGGCCAACACACTAAAAGTGTTCATTAAAAGAAGTTGAGTGCAGTTGCTTCTTGGGAACTCCAGCATTGAACAGACTATTTTTCAGTCTAGGGTTCTGTTTGGTCCCTTATCTGTTCTTTACATTGCTTATATTCTCCATATCTGTGTACAAGGCTATCTCTACCAATAAACTATAAATTCCTGGTGTACAATGACCAAAGTCTTATTTATCTTTATATCTTCTAATGTGCTTGAAGATTATAAATAACATAGTAGTTGCTATGTAAATACTAGTCATAATTCTAAAAAATGATACACAAGACGTATATATCTTATTTAGGTAAATCTTTCCCAGTAGAGGGAGACAGAAAATGGATGTCTTGTTAAGCCTTTTTATCCCTAAAGAATTAGGGTTTTATATATTCTTACTTTTAATTCTTGAGAGATTTTTGGCACTTTCTTGACTAACAACCACATCAAGTCAATACTTTTCCTGGCCTTATTTTTCAGATTGATGAGTCAATCTGGGGCAAGATTGCCAAAGCATCAATTTACCATAAAATTGGCCACTTTGCCAATTTAAACAATGCAGCAGATTAAAGCAGCTTGAACACAGCAATGAAAATATTATGCTATTGGAATGCAAATACAGACACAGCCTGAGGCTGTTTGATTCACACCAACATAATTACATTTAAGCAATGTAAAGAAATCTTTCTCCTTAAGGAAAGATCTATTCCTGCCCAGAAATAAGTGATGGTGTTCTGTCTAAAGCCTTCTAATATAAGGGAGCCTGGTGGACTACAGTCTATGGGATTGCAAAAAGTCGGAGAAGACTTAGCAACTAAACAGCAACAAAATGACATCTCACTAACAGGCTTATACTGCCTCTAGATGGATATATTTGGCTAAAATACATAGGACTTGGAGTCTGCTTTCTACTTTAAGATTCTGTTCAGTTCAGTCGCTCAGTTGTGTCTGACTCTTTGTGACCCCAGGACTGGCAGCACGCCAGACCTCCCTGTCCATCACAAACTCCCAGATTATACTCAAACTCATGCCCATCGAGTTGGTGATGCCATCCAGCCATCTCATCCTCTGTCGTCCCCTTCTCCTCCCGCCCCCAATCCCTCCCAACATCAGGGTCTTTCCCAATGAGTCAACTCTTCGCATGAGGTGGCAAAAGTATTGGAGTTTCAGCCTCAGCATCAGTCCCTCCAATGAACACCCAGGACTTATCTCCTTTAGGATGGACTGGTTGGATCTCCTTGCAGTCCAAGGAACTCTCAGGAATCTTCTCCAACACCACAGTTCAAAACCATCAATTTCTCGGTGCTCAGCTTTCTTCACAGTCCAACTCTCACATCCATACATGACCACTGGAAAAACCATAGCCTTGACCAGATGGACCTTTGTTGGAAAAGTAATGTCTCTGCTTTTTAATATGCTGTCTAGGTTGGTCATAACTTTCCTTCCAAGGAGTAAGCATCTTTTAATTTCATGGCTGCAATCACCATCTGCAGTGATTTTGGAGCCCAAAATAATAAAGTCTGACACTGTTTCCACTGTCTCTGCATCTATTTCCCATTAGGTAATGGGACCAGATTAGGTCATACTAAATATTCTGAGGTGCTGTTTTAGTTCAACAATCACCTGCAACCAGATTCTTGTGGAATCTTTTCATTCTCTGGTCAAACACCTTTATCACACACATATAGTCGTGAAGATAACAGGCATAGGGATTACTTCTTTAAGTCATTTAATTGACTGAACCAAATCAACTATTCACTAATAAGTAATCAAACATAAAATTTACAAAAACAATTCTATAGTTTTAGTGGGGAATATGTTTTATTGTATAGACAAAGCCTTTGTGTGCCTCAGCTTCATTCCACTACTTTGCTTAGGTCAGAGTAATAAAAGCACAGGTTTGTACAATTACAAATAAAGATGAACCTGTCTTGACAGCTAGCTCAGAATGTTCAGAAAAAGAAATCTGCTCCACCTTAGAAAAATCATTTGAGTTACTCATACTGACATTTCACATGAAAACACAAGTAATCGCTAACATAAATGTGCTAATATATATAAATATCTTTATATAAAACTATATGAATTTATATTTGCCATCTATTCAAATCTTATTATATTTAATAGAGATCCAAGAGGAATAATAAATTCTAAGAGTAAATAGTTTTAATCATTTTAATAGTTATATATACTACTTATGAAACTTATAAAAGATATTTTCAAATAATAGAGTAGGAAATGTTAGAAATTAGGGATCCTGTGTAGTTGAATATTCTGGTTAACTGAGAGAAATTACATGTTTGTACGTTATTGCAGTTTTAAAATTATAATCAACTAAATTAAAAAGAATTTATAAAAAGTAATATAAACTCAGTTAATTTTAATCAAAGGCTTATTTTAGTTCTGGGTAATTGTTATAAATGGACATGGTCTTTGTGTATAGGCTGATGTAGACCAAGGAAGAGCTTAGCATACATCCTGTATTATGATATTTCCTATAAATTAGATTTAAAATAAATTCATAAATACATACAGCTTTTTTTTTTTTTACCATTTGTCCTCACTTATTTAAAAAAAAAAAGGGCAATGGGCCTTCTAAATCCCTAATCTTCTAGATGTTAACATTTAAGATGATAGATTTAATGCTAGGTTTATTACAAATAACATATTAGAGAAAATTAAGAATATAAAACTCAAAAAATTTTTTCTAAGAACCTACTATGAGAAAAACGACTTGATAAATTCTGCGTGGCATTTGAAATCTATGTAATATGCCCTCATTCCATATCCCGGGCATGTTCTGTCTGAATGGGTGAGCAAGAAATACAAGTCACATTTCCTACACTTTGGAATTTTATGCTCAAAGTAAAACTAATATATACAAAACAGTTGGAGAATAATAAAGGAGATTTTATATATATATATATATATATATATATATATGTACATATACATACATATATATATATATACATATATATATATGAGATAAATATTGAAAAGGGAAAATGTTTGAATTAGGTGCATTTTTCTTATTTCTGTTTCAGGCTGACACCATGTCACTGCCAATGTAAAACAGAAAACTGGCAATAAAAGCATCCATTTACATGAGAAATTACCCAAATGCCCCCATACAGACTGCCTTCCGTGCACAATACAAAGTGTTCCATTTTCAGTAGAACATATGCTAAATGTTTAAGCTCAATGATGATTTAGACAAAATGGAAAAGATTTTTTAAACATTTATTTTACACTTTTTGGGATTCATTTAGATTGGCAGATGTTCCAAAGCCCAAAGAGAAGTAACTTGACTAGCTAGTATAAAAGACAAGGTTTGAGAAGGCAAGAGAAAGGAAAAAAAAAAAAAAAAAAAGATCCCTCACCTTGTATCATTCAGTATCAGCAAGCATATAAATAAGTCAATAAGTAATACATAAATAAATAAAATTCCAGAAGAAATCTAATAGTTAAAATACTGAAGAGATTCCAAATTCTTTCAGGTATTTGCAGCAAATGATGTATTGATTTTGCTGTTAAACTGCACAGCTGTAACCAACACATTAGACATGGAAGATAAAAGCAATGACTAAAAGCACCTCATTTCATCTGTCACACCTGGGGCACTGCCTTCTTCAGACCTTTAGTGTATTAGCACAGAAAATCAATTAGGTAAAGATCTAAACAAATGAAGGGAGAAGAAAAAAGGCCTCATTCACAAAGTGTCAGGGATGTCAAAAGCCCAGGAGCCTTTAGTAAACTCTATGATATCGCCAAATAAACCATAACACCTTTTTCTGAGCTTTTAAAAGTCAGCGATTATCTATCACAGATTCCTCTAAGCCTATTTTGGAAAGTCCTCAGCCATTAAACGACACATGAGAACTCTAAATTGCATACGGACAGAAAAGGAGGCTTTTATGACATACATAACAGGGCATCTTTGTTTCAACTTAAATTTTAATACAGATACATCTCTTAATAAAATATTCTGCATCCAGATAGAAACCCCAGTGTAGTTGCTAACCCAAAAGATACTTAGAATTATTATATACATGAATCTTCAGATAAAAATCATTGTTACTTAAAATTTGTATAGCCTTTTCTGTGCTCCCATATGAACACCAAGTTTGCAACCAGATAACTAATTTTTTAGCCATATAATAAATTAATTTTTATCTCAACAGTCAAATGGTTCCTGTTTAAATAGACAAACCATTGAGTACAGTATCAACCTCAGGGATTTTATGTATCATGATACATTAATCTTTCATTAAAAAGTTTTACTTTTCCCGACAGAGAAAAATCAAACTACTTTTTAAAAGAGATCTCATAAAGTAACAAAAGAGAAAGTGTAGCAGCCACCACAGTTGGGCACTGAGATCGTTTTATGGCCAATGTTCACCTCTTTTCCTGCAACTTCCCTAGATTATAAAACTATTTCTTCTTTATATATATGCTTCTTACACCACTAATACATACCACCTCACCAATTTTAAAGTCACTGCCTCTTCTTATCATTTACCCATGACTGTTAATCGAGCATCTTCTCTTCTCCATCTCTTATCCATCTTCCCACAAAACACTATAGCTCAATCTACAGACGTCCATATGCTACAACTCCTGACCAGATTCTCATACCTCTTGCACTCATTTGTTTCTCTGCCTTCTAATATTAAGCACTAATGTCCAGATATCAGGACCTTCCCCATGGAGACTCAGTTCTCCCACTTTCCTTCTTACTGTTTTGCTTCTCCTTCTCCAGACTCAATACCAGTCAGTAATTCTCTATAGCCTGCTTCCTCCACTGAGAGTCAAACCAGCAGATATTGGGTGTGCAGTATGTCTCAGGCCCTGTCCTCCACTTTGTGTGTATAAAAGCATATATACTTTAGTCATTTCAATCTCAAATCAATCTTGTGATCTTTTGGTTCATTGTTGCAGATGCCAAAACAAATTTAGGGGCGATAAGACACATGGTAACAGCAGATCATCATACCAGCACTCATTAGAGACTTGAATTTGCTTACCTCCTTCTAGGAAATACCTCTAGCTTCCTCTCTTTGTATATATATTGTTTATTAAGAGCGGCTGTCCTGAGAAGAGGAAATAGAAGTTCATCTCTCATATGTCCAATGTGCCATCAGGAAGAGCAAATCATTGGTGGAAGTGTGGGGGATGAGGGAGGGTGGTAGTGACCCTTTGAAGATAATTTAATTGTGTGTGTGTGTGTGTGTGTGTGTGTTTATACACACATATACACATACGTACGAGAGAAAGAGACACATACCCATGTGGAAGAAAACTGAAACGATATTAAAAAGGAAAGAAACAGGGAAAACCTTACGTATGTGGCACATGGTCAAACTCAGCTTAGGTTGGTGTTCAGGAAATAAATGCAAAAATGGGTTTTTATAAAATACAAAAATCAAAAAGCAAATCTTACCGACTTCACAATTTCCCTGAGATACAATGCTGTTTTATAAGACTATTTTGTATATGAAAATATTACTTTCAATGTAGAACCACAGATTAGAATTTAATCTTTTTATCAGTGGATATTTTGTGAATTCAAACATATTGTATAAACTCAAATTTTCCAAGATGAATATAAATCTTCCCTTGGTATCCAGAGGAGAACTGTTTCTTGAATATGCACATACCAAAATCCAAGCATGTTCAAGTCACTTATGTAAAATAGAAAAGTATAGTATTTCCACTGAATCCACAGATGCTGAACTTGCCTATATAGAGGGCCAACTGTATTGGGGAATATCTACTTTCAAATATACTGTTGGGGAATCTCTGATTGTTCTTTTAATAAAAATTGAAACTTTTGAAATATGACTTGTAAACATTCTACTTGGAGTGTACCTAATGAACATTCACTTAGCTTCCCAGATGATTCAGTGGTAAAGAATCCACCTGCTAATGCAGGAGACCCAAGAGATGTGGGTTAGATCCCTGAGTTGGTAAGATCCTCTGGAGAAGGAAATGGCAACCCACTCCAGTATTTTTTCCTGGAGAGAAGAGCCTTTAGCACTTGCTTAGAGAAGAAGGTTCCAGTTAGTTTCAAATTTTACCAGTTTCTACTGCTAAATACAAACAAACATCTTGATCAATGCTCTGAAAGAAAACAATTCTTCTGAAACTGATGATAATGATCACCATGGATTTTTTAAAGTTTAACAAGCCAATTTAGAGCAACCCTAGGGGTCCCAGAGGTTAAAAAGTCCAAGTTTCACCACGATGACTTGGGTGCTATGGCTAAGTACATTAGACTATACAGTGCATTTCTAAGTGACTTCATAAATTAGGAAAGAGGCCGAGTGATGCCTTTCTATTCATCAATGTAAATTTTTTTTTCACAGGTTAATATAAGTTAATATCTCCAAATGGTTCTTTTGAGATGCAACTCTATTAGCTGGGAAGATAGTACATTTTTCCATTAGCCTGTGAGCAGGAATTACTTAACAAGGTCCTAAAGGAATGAACATTAATAGATATATTTTTATAAAGGAGAAAAATGAATGTCAGAAAAGGCCTGAGCATGGACTTTTGCTGAAACAAATAAGCCCAAGCAGGTCACCCCTAAAACCACCAGAAGGGCACATTTGAGGAAGCAGAGATAGAGACAAGGTCATGCCAAAGACAGTTTCCCCCAGGGTTTAACAGGGCTGTACAGGGCAATTGAAAGAGCATTTTTTATAGCTCAAGTGTATTGGATTTACTCTCCTCTGCTTCTACTGCCTCTTCTGAAAAATAGGAATAGTAATAGAAGCTGAATCATTATAGATAATTCATCAGGAAGACTTATGTAAAGCATTTAGAGCTTTACAATAATATTAACTTTTCTAAAATATAAGATGGATTAAGGTTGCAACAAAATGTCTTGGCACCTTCTCCATTTTACATTAAAAAAGTACTGTTACCTTTATGAATTAATCATATTCCAAAAAGCCAATGCCCTGAAAAACATTGTTTTGCAGTGTTTTATTTTCTGCTGCATTATCAAGGATGCTTCATTTTTATTTTTTCTGTAACCTAGTGAAACGTCTGAAGGTTTCCTTTCTCATGTTAGAGAATGAATCGCAAACCAATTATAAGCAGCTGTCCTCAATTTTCATTCCTAGCAAATGAACATATTTTTAAAGGATATTACAGGGTATTTTTCACACTCCTTCTAGATGATAGATAAATTCTTCAGGCTCTTCTTGTTGCCAGGAAATGAACACTCTTGTTGCTATTCCAATAAAGTGAGCATACACAAGAGTCTCTGGGAGACTTATGACCTCACACACAATTTCATTTGTCAGCGCCCTGTAGTCTCCGAGCTTGTCTTCAAGGAGACTTCACCTGCATGAGGATTTCAGGATTAGGTTTTTCTATGTAATTTCACTCTCTAATGGGATTCTGTGGGCACTTTCTCAATTATTTCTACTTCCCAGGGTCAGGCTACAGAGGTAAATGTAGAGATTATGCACTTAATTCCCTGTGGATCAAGATGAAAATATCCACTTTCATTCTTACTTTTTCTTTATGAAACTTCTGTACAGCTGGTATTTCCTCCAGTTTATAGGCTCACACATTGACTTAATTTTCTCCATTTTCCTTTTCTCCTTCCTTCCTTCCTTCCTTCCTTCCTCCTCCCCTTCTTTCCATCCTTCTACATTCTTTCAAGCATTTGATATTGTTATTGTTATGGTTTCTCCCTTCTAGTTATTGCTTTAATTTACCCATTCTAATAAGCATGTCATTTTATCATATTATCAACAAATTAATAAAGTAATGTTGAGCATCATTTCATGTGTTTAGGTGACATTCATGATCTTCGGTAAAAACTAATGTAGGTTTAAATATTTTTGTCTGTTTTTCAATTTGGATTTTTTGTTTCCTCTTTATTGAGTTTTGATAGTTTTATATTTTGGATTCCAGTTCTTTATTAGGTATGTATTTTACAAATATTTTCTCCCAATCTGTGCCTTATCTCTTCATTTTCTTTACAGTACCTTGTGTAGAGCTGAAGATTTTAATTTTTATAAAGTCCATTTTATCAAATTTTCTTTTACAATTTATACTGTATGTAGTTTATACATTATTTTGGTCTAACATAATGTCACAATGTGTTTGCATCATTTCTTCCATAAGTTTTATTGTTTTAAGTTGCACATTAAGTCTGCTGCTGCTGCCAAGTCGCTTCAGTCGTGTCCGACTCTGTGCAACCCCATAGATGGCAGCCCACCGGGCTCCCCCGTCCCTGGGATTCTCCAGGCAAGAACACTGGAGTGGGTTGCCATTTCCTTCTCCAATCCATGAAAGTGAAAAGTGAAAGTGAAGTCGCTCAGTCGTGTCCAACTCTTAGCCACCCCATGGACTGCAGCCCACCAGTCCATGGGATTTTCCAGGCAAGAGTGGGATGGGGTGCCATTGCCTTCTCCGGAATATTAAGTCTATGTCTATTTTAAATGAATTTTCTGTGTGGTATAAAGATTATAAGTTATCTGTTGAGATGATCTCTTTTTTTCTTGGATGTGAATAGATGTCCAATTGGTCAGCAAGATGTGTTTGACATTCTCTCAGCTCTCCATTAAAGTGACTTGTTATCTGTGTTGAAATCAAGTAAAATCGGTGTGTGTGTCTGTCTATACTTCTTTATTATCTACCCTGCTATGCTGATCAGTGCTTACTCTTTAAAGAATTCCACGTTGCAATAATTAATGTAGCTTTATATTAAGCCTCAATATCAGATAGTGTAAGCCCATAGGCTTATTTTTCTTTTAAAAATCATTTTAATTAATCTAGTGAATTTGCTTTTCATGTATATTTTAAAGTCAGCTTGATGATATCCATAAAATACTTGCTGGAATTTGTAATGACAATGTGTTGAATCTATAGAATAATCTGGAAAAAAGTAACACAGTAACAAAATCATGTATTCTGATTTATGAATATTGTATATATCCATTTAATATCTGTTTTTTACCCATTATATGTTTAACAGTCTTTAGGACACAACCCTTGCATATGTTCTCTTAGGTTATACTAAAAGTCTTCATAGTTTTGGTGCTATTGTAAATAGTTCTGTTTATAGGAATTGAGTTCATTTTTCAATATTATCATATCAACTTGATTGATATATACATATATATATATATACACATTTTTTCTTTATCAGATTATTTTCCCTTATAAGTTATTATAAAACATTGAGTATAGTTCTCTGTGCTATACAGAGAACAGGGTAAACTCCTAATGTTTTAGGGTAAACTCCTAATGTTTCCTTCCCCTACTTTCTCCTTTGGTAATCATAAGTTTGCTTTCTATGTCTGTGGGTGTACATCTGCTTTGTATATGAGTTCATTTGTATCCTTTTTTTAAAAATTTTACATATTAACAATATCATATATTTGTCTTTCTCTGGCTTACTTCACTTTGTATGATAGTCTCTCAGTCAATCCATGTTGCTGCAAATGGCACTAGCTCATTTTTCATGGCTGAGTAGCATCCCATTGTGTGTATGTGTGCACAGAATGTGATATATACATATATACATACATATATATATATATATATATATATATATGTATACGTACTGTGCTGTGTTTAGTTGTTCAGTTGTGTCCAGCCCTTGGTGGCCCTAGGGACTGTGGCCTGCCAGGTTCCTCTGCCCATGGAATTTTCCAGACAAGAACACTGGAGTGAGTTGCCTGCCATTTCCTACTCCAAGGGATCTTCCTGACCCAGGCATCACACCCATGTCTCTTGCATCTTCTTCATGACAGGCAGATGCTTTACTATTAGTGCCACCTGGGAAGCTCATATATATACAGATACATATACACACATATGTGTGTGTGTGTGTTTATCTATATTTATATCTAGCTAGCTATACCATGTATTTTTTATCCATTCATCAGTTACTGGAGATTTAGGGTGTTTCTATGTGTTGACTATTGTAAATAGTGCTGCAATGAATATCAGGGTACATGTATCATTTCAAAGTATGGTTTTCTCTGAGTATATGCCCAGTAGTGTGATTCCAGAATCATCTGGTAACTCGACTTTTAGTTTTTGGAGGAAGCTCCATACTGTTCTCCATAGAGTGTGTGAGTGCATGCTCAACGGTGTCCAACTCTTTGAGACCCCATGGACTATAGCCTGCCAGACTCCTCTGTCTATGGATGTTTTCAGGCAAGAGTACTGGAGTAGGTTTCCGTTTTCCTCTCCAAGGGATCTTCCAGACCCAGGGATTGAACTCATGTCTCTTGCATCTCCTGCATTGGCAGGCAGATTCTTTACCTCTGAGCCACCTGGGAAGTAGCTGTACCAATTTACATTCCCACCGACAGTGTAGGAGTGTTCCCTCCAGTAATGTTTTTATAACAGGGGCAAATGCTAACATATCTGCCTCTTAGAAGTCAAAGAGAAAGCATTCAGAGTTTCTCCATTAAGTATTATGTTAGCTATAGGGTTTTGTGGAGTTTTTGGATACAGTCTCTTTAACAAGTGAAGAAAGATTCTCCTATTTTAAATGAGTGAGTGATTATATATATATATATATATATACATGTATATATATATACATGTATATATATAGTAAATATTCTATAGATAAGGTGAATTAGATTTTTTCAAAGTTGAACAAAACTTGCATTACCAGGACATGAGTATGATTCATTATTTTTTATGTTTATTGGTGAATTTCATTTTCTAACA
>CM035290.1:8386248-8402028 GCA_020226075.1 Hydropotes inermis
TATTGTTGAGAATTTGTGTTTATGTTCATGATGAATATTGAACCACCATTTTGTATGATTTTATTACCTTTCATTCCCTCTCTTATTCATTCTTTCTGCTTCACTATAATAAATGCTTAGTAAAATTAGCTGAGAAGTATAGGATCTTCTTGAAAGCATCAGTGACTAAAGTTTATGTATTAGAAGGGTTTAACTATAAATTCAGTTTATTCAATGGATAGAGCAATTTAGATTATCAACTTTGTGATTAAATTTTGATAGTTTACTTTTTCAAGGAATTTCTAAGTGGTGGAATTTATTATTAAAACATTCACAGTATTCTTTTAACAAGTTTTTAATATCAGCAGGATCTTTAAGGATGTCTCCTTCAGGTATTTGTAATTTGATGTTCTCTATTTTTTCACAGTCAGTCTGGTCAAATTTTTGTGTTTTTATTTTTACCTTTATAATTAGTGAGCTTTTAGTGTTCTGAATACTTTGTTTTATTTTACAGTTTTATTGATTTCTGATTTTATCTGAGATACTTCCATCTTTCTATTTAATTTCAATTCAGTTTCATCTTCTTTTTGTAGCTTCTTGAAATGAATACTAGATCATTGACTTGAGACCTTATTTCTTTTCTAATATAAGCTGTTAATGCTATATATTTCTCTGTTAACTGCTTTAGCTCTGTTTCAATATTTGATATGTTTTGATTGTCATTCAATTCAAAATATTTATAATTAATTCTAGTTCTTATCTATCCCCATCAGTTATTTAGAAGTGTTATTTAATTTTTAAATATTAGTGCATTTTTGATATATTTTTGTTATTCTTATTTGTTATTAAGGAACTTATATACTTCTTTTTTTTTTCTTCTTTTAAATGCGTTGAGGTTTCCTTTGTGGCCCCAAATATGATTCTTTCTTTGCGAATAATTTATGTACCCTTGGGGAAAAAAAACATGCATTTGATTATTCTAGGGTAATAAGTTCCTTAATTGTCAGTTAGATTAAATGATTGACAATGTGATTTAGGGTTAATTTTCCTTAAGCTTTCTAATGATTACGAAGAAATAAATACTTAAGCCTTCAAATATAATTGTAAATTTGTCCATTCCTTTCTTCTATTTATCAATTTTTGCTAGCACTTCCATTTGATTCTTATGTTCTCTATTTCTTTCCTAAAATTTCCATTTGTGTGTGAATGTTGTATAATGTTTCCCCTAGATCTTTTTTTCACATTTATAATAGTTATTTTAAATATTCTGAAATTCATAGCATTTGTGTTTTCTCTGAGTCTGACTCTGATGATTGTTTTGTCTTTCTTAATGAGATAATTTCCTTTTGAGTTTTATATGTTCTATAATCTTTAATTAAATGCCTGAAATCTTTCATAGAACAGAAGTGTCTGAAGAAAATATTATTAAATTTTAGTAATGAGCCAACTCGTCCAATAAGTTTGTTTATGTGTAGAGCGTCTAAATTAATCAAATCAATATTTGAGTTGAGTGTGGGTTTTGCAATTGTATAATTGTCAATAAATGAAGTATACCACAGACTTTACTGTTTTCTAAGCTGTCTATAGGTTGCGGGCGTGGGGAGGGCAGTGGTGAATTGCCAGAAGATTTTACCAGTGTTAAGAGTTCCACTCTCAGATTTCTATCCTGAAAAGCTGTGCCCCATATGGGGTCTCTCTCCAAACTCTTGCCCCTTTTTCAGCATTAAACTGCTATTGCCTGACCCATGAAGACTGTTAGCAAAGGCAGAGACATAGAATCAGAACAACTGCCTACCTCAGTTTTTCTTATTTCTCTTCATTCCTGTTCCACTATATTTCTTAATCTTTGTACCTGCATCTTGCTTTCTTAACTCAAGTTAAATCATGTTATTTCTCTACTCAAAAATAGCCAGAGATTCCCTACCATGCTCAAACTATAATTGAAAGTCTTTAGTAGCCTACAAAACGCTTCATATTCTGATATCCCATTAAGTCTCTGATGGCTCCTTATATTATTTTCTCCCTGTCTAATTGAATATTTTACTTTTCCTGGAACATATTAGGCACATGCCGAACAGAGAACATTTTTACTGGAAGTATAAAAAGATATCTTCCTTAAGATATCTTTAGGCTTAACTCCTTTAAGTTCTTTAAATCTGGGCTCAAATATCCCTTTCCAATAAGGTCTATTCTGACTTCAGTTAGCATGAGATTTCTCCCCTTTCATATGACCTAGCAATTTACCATTGCCTTACTTTATCTTATTTCCTTTTTCCATATTATTTATTTCTTCTAACACATGGGCAACAATCTTTTACTAGTTTGTTCACTTACATTCCCCCAAATGCCTATAATGGTGTCTGATAAAAAGCCTCAACTATCTAAATAGGCACTGAGTGAGTGATTACATTAATAAATTAAAAGATATGGCAGAAAAACTAAAACAAAACAAGCATATAAACAAAAACTAGAACCAAATCAGGACTCTCAGCAGGGGCATTAAATAAGTAGAATATTTAGAAATTTTGATTAAATTGAGAAAAATAAAACTGCTTATTCAGAGAAAGCAGATATAGTGCAAAGAACCAAATCCTCCAAATCAGATGGTGGGCAATTAGATTGAGTTCCATACTACTTTCTGGTGTGATCTTTAGAATTTCCTATAATTACCCAGAGCCTCACATAATGTCAAGTCATTGGATAACCTCTAAGTTCTGTCTGTTCTTAGAGCTGCTACATAGTCCTGCCCTAGGGAATTACATCTTATTGGTAAATATGTTTCTTTATATCACATTGGTTGTATATGATATTTTTTTTCCCAGAAACTTTACCTGAGGAAATGCTATTTAAAATAGAGAGACTGCAATTTTCTATCACAGTTCTACCTTATTTCTTTTACATATCTTAAAAAATTCTTTCCAACTTTACTCTTATTGAAAAAAAATATCAGTAGGGAAGAAATAATTTGAATGCTTAATATATAATGAAGAATTAGATCAAGTTTAAAATCATTCTGATACAGGCATTTTCTAATAGACAAATCAATCTCTTACTTGAGGAAAATCTTACTGTTAATTTTTCTCTTTTAAACATGGCATGTTTTGATTCTCAGTTTAGTGGAAACATCCCATGTAGCTCCACCATTTTTAACTTGAGGATACAGTTGAGCATTTCATAACTGTCTGCCTCTTGTATGCTCTGCAAAATAAGCAAGTTTGACAAAATAAAAAGGAGAATCAGAGGTTAAAACAATGTGCTTTATTCTGTTTTTAAATGTTCTCAGATGAATCATATCATTCTGTTTTTATTTCAGCAAATGTCTGTATGGCTTACACTGAGAAATAGTTTGTGTCAGAAATAGTTTATGTTCAAGAAGTACACAGTATGTTAAAAGATTAAGGATTAATGAAGTCTGGCTGAGCAGGATATCTAATTATGAATTTGATATTTAAAAGCTATGTTGCAATTTACATATTGCATAATGTATGTTTCCTCTCTTTCAGGAATAAAATATATCATCTTGTAAATAGACAAATTTCAGAGATATTCTTTGTATGTATCCACAAAGATAAGACAGGAATATGACTTCATAACTAAATATGTATTAGGTAATATCAATGAAATACTAACTCTAATCAATTAACAATTATATTTTACAATCATCTCTATATTTACAAATCAGAATGTCATCTACTGACATAAGAAAAGTGAAGAATAAAATAGTAATATTTATTTAGTAAATGATAATAATGATAATAACATTTATTTCGTTAGCCATTATTATTTTGAGAAATCCATAGTTGCTACCCTGTTCAATCAAATTAAATTAAAAACAAAGAAAATAGCTATTGAACTCCTTGATAGGTATAGAAAGCTTCCACAGAGAAATTTCTTACTATCATAAATATGAACTTTAACTCTTTTATTTCAAATGTATTCCTTAATATTCAGATCATATTTGAAACCAAATGACTATAAGACAAATCTTGATTATCAGTAATACTTAAAAACTTTTGGCTAATAATAATGGCCAACAAAAGTTCATGAAAACAAAAAATTAACTCCCCAATCATTTCAGATCAATTCTTAATATTTTACAGTCTTTCTCAAATGCATCTTTTGCCCACCTTAGCAAGTTCATGAGACTGAAGACAATTGAATCTGTAATTCAGGATCTGCAATGTCTCAGGCTCATCATCTTAAGCATCAATTCTCACTACATATGGATAGAGATGAAATTATAGAGGGAGTACAGAATATTGGTCTCGGTCCCTATGGATGTAGATTGGGCCTGAAAAGTATTGATCTTCAAATAAATCTTAAGACCCAATTATTAATTTACTATTCACCACATATCCCAAGTATAAAAAAGAGGGAAAAACAATTGGGTTATTTGAAGGTCTGATTAATCATGTTTAAATTCCCCTTTACTGCATTTTCCTTTTCTTCTGGACAGTGTTTCTTTAAAGTATTAGGAAATTCAACTTTTATTTGCAAAGGAGCTACCAATCTTGTCTTTATTTACTGAAAAGTCAAAAGGTTAAGTTGTTGTTACTTCTTAGGTATGTCCCAAAGCTTGATTTACTACAATTTATAGATTAGTCACTGATAAAAACTATTGATTTGTTAATTGTATGAAATTTTTAGCTGACCTTTTAAAGAGCTGTATTTTTAACAGTTGCAAATTCAACACCACTTTCTAAATAAAATCATAAGGAAGGAAACTTTCTTGGTACCAAATGAATAGTAATGGAGGATTAATATTTCTAATTTCAGGAAAGTTGTTGTCCAGACCACATGAACTGCCAGGAGAAATATCAATAACCTCAGACATGCAGATAACACCACCCTATGGCAGAAAGTGAAGAAGAACTAAAGAGCCTCTTGATGAAAGTGAAAGAGAAGAGTGAAAAAGTTGGTCTAAAGCTCAACATTCAAAAAACTAAGATCATGGCATCTGGTCCCATCACTTTCTGGCAAATAGATGGGGAAACAGTGGCAGACTTTATTTTTCTGGGCTCCAAAGTCACTGCAGATGGTGATAGCAGCCATGAAATTAAAAGACACTTGCTCCTTGGAAGGAAAGTTATGACCAACCTAGACAGCATATTAAAAAGCAGAGACATTACTTTGCCAACAAAGGTCCATCTAGTCAAGGCTATGGTTTTTCCAGTAGTCATGTATGGATGTGAGAGTTGGACTGTAAAGAAACCTAAGCACCAAAGAATTGATGGTTTTAAACTGTGGTGTTGAGAAGATTCTTCAGAGTCCCTTGGACAGTGAGGAGATCCAACCAGTCCATCCTAAAGGAGATCAGTCCTGGGTGTTCATTGGAAGGACTGATGTTGAAGCTGAAACTCCAGTATTTTGGCCACCTGATGCGAAGAACTGACTCACTGGAAAAGACCCTGATGCTGGGAAAGATTGAGGGCAGGAAGAGAAGGGGACAACAGATGATGAGATGGTTGGCTGGCATCACTGACTCATTGGACATGGGTTTGGGCGGACTCCGGGAGTTGGTTGTGGACAGGGAGGCCTGGTGTGCTGCGGTTCATGGGGTCTCAAGGATTCAGACACGACTGAGTGACTGAACTGAACTGAACTATAGCACTCCAGGCTTCCCTATCCTTCAATACCTCCCTGAGTTTGCTCAAATTCATGTCCATTGAGTCAGTGATGCCATCCAACTATATCATCCTCTGCTTCCCCCTTCTCTTCTTGCCCTCAATCTTTCCCAGCATCAGGGTCTTTTCCAACGAGTCAGTTCTTTGCATCAGGTGGCCAAAGTGTTGGAGTTTCAGCTTCAGCATCAGTCCTTCCAAAGAATATTCAATTTTTGATTGCATCTATTTGACAATTCTCAGTTGAAATTTTTCAATAATTATTTTTGATTCATTTAGTGACCAATTTGATTTGAATTCATAACATGTCCTGTCAATTGTGTCAAATTTAACCTTCACAAAATCCATTATGGCCATTTTTGCTATAAAGTAGTTGATTTTGGAGTTTAGATATTACCTCTAAATATTAATTCTCTCATCCACTGGAACTATTTTAGATAAAATCACAGTTACCCTTGGAAATGGGAAATGGCAGAATCCAGATGAATGAAATTCTCAAATAACCCCTGATCTTACTGAAGTCATTAATATTAACATCTTTGACTAATTTCTGGCCAAAAGTTTCAGGGAAAAAGCAAAAGACAGATTTTAAATTTTCTCCACACTTGTTTTCTTTCCTCCTATTCAAGAGATATAGGGGATAATGAGCAGAGATAAATGATGAAAATTTAGAAAGCCAAATGGAAGAAAAACAGTCAAAGTTGGAATGTTTCATGTTCTGATCAATTGTGAACTATTTTACTTTACTCAAATATGATTTCAAAAACACTTTTGGTAAACACTATATATTTTCACCCTATCAAAGAATAATTTGAAAAATACTGAAGGCAATACTACATAGTGAAAATATCCCTACACATTAGACCAGGTCAAAGTACATGAGCCAATTCATTTGAGAGAATAGTCACTCAGTTATATTCAACTCTTTGCGACCTCATGGACTAAACAGTCCATGGAATTCTCGCCAGAACACTGGAGTGGGTAGCCTTTCCCTTCTCCAGGCGATCTTTCCAACCCAGGGATGGAACCTAGGTCTCCCTCATTGCAGGTGGATTCTTTACCAGCTCAGCCACAAGGGAAGCCCAAGAATACTGGAGTGGGTAGCCTATCCTTTCTCCAGTGGATCTTGCTGACCCAGGAATTGAACCAGGGTCTTCTGCATTGCAGGTGGATTCTTTACCAATGGAGCTATCAGAGAAGCCCTAAGAACACAGGGATATATTTCCTGAGGGATAGAAAAAAGGGATTTTTGTACAGGTGCCTTCTGATTTTGCCCTGGTCAAAATTCTATTTTAACCTATATGCAAAGTATTTTGTTGAGCATTCTTGGAAATTTAGGATATTTAAGATATTTTTCCTAATCTCAAATAACTTGAAAATTAGTTGAATTGCATGTAACAAGGAAAATGATGAAAAATGTTTTCTAAACAAAAAAACATGGGAAGAGAAAATATTGTTTATATATATTTACACCTGAGTGACAGTATGAAAGTCCGTGCTTTATCTGAGTTTAGAAGTATAAATGTGATTTTTATAGGTAGATATTAAGATCAAAAGCATTCTAAATAAGAATGAGAAAAGACATGGGTATAGCTGGGTGATAAATACCAGGCAGATGCCACTATTCAATTTTTCATCTTAAAACACAGAGGCTAATCTAGATCAGTGACTTTAAAATAGATTTTAAGGTCTACAATGTAGGCTTGTAAGCCTCATAATGATTTCAAATACCACCGCATCTACTCACCAGAGGGATTCCCAGCGGGTAAAGCATCCACCTGACAATGCAGGACAAACAGAGGTTCAGGTTCGATCCCTGGGTCTGGAAGATTCCCTGGAGAAGGTAGTGACACCCACTTCAGTATTTTTGCTGAGAAAGTCCCAAGGACAGAGGAGCCCGGTGGGCTGCAGTGCATGGGGGTCACAAAGAGTCGGATGTGATGGAGAGAATACATATGCACACTACTCACCGAAATATGCTGTTTTCTTGCCTTATGCTCCTGATGTGCTCTTTTCTTTTCTCTCCATAGCTGATTTTCCATTTGTCAATGTATTTTCTGTCTGAATTAGTTTCCTAAAGCTGTTGCAACCAAGTGTCACAAACCAGTTCTCTTAACAACAGAAATTTTTTCCACCACAATTCCAGAGGCTAGAAGTTTCCTGAAATCAAGGTAACAGCATGACGATGCTCTCTCTGAAGGCACTAGGGGAGGGATCTTTCCTTCTCTTTTCTACCTTCAGGCTGTTTCCAGCAATCTTTGGCATTCTTGGCTTGCAGACACATCATTCTGCTTTTGTCTCCAGCTTCATATGGTCTTCTCCCCTTTTATATATGTTTAGAAATGTTCCTCTTCTTGTGAGGATGTAGATGTTGAATTACAATTCATCTTAAATTGATTACATTTGCAAGATTCTATTTGGCTAATAATTTCACATTCACAGGTTCAGGATGGGCATGAATGGGGTATGCCTTTCAACACAATACACTGTCTCATTGCATCATCATGAAAATATGATGCCCTGTCTTGTCTGTTAAAAAGTGTGCTCTTAATGCAAGGGATACAGGTTTTATCCCTGACCAGAGAGTTAAGATCCCATGTGCCTCACAGCCAAAAAAAAAGAAAAAACAAAAACACAAAAACACAACAGATGAAATATTGTCACAAATTTAATAAAGACTTTAAAAATGGCCCACATCAAAAAAGTCTTTAATAAAAAGTGTGCTCTTGATCCCATTTCCTCCACCAGCTACAAAATTCTCTCCTTTTATTTTCAAAAACCTCTTTAAGTGCATTGTCTGCATTTGCAGCCTTTAATTTCTCCCCCTATTGTCTCATATTTGTCCCTCATATTTACTCTTAGTTATAACCACCTCAGCAGGTCCTTTTCAGATTATGAAGGGCTGGCATATAGCTTGCTTCGATGGTCATTATTCTGTCTTTATTTGCTTGGCATTTCTTGGCATTTTACATTGACATACTTCCTTTACTGGGCTTCTGGGCCACTATAGCACCTTGATTTTCCTCTGATCACATGGGATGCTTCTTCTCAGGGGTCTTTGTTTTCCTGATCTCTGTCCTTTGGTAGTGAATCCTGATGCTCAACCTTTGGTCTTCTCTAGTGATTTCCATGGTTTTAAATACTATTTATGGGTCAATGATCCCTACATATTTATTTTCAATGAAGATCTATTAAACAACCTACAGACGCCTATATCTATTGGCTGCTTGATAACTCTATTGCAAGTCTATTATGTATCTCAAGTCAGCATGACTTAAAGATAATTCTTACTGACCCTCTTAAAAACTTTTTCTACTGGCAGTATTCTGTATCTTGTTTTAGAGTAAACCCATTCTCCCTGTTGTTCATGTCAAAAAAAAAAAAAATGAAGTTAAATAAGGTTACTTCCTTTCTCTATTTGCCTACTTTATTCCATCAGAAAGTCAAAATTAATATGGAATTTGGCCA
This sequence comes from Hydropotes inermis, assembly GCA_020226075.1. NCBI lineage: Eukaryota > Metazoa > Chordata > Mammalia > Artiodactyla > Cervidae > Hydropotes > Hydropotes inermis. The sequence goes on from CM035290.1 coordinate 8,395,317, forward strand.
CTCTTCACCTAGTCTGAGGCATCAGCATCTCTGAACTATTTCGGTTGCTCCTGAGTTGATATGCCTGATTCTTCCCTTGTTCACTTACAACCACTTATCAACACAGCAGTGGGGATGATCTTTTAAAACACAACCTGATCTATCATACTGTTCCACACTTACACTGCTCCACATCTCACTAACTAAATACCAAAGTCATGTAAGGACATTTAGGCCTGTGAGATGCTGATTCTCATTCTCTTTTGACCTCATTTTTTTAATTCCTCTTCCAATCACTCAGCTACAACTGTGTTGGCTTCCCTGCAGATTCTCTAACATGTCAATCATGCTCCCATGTAGAGTCTCTGTGTTCTGTCTCGTCTCAGTTCAGCCCCTCAGTCGTGTCTGACTCTTTGTGACCCCATGGATTGCAGCATGCCTGGCTTCCTTGTCCATCACCAACTCCCAGAGTTTACTCAAACATTACACCATCGAGTAGGTGATGCCATCCAACATTCCTATCCTCTGTAGTCCTCTTTTCCTCCTGCCTTCAATCTTTCCCAGCATCAGGGTCTTTTCAAATGAGTCAGTTCTCTGCATCAGGTGGCCAAAATATTGGAATTTCAGCTTCAGCATTAGCCCTTCCAATGAACAGTCAGGACTGATCTCCTTTAGGATGGACTGGTTGGATCTCCTTGTAGTCCAAGGGACTCTCAAGAGTCTTCTCCATCACCACAGTTCAAAAGCATCAGTTCTTTGGCACTCAGCTTTCTTTATAGTCCAACTCTCACATCCGTACATGACTACTGGAAAAACCACAGCTTTGACTAGACAAAATTTTGTTGGCAAAGTAATCTCTCTGCTTTCTAACATGCTGTCTAGGTTGGTCATAGCTTTTCTTCCAAGGAGCAAGCATCTTTTAATTTCATGGATGCAGTCACCATCTGCAGTGATTTTAGAGCCCAAAGAAGATAAATCCTGTCACTGTTTCCATTGTTTCCCCATCTATTTGCCATGAAGTAATGGGACCAGATGCCATATTCTTAGATTTCTGAATGTTGAATTTTAAGCCAACTTTTTCACTCTCTTTTTTCACTTTCATCAAGAGGCTCTTTAGTTCTTCTTTGCTTTCTGCCATAAGTGTGGACTCATCTGCATATCTGAGATTATTCATATTTCTCCCAGAAATCTTGATTCCAGCTTGTGCTTCATCCAGTCCTGCATTTCTCATGATGTACTCTGCCCTTTCCCAAAATGTCTGAAAATGTTACTCTCTCACATTCTGCAAATAGTTGCACAAATGTTACTCTCTCAATAAGTCAGTTCTAGCCTAATTTTGTTATTGCTCATCCTACCACATATATGGTGTCATCTCAATGCTCAATTGACTCCTCCATTTTATTTTACATTTTCACATATATGGCATACATTTATGTATATAAGTACATATTCATGTATGTATATTTGTCACCTTAGAAATACTTTACATTTACTTCCTATGTTTGCCATCTGTGGGTAGAAATTTTGTTTGTTTTGTTCATTAATGCATTACAAATACCTAACCAAAGGACTGGTACACATTTACTGTATAAATAAATGAACTAATTTTAATGGGGAAATGGAATACAGTTCCTCTTTCTGTCATATGTTATGGGCTCTAGTTTCTCTATGTTCTTCTTGCAGGGTGATTCCCAGAACTAGTATTAGTCCTAACTTGCAGTTGGAGAAATAATAAAAAGATAAATATGACACTAAAGAACATACCCAGCAAGTGAAAGAGCTTTTAACTATTAGAGAACATTATCTTCACTCCTAATACACTACTCTGAATGTAGACTTCTATTTATGTGTGGCCCAACAATGAATACATGTGGATACCAGTTTTTTAAGAAAATATGCACAATTTAAGTTAATAAAACATGGGATTTATCATCATTTATATTTTGTTTATGATATTTTGTACTTATTTTTGGTTTGTTTGTTAGGAGGCATTGTGTAAAATCACGGTAATAAGCTAGCTAATAATAGACTTACCTTGAATATGACAGGACTTTAAATTTCTAGGAAAGCTATTATATGCCTGCTTATAGTCAGGTATTTTTCATAAGAGACTATCCAAATATCTTAACATAAGATACAGGCAAAATAAATCTTGTGTATCATAAAACTGACCTTAAAACATATTCTAAAAGTTTTCAAATATTTCACTTAATAGTAGAGTTAATACAACAACTCTGCAGATCTTGGAAAGCCAATCCTTTTGCAACATGAGGCTACTTAAATCATTACAGAATGAGTTTTAAAGCTGTCACAGACATCTTAATCAGGAGTCTATTTCAATATGAATAGACTATTTTCATAGTTATTTCCTGTAAATGCAAACAACCTTATTTTTATGGATTCCACTTATTCAAAAGCTTGCTGAAATTGGGCACCTGTGTCTTTTCCCATTTTACAAGGACATAGAAAGCCCGCTCTTGTGTTACCTTCTGTTCTGAGCTACTTTTTAAACTTTAAATCTCAAATTGATGTTTTACTCTTAAGAAGTTGGTGACATTAAATAAGCTACACAATGGACTAGTTGTTTTTCAAATGACGATAGTAAAATGAGTGGAAAATATGAGTGATTAGATTAACTTACTATATTTCTAATGCAATTGACATGACAAATGAGACTATATGGGTGTTTCTAGTCCTACATGGTTACAACAAGGTATTTCCAAATAAAAATTTTAAATCTCTTTATAATAAGTTTAATTTTATGTTATTTATCTTCTGAAGTATCATTGCACATTTACTCTACTAGCTCCTTTGGCTGTTGGATTTCTAGAATGAGAGCTCAGTTATGGCTAAAGATATCCTAATTCTCATTCTGCCATTTTGACTGTTTTCACCTTTGGAAAAATATCTTCCTGAAATGTGTCACTGTCGATCAAATGAATCTATAAATTAGGAATCCGCACGCTATGATTGCCTATTTTTATAGATAAAGTTTTACTAGAATACAGCTGAATCCTTTTATTTATGTATTGTCTATGGCTTCTTTCATGTTTTAGTGGCAGAGTTAGAGTCTGCCCTGAGAAGCTTTAAATAGTTACTATCTGACCCTTTACAGAAACTGTTTGAAAACCTCCGGTCTAGATGATTTCTATGATTACTCTAAATTTTAAATCTCTACAATTCTATGGTTCTTTCTGTTTGATCACTACTGTTTAAAACTAATTACTTCCTGTACATTAGACTCATGGATGATCAGTTGGTCTATTGAAAGGTGTAATGAACCACTATTGTCTTCAACAGTATCTTAAATGTTTTACAATCTCACTTTGAGGAATATGAGATGCATATCATATGTAACTGTAAATACTAGGTAGCAGCTGCTAAGAAAGTATTGCAAAAGCATGAGTATTACGGAAAAATTCAACTTTGAGGAGAAAGCCTGTTAGGGAAAGCTTTTAAGCAAAGGTGGAAACTGAACTGAGTTGAGAGTAAAGAAAATGAATATATTGACTATCTGTATATATATCACAGCTATTGAAATAGGAAATTAGACGTATTGTCTTTGATCCTGTGTGGTAATTATTAACTATCCTAATTTTACATCCAATGAACGTATGTTCTCATAGCTACTATGTGATGGAATTTGCTTTTCACTCTAGGTATACCCGTAACTTTCACATGTGTACATAGAAACTCATATACACAGGTGAGACTCTGTATCCAGACACTCTTAAATTCTGATACTTTTTCTGTGGTTCCATGATAACACCACCCCACAATCACATTCTTAGAGACTGCCAAGGTAGAATCTTGAATAAACATTTTATGACTATTATAAAATGAAGAGAAATATGAATGTAGTGTATCTATATATGCACGTTTATGTGTGATGTAAAATGATATATCATATATATTTATACATATATACATTCATTCAAATATTTGCCCCATTGTTATTATTAAAATGTTTCTAAGCATTATTTAACAAGGCTACAGTTTATATAGAGAAAGAAATGGAACATCTTCAAAGCAATCAAAGAATAAAATACCCCAGATGAAAAGCAATCAAAGAATAAAATACCCCAGATGAATTCAAAATAAGAGAGCACCCCAGAAAATTGTTATGGAAGAGATGCAATTTCCTTTCTTTCCTTTTTTTTTAACATCTTAATTCTAAGACAGGTGTTGAAAAAACCAGCATTGCTAATTTCTTGTCAAATGATTTCTGTCCAAAACTGCTCTATATTTTCCTCAAGGTAAATTCAGTAACTGGAGCCAGGATGACTATAAAGCTAGTAATTATTTCATATTTAAATGTGCCATCAAATGAAATTTCTAGCATTGTTATGTGTCATTATTCCCAGTGACAGAAGAAAATGCAAAGGGATGGGGATGATAATCCCCATTAGTACAATGAAGCATACAGGTGCTTTCCACACACAGGTGGAAAGTCTTCTTCATAAAAGCATTAGGAGAACTAAGTTACATTGTAAATAGAAAATGTTTTGTAAATATAACATACAAACTCATCAACATCATCTCTTGAGTGCAGAAAAAATAAAAGAATACTGCTTCCTAGCATCTGAAACTGCTACTAAAGAGAAGAAAGAGAGAGAGTGACATAGAGAATGAGAAGCTTACAATGCTTATTCAGGAACTCCAACTACCTGGCCTAAATATTTTCTATGTGGTTTTGATAAACTTTTACTTAAAACCTAGCCTTCAGTTCTGTTACTATAAGGGAATAAATATGATAGCTGTTATCCAACTGCATCAAGGGATTTAGTTTACATATCTACAATGATGATGGATGTACATGGAATCTTTGATTAATACAAATGTTTTAAGGATGCAATATAGCACAGCAATTGAAACATATCTAAATGACTTTGATTCCCAGAAGGAATTAGCTATCTAGACTAGTATAATTATCAATGTAATGTTGTCCATATTGTCCAAATAGTCATCAAATTAATTAATCCTGAGAATATGTCACTATTTCAAAATGCTATATGTTTTCATTTAATACTCAGTTATGTCATTATTATTGGAGAAGGAAATGGCAACCTACTCTAGTACCCTTGCCTGGAAAATCCCATGGATGGGGAGCACGTTAAGCTACAGTCTATGGGGTCGCAAAGAGTCAGACACAACTGATTGACTTCACTTTCACTATATCATTATTGGTCTTCTCGGTGGCTCAGATGGTAAAGAATCTTCCTGCAGTTTAGGAGACATGGGTTTGATCCCTTGGTAGGAAGATCCCCTGGAGAAGAGAATGGCTACCCACTCCAGTATTCTGGCTTGGAGAATTCAATAGACAGAGTCTTGCTGGTTAAAGTCCATGGGGTCACAAAGAATTTGACCCAACTGAGCAACTAACTATGTAGTTAACATAATTACTATTGCTACATATTGAATACTGCACATACCAGCCTTGCTGAATTATTGTCATATATCCTCTCAATCAATAATTGCCACATCTGTTGAAGTGTTATATTTACTCAAATATTTTTTAAACAAGTGTGTGAAAATTATTTTCACAATTTGGAAAGAGCTTTTGACTTTTGGTAATGACAGAGTTCAGTTCAGCTCAGTTCAGTTCAGTCACCCGGTCATGCCTGGCTCCTTGCAACCCCATGGACTACAGCACACGAGGCCTCACTGTCCATAACCAACTCCCAGAGTTTACTCAAACTAGTGTCCATTGAGTTGGTAACAGAGTAATCTTCTGCAAAATATAAGCTCTAAAAAATTAGAAATTCTAAAAATGTATATGTTAAAAAAAAAATTACCCAAAGGTACTAAAGTGTGGTTTAAAACCAGCAGAATCTGGAAAAGAATCAACATTGGGAAGAAAGGAATGGCTCTGAGTTGCTCAGTTGGTTTTTGCCTAATGAAAGTCTACAACCAGCACTCATGACAAGCAGCTAAAACTTAGAATTGGTGCTTTTGACTTTGGAAATTAGGAAATAGATATCAGGGCTACTGTACCTTCCCTGGTGGCTCAGTGGTGAAGAATCTACCTGAAATGCAAGACACGTGGGGTCAATCTCTAGGTCCGGATGATCCCCTGGAGGAGGGCAGGCAACTCACTCTGGAATTCTTGCCTGGAGAATTCCATCAACAGAGAAGCCTGGTGGGCTACAGTCCATAGGATTGCAAAGAGTTATACATGACTAAAGCAACTGAGCATGCACATCAGGGGTATCACAGCAAATGGAATGTGAGGAGTGAAATTGTACAAAGGAAAAAAGCAGAGGTAGCCCCAAATTCTGCATGTTACCTTTCTCCATCTCTCTAGTTGAACTCTTTTCTATGAATGCATGGGACAGACTCCAAGCAGGCCAACTAGAAAGAGTTGGATACTGAGGTCAGTGGCTGCACCCTACATACAAGATAGAGTTTGGAATTTCATTTCAGCCACGGTAAAGGGCTGCTAAGGCAAACAAACAAGAGAAATCTTAAAATTCCACAGAGAAATATAACAGGACTCAGCCAGAATCTACTCAATGTATCATTTAGTTTCCAGGATATATTATAAAGTTTCTAGAAGACATATATATCAAAAAGAAGAACAAGGAAACATGATCCAGACCCATCATAAAAGGAAATTAATGAACAAGTCTAAAATAGCCCAGATATTGGGACAGACAAATTAAGATCTCTGTGAGATATATGATCTTATAAAAAGAGCCAAACAGAACACTAATTAAAATTATGGAATGGAAAA
>CM035290.1:8402038-8421574 GCA_020226075.1 Hydropotes inermis
ATACAATATCTAAAATTACTATCTTACTGGATGATCTGGGGAATTTTTTAGATTCACATAATATGCAGATGACACCACCCTTATGGCAGAAAGTGGAGAACTAAAGAGCCTCTTGATGAAAGTGAAAGAAGAGAGAGAAAAAGTTGGCTTAAAGATCACCATTCAGAAAACTAACATTGTGGCATCTGGTCCCATTACTTCATGGCAAATAAATGGGGAAACAATGGAAAAAGTGACAGACTTTATCTTTTTTGGGCTCTAAAATCACTGCAGATGGTGACTGCATCCATGAAATTAAAAGATGCTTACTCCTTGGAAGGAAAGTTATGATCAACCTAGACAGGACATTAAAAAGCAGAGACATTACTTTGCCAACAAAGGTCCGTCTAGTCAAGGCTATGGTTTTTCCAGTGGTCATGTATGGATGTGAGAGTTGGACTATAAAGAAAGCTGAGCACCAAAGAATTGATGGTTTTGAACTGTGGCATTGTAGAAGACTCTTGAGAGTCCCTTGGACTGCAAGGATATCCAACCAGTCCATCCTAAAAGATATCATCCTGGGTGTTCACTGGAAGGACTGATGTTGAAGCTGAAACGCCAATACTTTGGCCACCTGATGTGGAGAGCTGACTCATTTGAAGATACCCTGATGCTGGGAAAGATTGAGGGCAGGAGGAGAAGGGGATGAAAGTGGGTGAGATGGTTGGATGGCATCACCAACAATGGACGTGGATTTGAGTGGGCTCCTGGAGTTGGTGATGGACAGGGAGGCCTGGTGTGCTGCAGTTCATGGGGTTGCAAAGAGTCGGATACAACTGAGCGACTGAACTGAACCGAATTATTGTTAATAATTGCATAGCTAATATACAGATTATTTGATTCCAAAATCAATGCTCCTAACTACAACTTCTTGCTATTTCCCAATAAAGTATATGTTGTTATACACTATTATTCACATGTGGAAACTGAGACTTGATAAATGAAACAATATGCTAGATGATAAGGACAGAGTAATAAGATAGAAATAAATAGAACCTACAATGTAGTGAGAGCTATAGATACTGTACAGGCACTTTCAGTGATTATTTCATTACAATAGGAGCTGCAAGTACAAAACATACGATCAGTTCAGTTCAGTCACTCAATTTGTGTCCGACCCTGTGACCCCATGGACTGCAGCACACCAGGCCTCCCTGTCCATCACATCTCCTGGAGTTTACTCAAACTCATGTCCATTGAGTCGGTGATGCCATCCAACCATCTCATCCTCTGTCATCCCCTCCTCCTCCTGCCCTCAGTCTTTCCAGCATCAGGGTCTTTTCAAATGAGTCAGCTCTTCTCATCAGGTGGCCGGCTTCAGCCTCAGTCCTTCCAATGAATATTCAGGACTGATTTCCTTTAGGATGGACTGGTTGGATCTCCTTGCAGTCCAAGGGATTCTCAAGTCTTCTCCAACCCCACAGCTCAAAAGCATCAATTCCTTGGCACTCAGATTTCTTTATAGTCCAACACTCACATCCATACATGACCACTGGAAAAACCACAGCTTTGACTAAACAGCTTTGTTGGAAAAGCAATGTCTCTACTTTTTAATAAACTGCCTGGGTTGTTTATAACTTTTCTTCTAAGGAGTAAACATCTTTTAATTTCATAGCTGCAATCACCATTTGCAGTGGTTTTGGCCCCCCCCCCCCCCAAATAAAGTCTATCACTGTTTCCTTTGTTTCCCCATCTATTTGCTGTGAAGTGTTGGGACCAGATGCCATGATCTTAAGTTTTTGAATGCTGAGTTTTAAGCCAACCTTTTCACTCTCCTCTTTCACTTTCATCAGTAGGCTCTTCTTCCCTCTTTGCCATAGGGGTGGTGTCATCTGCGTATCTGAGGTTACTGATGTTCCTGCCAGCAGTCTTGATTCCAACTAGTGCTTCATCCAGTCCAACATTTCTCATGATGTACTCTGAATATAAGTTTAATAAACAGGGTGACAATGTACAGCCTTGATGTACTCCTTTCCCGATTTGGAACCAGTCTGTTCTTCCACGTCCAGTTCTAACTGTTACTTATTTTTTCTCTTTTTTAATTAGTTAATTTTTTATTGAAGAATAATTGCTTTACAGATTTTTGCTGCTTTCTGTCAAACCTCAACTGGAATCAGCCATAGGTATACTGTTGCTTCTTGACCTGCATACAGATTTCTCAGGAGGCAGGTCAGGTAATCTGGTATTCCCTTCTCTTTAAGAATTTCCACAGTTTATTGTGATCCATACAATCAAAAGCTTTGGTGTAGTCAATAAAGCAGAGGTAGATGTTTTTCTGGAACTCTCTCGCTTTTTCAGTGAACCAATGGATGTTGGCAGTTTGATCTCTGGTTCCTCTGCCTTTTCTAAATGCAGCTTGAACATCTGGAAGTTCATGGTTCATGTACTGTTGAAGCCTGGCTTGGAGAATTTGGGGCATTACTTTGCCAGCTTATGAGATGAGTGCAATTGTGCAGTAGTTTGAGCACTCTTATGTAATTGTAAAACAGGGTGACTTAAATTTGAGGCTGTAGAAAAGCTGTATAAATGACTTCTGCTTTTTCTCTGTATTTAGTTAAAAACTACTTCTCTAAAATATGATTAATCTTGAAAATCTCGAGTGTAAGATTTTTCTGGCCAATGAATGCAAATTTAATTTCTCATTACTTAAGCAAAAGATTTATCTTTGTTGCTATAGTGTATTCAGTGGTACCCTGCCAGATTTACAATATATAAAACATAATAATCTTAAAGAGGTTATCTGTAGGAAACAGAAAACCATAAAAGAGATTGTAATAACTTTGAAGTGCCATGGTTATAAAAGTATCAGTTTGGGTTTCTAACAAAAATAGTGTTGAAATTGAGACATAGGGCTTCCCAGGTGGCTCAGTTGTAAAGAACCCATCTACCTAGGCAGGAGACAAAGATTCAATCCCAGGGTCAAGAAGATCCCCTGGAGAAGGAAATGGAAACCTACTCCAGTATTCTTGCCTGGAACATTCCATGGACAGGAGCCTGGTGGGCTGCGGTCCATGGGGTTGCAAAGAATCAGACATACCTGAGTGATTGTGCATTCACCTATTGTACTGATGTCCATTCTGACTATTGGACAAATGTGACCTAATTACACTTAAAATATTTTTACACAGCAAAGGAAACCATATACAGAATGAAAAGACAACCCTTAGAATGGGAGAAAAATATTTGCAAACAAAGCCTTTTAAATTTATATAATCTCATGTACCCAAGTTTTCTTCTGAAGTTCTTAGAACTCCACTAGGAAAGTGAAAGGGGAAGTGTTAGTCACTTAGTCCTGTCTGACTCTTTGTGATTCCATGGACGATAGCCCACCAGGCACCTCTGTCTGTGAAATTCTCCAGGCAAGAATACTGGAGTGGGTAGCCATTCCCTTCTCCAGGGATCTTCCCTACACAGGGATTGAACCTGGATCTCCCACATTGCAGGCAGATACTCTACCATCTGAGCTACCAGGAAAGACCATAACATCACCATAAACAGTAAATTTATGAAAAATTTCTTTGAATTTGACCTGCAAGGAAAATAGTTGCTTATGATCTAAGAAAAGAATAATACTGATGATTTTTTTTTTAAATGTGTATTTAAGAAATACTGGAGTGGTAAAGAATGGTAAATATGGTAAAGAATGGTAAAGAATCTGCCTGCAATGCAGGAGACCTGGGTTTGATCCCTGGGTTGGGAAGATCCCCTGGAGGAGGGCATGGCTACCCACTCCAGTATTCTTGCTTGGAGAAACCCATGGACAGAAGAGCCTGGCTGGCTACAGTCCATGGGGTCACAAAGAGTCAGACATGACTGAGTGACTCAGCATACAACACTATGAGCCAGGCAATGTTCTAGTATGACTTATGAATAGTATGTCAATGAATCATATTGTTGCTATTAAATGATGTCAGCTCTGACTCATTGTAAGTCCCTTCATGCTATCTATAATATTAGATTTAACACAATGAAATGCAACATAAAACTCTTGATTTTTCCTCTCTTCCTGTTGATGGTGTCATTTTTGTTTAATGATTATTTAGTAGGATGAGAGCAAGGAGACAGGAGCACTTGGTTGTTAGTAGTTCTCAGGTACTGTTGGTTACTTCAAAGGATGCATTCTTGACTTAATATACTGGTGACTGTAGGTAATGCAAGACTTCTAGGTAATGCCAAAACAGAACAAAAGTGCCCAAACTGGTTTCACATTTTATAATTCTAAAACAAATGTGGTGAAAGGCTTGGACACCAGAAGAAAAAATCTGTCAGCTCCCTCACCAGCAGATGTCACCTATAGTTAATCTTTTTATTTCTATTTGTGTATTCCCACTCACACCACCCTATCTCCCACATACTATGTCACCATCTGCCACCATATTTTCTTGCATCCAACTGACCTCTCCAAACATGGTCCTGCCATCATTTTCAGTAAGCAAAGCATCACTAAGTCAGTGATGGAAATGGCTTTTGAAAATAAAATTAAATATCTACAACTGAGACAATGTGTGTCCACTATTCTACACACCTAAATGTTTTTCCCTCTTTTGGTGGAGGTAAAATAGGTATGATGTTTACTGAATTTTCTAGTAATTAGAAAAACTGTCTAATTTCAAGAGAGGTACATGTTGAGAAATAAAGGTGATAGGGAATTTTTTGTTGTTTGTGCTTCATAGAACCCACACCTGATGGGAAACAATAGAGAACTTAAAGAATCAGTCAACCTAAATAGTCATTGATGTGGTCAATGTAGTGAAGTCTGTAGACATCTGTGCATATGTGGTTTACCTATCGTTCAATGAAAATTACTCTTTTGTTCCAACTTGCTGTTAAATGAGGTCATATGACCATTATGGCCAATTCATGGTAAGGACACAAACATTAGTCTAGGCTGAAACTTTTTTTTTTGAGTAGCAAGGATCTCAGGGTTAATTTAGTTACCATAGCATAACCTAGCCTATTTTGACGAATACTACAGGTCACACGTAGCTGAAAAGTTAATTTGTCTCCCATTGCTCTATCTTCCCTCCTTAATGAAACTTTTAATGATTGACTATTCCTTCCTAAGCATTCTGGATGTCTAGTTGGTTACTAACAGATCCCTAACCTTACTATTATGTCAATTATACAGCAAATTTGACTGTCTTCACAGTTTGGTTAGCAGAAGAGACATATTATAGGGAATTTTATGTAGGTTTCCCCTAGCCCTTTGCCATAAACCAGAGACCAAGAGTCATTATTGAAGAAGTCTTCCTGGAGGAAGTGCTGCAGCCTTCTGCCTAGAAACAGCATTGTCTGATGTACCAGGAGAGGCCAGGGAAACAGAAGACCAGTGTCAAAGCCCCAGGACCTACACTTCTTCCACATTATGATCAGAGAATAAAATATAACCACAGATTGGAGAGAACACTTGTAGAAACAGAATTGTTTTCTGAAGACAATATTGAATGTTCCTCTTTCCTTAAAAAGGAAGTAAATAAAGTGAATTTGGATGGATTCCCAGATTGCACATCTGCCTGTCTAAATTACACCTGAGAACTAGCAACCAAACAGATGGAAGTGAAAAGGATTAGGGAATGGTTTTCTTTTGATTTTATGTGAGTATAATCACAATGGCTTACACTCTTCACAACAAAGGGTCTTCAGGCTGGCAGACAATCTTGTAAATACAGACTGTAACACCTGTGTGTCAAACAAGTGGATACAGGTGCAGTTGCTGGTTCCCTAGATAAACAAGATAAACTTTGCTGAGTTAGGTACGTGCACATCATTCTAGTTCTCACTTAGCAAGTCATTAACTTATCTTTCTCTTAGCAAATCATTAACTATAATGTAGAAAAACAATATTGCATAAATTATTGATTTGTTTAACTTGATTGATCTTTACTACATTGAATGGTATAGTCTATCATATTTCATTCTATGTCCTTTCTTGATGTGCCCTCTCTTTCCTCCTCAAATATTTCAGACTTCTTTCTTCATTATAAGATCTACTGAATGGAATGAAAATATTGTAGAAATGTATAATGGTCAAAATGTATACCCTTCCTTTTAAAAATATTCAGTAATATTTGATGGATTTGGTGAGTTGTGTAGATAACAGTTTTTTTTAAAAATCATATTAATACTGAGGAAACTTTGAAATGAAAAAGTTATGCCTTCCTTTTAAACAGAGCAGCCAGAATTGACTGTGTTATAAATGAAAAAGAACATGACAATACATAATGGCAAGCAGTTTTTGTGTGTGTGTTTTTTTTGTTTTTTTTTTTTTTTGTAAGATTTCAGTGTTTGCAGTGCTAATTAATGTTTAAGGGCTGAATTTCTACCAAAACAGAGGAGATTAAATGTCTAGGTGTGTTAGTGGAGTTTTTAATAAAGTATGAAATGTCTCATCACTGCAATGGATCAACAGCTTAAAACTGAGCTAAGCAGGGATTAACAAGAGGTAAGACTGACAATGAATTCTCTGACAATGTGAAATGATTGGCCAGCTTTGAATCTGGTACTGGCTAATTATCCTACTCAATCACATACCATGGTATTGGTTAGCATTAATGGACCATATGCATCCAGTTTATTAGCTAAGATTCCTTTCTCTCCCTCTCTAGGGTCAATAGTAATTTTTGTAAAATATACTGGAAATGTAAAGTGCAATGAGATCTGACATAAACAAACAGTGTTCTGATTAATTATGACTCTGAAATCTACCTTAAAATTAGGAAATGGTGCTTCAGAATTCTCTATAAATTATGAAATATTCTGCAATGATCATTTTAAATTTGATCTAACACATCTCTTAGTCACATAAGATTTACTTCTCTAGAACAAAACTTAAAAAATAAAAAACTCATTTTATGTTCTTTCGTCGTAAAATTATACTTTCCAACATGAAATAAAATTCTTAATTAAATGATTAAATTTAGGCTAAAGGCTTAGGTTTTTTGATCAGCTTGGTTAAAAATAATTTATTTGACTAAATTTATGACACAGCAAAGCTTGTCATAAAAAAGAGTCATTTAAAAAGAGTCTATATGAATCAGAAAGGCCAAAGAAGATTTTATTGCAATTTACAACAACTAATTTAAATGTCAGGGCTGTGAGGATAAGACATGAAAGAATCAAACTTACCATTCTCACTTATTCCATATTTGTTGAATCTGACTGAATTAAATAAGCTAAATGCACAACAAATCATATCAGTAAGATTCTTAGGAATTCCAGTACACAAAAGTCATTTTTATATATTAATACAACAGTATATGTGCAATGTTCATCTTAGTGGGACTCACTAAAAGTAGCTGAATCACACACAAACTGAAATGACCAAATCTCCCTGTTGGTCTGTGACTATCTTGGTTTTCTACTAAAATTTATACATCTCAGGGAATTCTTTATTCCTAAGCAAATTGAGAGGCCTGTTACCATAATTTACACATAGCAACACACCATACACACAAGCTGTCTGGTCTCAGTTTGAATAATGACAGTCTTTAAGATTCCTTTACACTTTTGGTCAAGATGGAATGCCAGAAAATAAATTTAAAAATCAACAAAATATATTAAATCACAATTTCTAAGACATCAAACTAGAGACGGTGAAAGACACTGATTCTTGAAATGCAGGAGAGTAAATTGGACCCAATGATTACTATGTTTTTTTACCTTGAGAGAGTTTCCAGGCTATAGAAAATGGAGGGAAAAAGAAGCAGAGACTCCTTTAAAAAATTAGAATTTCCATGCTTGAGGATTCTCAGATGCACAAATCTACTATTGCATTTGTGTCTACCATCCTACTGAGCTCACCTCCACCTTGCCCATCTAGGGCTAGGATGGCAAAAGGAGTTGAAGCTCTTCCTGTGTGCTGTATCATGAACTATATATATATATTGTATAACATATAATATATATATTATTTCTGACCCAGGGTTATCTTGCCTTCTGCCAGCATGTATAAGACTGTGGCTGACTAACTTGTTAGTTCAAAGCAGGCTAAAATCCTAGGCCCCTTACAATTTTTGACATAAATAGAGACAAAAAAATGTTGAAAATGGATAGAATATCAGATTCTTCAGATAAAACACTAAAAGCAAAATTTACAAAAGAACACATTGGTAAATAGGAGTTTGTCAAAATGAAAAACTATTGCTCATCAAAAAAAAAAAAAAACACTCTTTAGAAAATGCAAAGACAGGCTATGTTTTTGGAGAGCAATGTTTTTAAATTGTATATTTGATAAATGATTCAAATCCAGAATATATTAAAAAAACCACAATTTTTAAAAAAGCAAATTATTTGAGCAGACCTTTCACCATTTGAGACATACAGAGGATAAATATTTATATGAAAACATCCTAAACAGCATTAGCTATTAGGAAAATGCAAGTTACACCACAGTGAGATATAACTACATGTCTGTTGGAGAGACACAGTCTAAAAGGTTGACTACACAAAGTGTTGGAAAGCATGTAGAGGAACTGGAAGTCTTATATACTGATAGTGAAAATGTAAAATTATACAACCACTATGGAAAACATACACCTAACATATGACCCAGCCATTCCACTCCTCAGTATTTACCAGAGAAAGAATATAGCATATCCTCATTCAAAGACTTGTACATAATATTCATAGCAGCTTTATTTGTAATAGCAAGACTAGACAGAAACCAACTGCTCATCAACAGGTAAAGGGGGTAAGCAAATTGTGGTCAGCTTGTGTATCAGATAAATAAAACAGAATGAACTATTGATACAGCAATAAAAAGTGTTATTTACATATGCTATAACATGAATGGATCTCAAAATAATTAAGATCAGTGCAAGATAGAAGATTTTAAAAAAATGAAAGCACATACTGTATGATTCCTTTTTTTTTTAACATACCTCATTTTATTGTTTCTTTTTTTTTTAAGTTAGGCCTGGCACTTTATTTATTTATTTATTTTTTCTTTTTTTTATTGTAGTGGTTTTTGTCATACATTGACATGAATCAGCCATGGATTTACATGTATTCCCCATCCCGATCCCCCTCCCACCTCCCTTTCCACCTGATCCCTCTGGGTCTTCCCAGTGCACCAGGTCCGAGCACTTGTTTCATGCATCCAACCTGGGCTGGTGATCTTTTTTTTTTTTTTTAATCTAGAATTAGTGACAGAAAGCAAATCAATAAATGTCTGGGATGTGGATTTAAAAAAATAAAGGCTCACCACCTTCAAAACAGGAAAATTCTAGCCAGAAAGTTCTCCCTACCAACATTAGCTAGATTAAATGACTCCAAAAAAAAAAAAAAAAAAAAGCTATCATATTTTGGCAATTTAAAGCTTCCAGAATAAAAGTCAATTAACTAAGCAGTCAACTTAAAGTTGACCATTAGAGAGAGGAAACTGGATTCGGCATTCCCAGTCAGATTTTTTTAATATATTTTTTTATTGAAGGATAA
The DNA here is from genome assembly GCA_020226075.1 of Hydropotes inermis. Classification (NCBI taxonomy): domain Eukaryota; kingdom Metazoa; phylum Chordata; class Mammalia; order Artiodactyla; family Cervidae; genus Hydropotes; species Hydropotes inermis. The sequence continues at coordinate 8,411,513 of CM035290.1, forward strand.
TTGTCTTACAAAATTTCGTTGTTTTCAGTCAAACCTCAACATGAGTAAGCCATAAGTATGCAAATGTCCCCGCCCTTTTGAACCTCCCTCCCATCTCCGTCCTATCCCTCTCTTCTAGATTGGTACAGAGCCCCTGTTTGAGTTTCCTGAGCCACACAGCAAATTCCCATTGGCTATCTATTTTACATATGGTAACGTAAATTTCCATGTTACACTTTCTATACATCTCACCTTCTGCTCCACCCTCCGCATGTCCATAAATCTATTCTCTATGTCTGTTTCTCCATTGCTGCCCTGTAAATAAATTCTTCAGCACCATTTTTCTAGATTCTGTATATATGAATTAGAATATGGTATTTCTCTTTCTCTTTCTGACTCACTTCACTCTGTAAAATAGGTTCTAGGTTCATCCACCTCATCAGAACTGACTCATATTCATTCCTTTTATGGCTGAGTAATATTCCATTGTATATATGTACCACAACTTCCCTATCCATTCATCTGTTGCTGGACATCTAGGTTGCTTCCATGTACTAGCTATTGTAAATAGTGCTGCAATGAACAATGGGATACATGTGTTTTTTTCAATTTTAGTTTCCTCAGGGTATATGCCTAGGAGTGGGATTGCTGGGTCATATGGTGGTTTTGTTCCTAGTTTTTTAAGGAATCTCCATACCATCTACCATAATGGCTGTATTAATTTACACTCCCAGCAACAGTGCAAGAGCATTCCCTTTTCTCCAGCATTTGTTTGTAGACTTTTTGATGATGTCCATTCTGACCAGTGTGACATGATATCTCATTGTATTTTTGATTTACATTTCTCTAATAATGAGTGATTTGAGCATCTTTTCATGTGTATGTTAACCACCTGTATGTCTTCTTTGGAGAAATGTCTGTTTAGGTCTTTTTCCCACTTTTTGATTGGGTTATTTGTTTTTCTGGCATTGAGTTGTATGAGCTGCTTGTATATTTTGGAAATTAATCCTTTGTCAGTTGTTTCATTTGCTATTATTTTCCCCCATTCTGAGGATTGTCTTTTCACCTTGCTTGTAGTTTCCTTTGCTGTGCAAAAGATTTTGAGTTTAATCAGGTCCCACTTGTTTACTTTCGTTTTTATTTTCTTTATTCTAGGAGGTGGGTCATAGAGGATCTTGCTTTGATTTATGTCATCAAGTGTTCTGCCTATATTTTCCTCTAAGAGATTTATAGTTTCTGGTCTTACATTTAGGTCTTTAATCCATTTTTAGTTTATCTTTGTGTTTGCTGTTAGGAAGTGTTCTAATTTCATTCTTTTACATGAAGCTGTCCATTTTTCCCAGCACTATTTATAGAAAAGGCTCTCTTTGCCCCATTGTATATTCTTGCCTCCTTTGTCAAAAACAAGGTACCCATAGGTGTGTGGGTTTATTTCTGGGCTTTCTATCATGTTCCATTGGCCTGTATTTCTGTTTTTGTGCCAGTACCATACTGTCTTGATGACTGTAGCTTTGTAGTATAATCTGAGGTCAGGAAGGTTAATTCCTCCAGCTCCATTCTTCTTTCTCAGACCACTTTGGCTATTTGGGGTCTTTTGTGTTTCCATATGTATTGTGAAATTTTTGTTCTAGCTCTGTGGAGAATGTCATTGGTAATTTGAGAGGGATCACATTGAATCTGTAGACTGTATTTGTTAGTATAGTAATTTTCACAATTTTGATTCTTCCTACCCAGGAACATGGAATATCTCTCCATCTTCTTATGTCATCTTTGTATTCTTTCATCCATGTCATAATTTTCTGTGTACAGTTCTTTTGTCTCCTTAGGTAAGTTTATTCCTAGATATTTAATTTTGTTGTTGTTGCAATCGTCAATGGGATTGATTCCTTAATTTCTCTTTCTGATTTTTCATTATTGGTATATAGAAATACAAGTGATTTCTGTTTATTGATTTTGTATCCTGTAATTTTGCTAAATTCACTGATTGGCTCTAGTAATTTTCTGATACTATGTTTAGGGTTTTCTATGTAGAGTATCATATTGTCTGCAAAGATTGAGAGCCTTATTCTTCCTTTCCAATCTGGTTTCATTTTATTTCTTTTTCTTCTCTGATGGCTGCACCTAGGACTTCCAGAACCATGTTGAATAATAGTGGTGAAAGTGGACACCTTTGTCTTGCTCCTGATCTTAGGATTAATGCTTTCAGTTTTTCACCATTGAGAATACTGTTTGCTGTAGGCTTACCATATATGGCCTTTACTATGTGGAGGTAGGTTCCTTCTATGCCCATTTTTTTGAAGAATTTTAATTGTAAATGGGTACTGAATTTTGTCAGAGGCTTTTTCTGCACCTTTGAGATGATCATATGGTTTTTATCTTTCAATCTGTTAATATAGTTTATCACATTGATTGATTTGCATATATTAAAGAATCCTTGCATTCCTGGAATAAACCTACCTTTATCATGCTTTATGAGCTTTTTGATTTGTTGCTGAGTTCTGTTTGCCAAAATTTTGTTGAGGATATTTGCATCTATGCTCATCAATGATTTTGACCTGTAGTTTTCTTTTTTTGTGTTGTCTTTGTCTAGTTTTGGTATCAGAGGGATTGTGGCCTCATAGAATAAGTTTGGAGGTGTTCTTTCCTCTGCAATTTTTTGAAAGAGTTTTAGAAGGATAGGCATTAGCTCTTCTCTAAATGTTTGATAGAATTCTCCTGAGAAGCCGTCTGGTCCTGGGCTTTTGTTTTGGGGAGATTTTTTTTTTTTTTTTATCACAGCTTCAATTTCAGTACTTGTAGGAGATCCAAGCAGTCCATCCTAAAGGAAATCAGTCCTGAATATTCATTGGAAGGACTGATACTGAAGCTAAAGCTCCAATATTCTGGTCAGCTGATGTAAAGAACTAACTCATTGGAAAATACCCTGATGCTGGGAAAGATTGAAGGTAGGAAAAAAAGGGGACAACAGTTCATGAGATGGTTGAATGGCATCACTGACTCATTGAACATGAGTTTGAGTAAGCTCCAGGAGTTGGTGATAGACAGAGAAGCCTGGGGTGCTGCAGTCCATATGGTTACAAAGAGTAGGACACAACTGAGTGAATGAACTGAAATGAATTGGGTTGTTCATAATTTCTATTTCTTCCTGGTTCAGTCTTGGAAGATTGACCTTTTCTTAGAATCTGTCCATTTCTTCCATGTTATCCAATTTTCTTTTTTTTTTTTTTTGCCATATAGTTGTTCATAATAGCCTCTTATAATCCTTTGTATTACTGCATTTTCTGTTGTAACCTCTCCTTTTTCATTTCTAATTTTGTTGATTTGATTCTTCTTTTTTCTTGATGAGTCTGGCTAAAGGCTTGTCAATTTTGTTTATCTTCTCAAAGGACCAGCTTTTAGTTTTATTAATTTTTACTATTGTTTCTTTCATTTCTTTTTCATTTCTTTATACTTGAATCTTTATGACTTCTTTCCTTCTACTAATTTTGGTGTTTTATTTTTTTGTTGTTGTTCTTTTTCCTGTTGTTTTAGGTGTAAAGTTAGGTTGTCTATTCAATGTTTTTCTTGTTTCTTGAGGTAGAATTGTATTGCTATAAGCTTCCCTCCTTCCTAGAACTGCTTTCACTGCATCCCATAGGTCTTGAGTTGTCATTTTTTCATTGTCATTTATTTCTAGAATTTTTTGATTTCCCATTTGATGTCTTCAGTAACTTGTTGGTTATTTAGAAACATGCTGTTTAATCTCCATGTGTTTGTGTTTCTGTTTTTTTTTTTTTTGTAATTGATATCTAGTCTCATAGCATTGTGGTCAGAGAAGATGCTTGATATGATTTCAATTGCCTTAAATTTACTGAGGTTTGATTTGTGACCAAGGATGTGGTCTATCCTGGAGAATGTTCCATGTGCACTTGGGAATGAGGTATACCTTGCATTTGGATGGAATGTCCTGAAAATATCCATGAGATCCATCTCATCTAATGTAACATTTAAGACTTGTGTTTCCTTATTAATTTTCTGTTTTGATGATCTGTCCATTGGTGTGAGTGATGGATTAAAGTCTCCTATTTGTATTACTGTCAGTTTCCGACAGTATGTCAGACAACTCTATGTCTGAGTTGTCTCAGACAACTTATTTTTTGTACTGAGGTGTTCCTATATTGGGTGCATAGATATTTACAATTGTTATGTCTTCCTCTTGGATTGATCCCATGATCATTATGTAGTATCCTTCCTTATCTCTTATAATCTTCTTTATTTTAAGGTATATTTTGTCTGATATTTTTCCAGCTTTCTTTTGCTTCCCATTTGCAAGGAATATATTTTTCCATCCTCTCACTTTCAGTCTATATGTATCTTGAGGTCTGAAGTGAGTTTCTTGTAGACAGCAGATGTATGGGTCTTGTTTTTGTATCCATTCAGCCAGTCTGTGTCTTTTGGTTGAAGCATTTAATCCATTTACAATTAAAGTAATTATTGATATATATATCCCTATTGCCATTTTTTCTTATGTTTGGGGTTGATTTTGTAAGTCTTTTTTCTTCTATTGTATTTCTTGACTATATAACTCCCTTTAACATTTGCTGTAATTGGTTTGGTGGTACTGAATTCTCCTAACTTTTGCTTGCTGAAAAGCTTTCTATTTCTCCATCAGTTTTGAATGAGATCCTTGCCAGGTACTGTAATTTTGGTTGCAGAGTTTCTGCTGAAAGATCAGCTGTTAAGTGTATGGGGTTTCCCTTGTATGTTACTTGTTGCTTCTTTACTACTTTTAATATTCTTTCTTTGTATTTAGTCTTTGTTAGTTTGACTAGTATGTGTCTTGGGGTGTTTCTCCTTGGGTTTATCCTGTATGGGACTCTCTGTGCCTCTTGGACTTGACTATTTCCTTTTTCATGTTGGGGAAATTTTCAACTATAATCTCTTCAAAAAATTTCTCATACCCTTTCTTTTTTTCTTCTTCTTCTGCAACCCCTATAATTCGAATGTTGGTGAGTTTGAAATTGTCCCAGAGGTTACTGAGACTATCCTCCGTTCTTTTCTTTCTTTTTACTTTATTCTGCTCTTCAGAAGTTATTCCCACCTTTTTATCTTCCAGCTCACTGATTTGTCCTTATGCTTCAGACATTCTGCTATCGATTCCTTCCAGAGTATTTTTACTTTCAGTAATTGTGTTGTTTGTCTCTGTTTATTCTTTAATTCCTCTTGGTTTTTGTTAATTGATTTTTGCATTTTCTCCATTTTGTTTTCAAGGCTTTTGATCATCTTTACTATTTTTATTCTGAATTCTTTTTCAAGTAGTTTGCCTATTTCCTCTTCATTTATCCGGACTTCTGTGTTTCTAGTTTGTTCCTTCATTTGTGTTCCTTCATTTGTGTTCCTTCATGCCTTTTTATATTTTTGTTTCACTTATTGTATTTGAGGTCTCCTTTTACCAGGCTTCAAGGTTGAATTGTTTCTTCTTCTTGGTTTCTGCCCTCCTAAGGCTGGTCCAGTGGTTTATGTAAGCTTCGTGTAGGGTGAGCTTGTGCGGGGTTTTTGTGTTTGCTTTCCTCTGATGGGCGAGGCTGAGCGAGCTGATGATCCGGTAGGCTGATGACTGGGGTTGTGTGTTTGCTTTGTTTGTTGTTTGGATGAGGTGTCCTGCACAGGGTGTGACTGGCGATTGGGTGATGCTGAGTCTTGTATTCAGGTGGTTTCCTCTGTGTGAGTTCTCACTATTTATGCTCCCTAGAGTTAGTGCGGAGAAGGCAACGGCACCCCACTCCAGGACTCTTGCCTGGAGAATCCCATGGACGGAGGAGCCTGGTAGGCTACAGTCCATGGGGTCGCTAAGACTGAACGACTTCACTTTCACTTTTCACTTTGATGCATTGGAGAAGGAAATGGCAACCCACTCCAGTGTTCTTGCCTGGAGAATCCCAGGGATTGGGGGGCCTGGTGGGCTGCCGTCTATGGGGTCGCATGGAGTTGGACACGACTGACATGACTTAGCAGCAGCAGAGTTAATTCTCTGGTAGTCTAGGGTGTTGGAGTCAGTGTTCCCACTCTAGAGGCTCAGGGCTTGGCTTCTTCTCCTTCTGTGGTTTTCTAAGCTCTTTTAAGTCAGGGAATAAGGGAGACTCTGGAACTTTTCTTGCTGCAGTCACCAGTGCCACTAGACACCGGCATCTGCAAATCCTTATCGCATGGATAACTTTATCTATCCTGCCACATTGTTATCCAGAAATCTGTAATCCAGTTAATCCTTTGATTCCAAGGGAAGAACTTTTTTTTAAAAAACCGCTGATGCCAAAGTTCTATGTGAATAGGTTCTGATTTAATTTATATTGAATTTAATTCATATTAATTTAATTTAACTCATAGTTAATTAATTTAATTCAAATTCTTGAGTCAGAGCAAGTCATTAATTTTTCTTTATAAAGTTCATCTGGTATTTCTAAAATACAGCCAGATTTAGGAACCACTGTGATGAATCTCTATTGCCTATTAACCCAAGCTAGAACTCCTGTAGCAGACACTTCAGGTGCTCTCCCCAGATTTTTTGTTTTTTTTTTTAATTTTATTGAAGCTTAGTTGATTTACAATGTTGTGCTTAATTTCTGCTATATAGCAAAATGACTTGTTATACATATACATATATTCTTTTCATATTTTTTCCATTATGGTTTATCTCAAGATATTAAACACAGTTCCCTATGCTATATAATAGGATTTTGTTATTTATCCATCAATACTAGTTTGCATCTGCTAATCTCAGGACTGGAAGTTAAAAATTAGCAGATATAAATACCAGTCAGATTTTTTAGAGTCTCCCTGTTAAATATGAATGCATAATCATAGTTAATGAGACATTTATGGAAAATATGAAAAAAGAAAAGAAAAAATGGACCCAAACAGCAAGACAAAATTCAAATCATCCCAGAAAAAAATAGAAAATTTAAGCTCAGAATGCAATTGTGTTTAGAAAGTTTTGATTGGTATACACAGAAAAAATATAAGATATTTCATTTTTAGAAGTAAAAATTTTAGAAAATAAGATCAGGGCCCTTAAGAAAGAAAACTGAAACAAGATAAATGTCTTGAAATCTATTCACAAATGCAAATAAAACTCAGTAACACAAAAGCACTAAGAGTAAATACATCAGACACTTGGAGCAATGACACAGGGTATGCAACTTTCAACTGACAACAATCACAGACTACAGAGTGGAAGATATTGTTAAATGAGTAATGAAAATTTCCCCAGTGTTTAGTAATGTAAGCCTCCAGATTCAAAGGGTATATATGCTTCTAGAAGCAGGTATGGTAAATGAAAAATCAGAGCAAAAAAGATTTAGCATTGTCACATATCATTCTGAAATTTCGCTACAAATATAGAGGTTAGATTGCTAAATCTAAAAACCAATTCACTATTCATTTCTTAATTTTTCTGCATAAATATTTAGTCCTTGAATTATTTCCTCCTTGTTTTTAAACTGGATTTTTAAATTTTAACTTTTTAAAACCAATTTCATTTTAGTATAATATTCTTATCAAAAAATTCAGTTTTCAATTTTTAAATTCAAATGAATTTTGAAAATTCAATACTTAATATATTTATACACAAATACACACAGAGTTATAGAACCAATAACACTGTCTAATTTTAAAACAATTTTAGCACCCAAAAAGTGAGCCTACTATCAATGAGAAATCATTTCTTATCCCTTCCCATTAGCCCTGGGCATACATTAATCTACTTTCTGTTTCCATATAGCTGCCTACTCTAAATATTTTATATAAATGAAATAATATATAATCATTTGTGTCTGACACTTTTCACTTATAAAGTTTTAGAGCATCATTCATTCATGTAGTACTTATTAATACTTTATTTTTATATTATTCTGTTTAAACAATTTATAGTACATTATTTGTCCATTCATTTGTCAATAAGCATTTGAGTTCTTTCCACTCTTTGACTATTGTGAATAATACTAGCTTAAATATTTATGTATAGATTTTTATGTATACATTTGTTTTCATTTCTCTTGGGTAATTTTCAAGGGTTGGGATTGCTGGGTCATATGGTAACTCTATTTTTAACAATTTGAGAAATTGCCAAGCTATTTTATAAAGTAACTGTGTGATTTTACATTTCCATAAGAGAAGTGAGAAGAAATATGTTATTATACTGCCTTTTTCAATCACGCACATAATTACCTTTTCCTGTGTTCTTTTATATTCATGTAGATTAGAGTTACTGCTTGGGATCATTTCCTTTCAGCCTGAAGAATTTTGTATTTCTTGTAAGACAAATCTGCTCACAAAATATCTCAGGTTTAGTTCATCTAGGAATATCCTTATTTACTCTTCATTTTGAAGGAGAATTTTGCTGCATAGAGATTACTTGGATAATTTTTTTTTTTTCCCTTCCTTTGAGCACTTTGAAGTCATCCACTCCCTTCTGGTCTCCACTTTTTTTCTGATGAGAAATTATGAGAAATAAATTTTTATCTTATTTACCTTTTTCTTCGATTTTTTTTTCCTTATTTCTTCCAAGTTAATTGCTTTTTCATTGACTTTCAATAATTTAATTATATGTCTGTATATCAGACCCTTTTATCCTGCTAGGAGTTTTTTGAGCTTCTTGGATGGAGATTACTATTATGAAGAGAAAGAATTTGGGAGGTTTTCAATCACTTGTTTACATATTTTTTCTTCCCCATCCTCTCTTCTCTCCTGTTATTAACATTAAGTATTCATTGATACATTAATGGTGTTCCATGTTTCTCTTAGGCTTTGTTCAGTTTTTTTGCATTCTCTCTTTTCCCGATTGTATAAATTGTATTGATTGATCTTCAGTATCATTGAATTCTTTCCTGTCAGCTCACATCTCCTGTTGAATTCTGGGATGAAATTTTCATTTCATTTATTTTACTTTTTAAATCCAGAATTTCCATTCATTTTTGAATAGTTTCCCCATCTTTATTTGAAATTATCTATTTGGTGAGACTTTCCTTTAAGTGCTTGAAAATGGTTTCCCATGGTTCTATGATCACATATAACAACTGCTTTGAAATCTGCGTCTGCTAAGTTGAACACTGGGGAACTCCTTAAATGCATATTCTATTGTCTCTTTTTCCTGAGTATGGGTAACACTTTGCTTCCTTTGGCATGTCACATAATATTTCGGTGAAAACTGAATACTTATATAATGTTATAGCAATTCTGGATTCTAATTTCTTGTTCTTCAGGGCTTATTGTTATTGCTCTTTTTGTTCATTTGTATGTTTGCTCAGTGAATTCACTGCTCTGATTCTGTGAGATCCATATCTCCCATGGTGTACAGCCTCTTGATGTCCATGATCAATTTATTTTCTTTATTTTTATTTTTAAGCTTAATGTCCTAGCATTCACTCCTATGTCAGCATATAGTAATGATCAACCATTGATCTTTTAGAGGATGGGCTAGGTCACACTGTTCCATTGCTGTCTGACTTGAGGATTGATTTTAGATTTCTTGAAGTTTACAGTCTGTCCTACATTCACCCAGGGATTTGAATGTACTGTCCTCATGAGCTCCTAAGGCAGTGCATTAATTTTGGAGATGCAATATGCAACTTGAGGATTCTAAATTGATTTCCTTATGCCATCCTTGCCTGAACACAACTTAGAAATATTCCCAGATACTTAAGATATTTTTATCTCAGTTTGTATACCTATAATGTAGAGAATGTAGAAAAATTTACTCTAACAATTTTAGAAACTTATTATACAATCATATTAATTTTCAAATGTACTTCTATACCAGATAAATCACTTTTAAAAATTAATCTGTAGAAATGCACACATGAAAAAATGATCCCTCATGTTATCCTTTATAATTTTACTCATTTTCCTTACACCCAAATCCCATTGAAACTCCTAGGACCTCTAATCATTCTTCATTTCTATTATTTTATCACTTGAAGACAGTTTTATAAATAGAATAATATAGTATGTAACATTTTATGATTGTTTTGTTTTCACTCAAAATATCGATAATTCTTTGGAAATTCTTCTAGGTTCTTATGAGTATCAATACTTTAATTCTTTTTATTG
>CM035290.1:8421674-8463302 GCA_020226075.1 Hydropotes inermis
TTTTATTTATTTATTTATTTTATTAGTTGGAGGCTAATTACTTTACAGTATTGTAGTGGGTTTTGTCATACATTGACATGAATCAGCCATGGGTTTACATGTGTTCCCCATCCCGATCCCCCCTCCCACCTCCCTCTCCACCCAATCCCTCTAGGTCTTCCCAGTGCACCAGGTCCGAGCACTTGTCTCATGCATCCAACCTGGGCTGGTGATCTGTTTCACCCTAGATAATATACATGTTTCGATGGTGTTCTCTAGAAACATCCCACCCTCGCCTTCTCCCACAGAGTCCAAAAGTCTGTTCTATACATATACAACTTCTCTAGGCATTTAGCTGCAAAATATTGTATCAACCCAGCTTTTCATTTTTATCAGATAAATGCAGGACAGTTGCTGGATTTCATGGCAATTACATATTCAATTTTTAGAAATTTCCACACTGTTTTCCAAAGTGGTATTACCATTACCAGAATTTGGTGTGATCACTTTTTTTTTTTTTAGCTATTCTTTTCATGTGCTTATTGTCATCTATTTATCCTCTTTAGTGAAACATTTGTTGAGGTCTTTCTATTTTCAAATTATATTTTTCTTTGTTTTGTTTTTATGGTTGTGTTTTGAAAGTCCTTTATGTATTCTAAATACAAGTCCTTTTCCAGATTATGGCTTAAAAATATTTTCTTCAGGAATGTAGTTCTTTTCCTCCCTTTAATAGGATCCTTCACAGAACAAATGTTTTTAATTTTATAAAGTCCAGATTATCATTTCTCATTTTGTAGACTGTGTTTTTCAGTGAAATCTAAATATACTTTATCTAGTTCTATATCCCAAAGATTTTCTACTATGTCTCTTTTTAAAATTTAATTATTTTACATTTTGTCTTCAAATTTGTGATCTAATTTGTGTTAATTTTTGTATATTTTAAGTAAGATATTATGTACAATTGGTGTTCTTATTTTAAAATATGGTGCAAGCATTCTTAGCTGCTCTGTCGTGTCTGCCTCTTTGTTACCCCATGGGGTGTAGCCTGCCGGACTCCTCTGTCCATGGGATTTCCCAGGCAAAAATACATTTATGGGTTGCCTTTTCCTCCTGCAGGGAAGCTTCCAGATTTATGGATCAAACCCTCTTTTCCTGCATCGGCAGTCAGATTCTTCACTACTGAGCCACCTGGGAAGCTCTCAAAATATGGTACAATTTGTCAGTTAAATCACCTGGGATTGGCAGTTTCTTTGGGGGAGATTTAAATTATGAATTCAGTTTCCTGGATAGCTATAAGGCTATTCAATTCTCTATTTCATATTGTGTGAGTTGTAATATTTTGGGTTTTTGAGGAATTGGTTCATTTTATATAAGTTTGCAAATTAATATATGTATAGTAGTTTTTAGTATCATCTTGTTTTCATTTTAGATCAGCCAGATCTATAAAGATATCTCTTATTTCATCTATAATACTGGTAATTTTTATCTTCTCCTTTATTTTTATTTTTTGGTTAGTATTGCTAGGATTTAGCCAGTTTCACTGATCATTTCAATCTGTATTCAGAAAAAACAGCAGTGAATGTTAAAATAACTTTCACATTATGAATATAATTATATTTGTATACCTATGTATCTAAATGAACATATAATATTTTAGAATGTATTTTTTCTATAATTGCAGGAGAGGACTAAAAAGTGAATTTGAAGTTCAAATATAGATTGTCATTCAGCATGACTTCATTGATTAATGATTTCTATAAATAGGATCTATCTGGACATCAATATCATAAAAATTAAAGTTTATGTCATTATAATGAAGACAAAATATTTCCATCTCAAACATTTTATTCTCGGTGAGGCTGCCCCTGTTCACTCTATTTAAAATTGTTGCATTTGTGTAGTCATATATCTTCCATCTTCCTACTTTTTCCTTTGCATGTAACTCTACCTAATGTCTTACTTTTTTACTTTTGCTATTATCTGTCTCTTTTGACTTGGGTGTAACCTCCATGAAATAGGGCTATGCAAATTAAGTGAACAAATGTTTAATAGCAACATTCTACAGCATCATTTGCAAACAGTTTTGTCTGTATATTTTGTAGCCTGCAAATTAGGCTTAAAAAATCTATATTTGGTAAGATTATGTTAGAATTTGTTTTTCTCATTTTATTTTATAGTGTGTATCTGTTTTTCTATAATTGTAATTGAAGGACCCCTTATTTAGTACATTTAATGTGATTAAGCTCTGATTGAAACAAAATGTAATATCTTGTAAAGGAGCCAAAATAACTTATGTGCTACCCTTTTACCTGTTATTTTATTATTTACCTCTGCATCATCCTGTTGATTGCTATTATGACAAGTAAACATATTCACAGATTTCTAATCCCAAGCTATATTTATTTTATGGATATTCGAATATTTTCAATGATATCATACATAAAACTTCAAATTCATATTTATTTTCTTCAAAACTATGCTCATAATTTTCCCTACCAATTATCCCTTGTATTATATTTCATCTTATTGAGGTAAGATTCAGTTGCTTATTTCATAAATATGGTAATCATTTTGGATCACTCTATTTACCTTATTATCAATATATGCTTGCTATCAAATGTATAAATTTTATTCTCATGCATCTCTCTTTTCTTCATTCCCATTGCATGAGATTTCTGTTGCTCACTAGGCCTATTTTGGACTGCAGTTCAGCAGAAGTTTAATAAATTTGTACTTGAGATTTTTAAATTATGCTCCATAGATTTCCTCTTCTCCTACTCTGCTTTTCACTAACACCTAGAAGTAGAGAGACATGCTCAAAGAAGCAACTTTCTGATTTATTGGCACATTACCTTTAATGAACCTTTTGTAAAGGGTCATCCAAGCTTTAGTTATCTGTGTTCGAGATGCCTATATTGTCTATGCTTATATTTTGAACTGTATTCAAGAATTTCTATATATTATATTTTCAAATCTGTGATTCTAATAGCATTCTAGGCATGACTATAAAATAGCTTGGGTGAAAAAAAGGCAATAGAGTAATGTCAATTTTCTAGGAACGATACTTGAGTGTTATGTATATGGTAATAAGAAGTAATGAGAGTTCAACATGCCCTACATCATTTGATATTTACCTATCAGATATGTCAATGTGCTTCTGTTTCCCAAAGGGATGTATATAATAATTAGACTTGTGGTGATACACATATTCCTGAGTGACTATTCTGATTCTGACATAGGATAGAGCTAGAAATTCTGTTCTGATAAAAAAAATATTAAATATAACATGAATGGCCTAAAGTTGTACATTTCCCTTGAGATTCCTACTTTTAATAACCTCCAGTATCATAGATAAAACTGAGGCAGTAATCATTACAAAAATGGATTTTCTGGCAGAATTAGACATCACCTCTAAGAATCAATAATCATTTGAAGCTAACAGGGTGATTAAATGACTTTTTTATTTTACCTCATGTTGAGTTGCTTTTTAATCTTGATTTAGAGTCATACTGCTGGAAATAAAGATAAACTGAGGACTTAGAACTATAGGGCAGCAACATAAGGCCTTTCACTTACAAAGGTTAAAGGCTTCTTTCCTTCAATAAAAGCATTTCTAGACAATCAATGCTTTCTAAAGGAAAAACTGAATCCTCAAGGTACAGTATAAATGCTATCACCTAGGGCTGCTATTTCCTTTTAAAGATCTGAACCATTAGCTTTGCTGTGGCAGGTGCTGTATATATTTTTATTTAATAATTTGCTATTCCAGTGATTCTGGAGAATGCCTTTGTATTGGCTGATAATATTGTCATTAATTCTTTTCATCTGTGTAGCTTATCCCTCCTGTCTATTTATAGTCCAAAAGAGAACTGTTTTAAGTAGTCAGGAAGGTAACTCTGCCTTTCAAATATTTTCTATCACATGTAGGAAATGCTGTCAGTTATCGACTGTGACATCATTTGCATTATCAGCTGCAATGTGAGCAACTATATTGACTAAGGGGTTGTTTAACACATATTCTAATAATGTATTTAGTATTTAGACTTTTAGTATTTCTTACCTTCATCTTAAATATGATTTAAATATAGTTTCTTTAGTTGTGTGATTATATAATTTTTTTTGGCCATTTTTTTTATTTGTAGTGAATGATTATGTAATTTTTAATAATGCTTGTATTTAACATTAAGCTCACAAAATTATTGAAAATATGGCAGGTTCTTACAAAGTGGTATGAGCTAGTTCAAACACACCACTCCTATCTGTACATTTAGAATGAGACATTTGAGCATGATATTTTATTTTTAATGATATTTGGGGATTATTGTAAACTAAACTTTTTATAAGTGTGACAATGTCATTTTAGGTAGTGTTAAGTAAAAGAGACACTGTCTTTAAAGATACGCACTGAAATTTTATATATGTTTATATGTATCAGTGATTATGAATCATGTGTATAGGAGGACTCACAATACTATTCTGAGTAATTACATTTACTAAAAAGTGTTTCCATAAAAAGTGAAAAAATATTAATTTTCCAAATTCCAGGGACACAAAAAAGTACGAAGAGGTGTCCAGTCTCCAGAACATTATTATACTTATATAGCTTTTAAGCCTATAAATATTTGTTATACTTTTGATAAGAAGCTTAGAATGATCTATGATTGCAAAGGATGAGGAGAAACTAAATCCATCTGGGGAACCAAGAAGGCCTTCATGCAGAGGAGGGTCCTAATATATGTATGTGAATTTGGCAGATGATAAATGATGATAGGAATGTTTCACACAATAATCCTTATGTGCAGAAAATGGAGTTTTGAAAATGTATGATATAATGGAGAATAGTAAAAGAACAGTTTGAACTTATTGTTTCTTCCAGATTATATTTTTTATTGAAAATAAGTGTTTACATTATGATTTAGCATAATATTTTGTTCTATTAATATGTCAAGTTTGAATTTGGGCCTGTATTTTTTAAATTATCAAGTATTTTTATTTGAAAGGTACTGTTATGTTAAAAGTGCATGGAATAAATCAGCTGTCTTTGCACATAAAGCTAGCTACTGAAATGACTTTCTGTGAACTAAATTATTCAAAGCCCCAGTTGAGATGTAAATTATGTGTTTCAATAATAGAAAAGAACTTATAGTTCCCATTATTGGGTTACTGACTGAGGAAAATTTTAGCCTTGCTGTCCAAAGAATCTTCAATCATGCTGCTAAGAGCATTTCATAATTTAAGCATAAAGTTTAACCAAAGCATGAGCCCTTAAAAAACCTATGTTAAGATAAACTCTAAAACACTGTTAGAACTATCTATAGATGCTAACCAACATATAACCAACTCTAGGGATTCTTGTCCAAATGGAAACATAAAGGTGGATATAATTTGAAAACATTCCCTTGTAATTTTAATAAACTTTTCTCATATTATACTTTGAATTCATTGAGGATCTTTGAAGCAATGTAAATAAAAGAAGTGCATACAAAATATTAAAATATTTTGGGGAAGGTACAGGCAATGAAACATATTCCAAATTTTGACATTTTTTATTTTTATAAATACTTATATTTGAAGAGTAGAAAAACTAAGATGAAGGTAATTAAAGGGACCAAAAAAAAAGATAGAAAAAAATATAAAAGAAAAATATGGGGCTCCATGAAAAAGAAAAATAGCAATCAGAGGGAACAACATTGGGACCAGAGAAAGAAGAATGGTCATAGTCATAGAAGTAGTTTCACTACTCCACTACTTTTTATATTTATCTTATTTATTATTATTTTGTCATTTGCTCTTAAAAATTAGTTTTATTCTCACTCTTATACCTAATAATTGTTAGAAAAAGCAAATTGTTTTATGAGATTTATATTATAATGAAAACCATCTTTCTTATGCATCACTCTTTCCACAGTTTTAGTTTCTGGTTTACTGAAGCAGTGAGTTTATGCTATTTTACTTAAAATATTTTTGTACTACTTTGTGATTTTCCAATCTATCCCCTCTGTCCATATACTGGTAACCAAAGTACATGGCTCCATCACTTCATGACAAATATATGGAGAAAAAGTGAAAACAGAGACAGAATTAATTTTCTTGGGTTCCCAGATCACTGCAGATGGTGACTACAGTCATGAAATTTAAGATGCTTGCTCCTTGGAAGGAAAGCTATGACACACCTAGACAGCATATTAAAAAGCAGAGATATCACTTTATTGATGAAGGCCCATACAGTCAAAGCTATGGTTTTCCCAGTAGTTAAGTACATATGTGAGTGACTGAAAGTCATGTTCAGCACTTTATGACCCCATGGACTGTAGTCCACCAGTGTCCTCTGTCCATGGAATTCTTCAGGCAAGAATGCTGAAGTGAGTTGTCACTTGCTTCTCCAGGGGATCTTCCCAATCCAGGAATTGAATGTATGTCTCCTGCATTTTAAGTGGGTTCTTTACCATCTTAGCCACCAGGGAAGGAAATATGAAATAAAGAAGGCTGAGTGCCAAAGAATTGATGCTTTGAACACTGGTGCTGGAGAAGACTCTTGAGAGTCCCTTGGACTGCAGGGAGATCCAACCAGTCCATCCAAAGGAAACCAGTCCTGAATATTCATGGAAGGACTGATGCTGAAGCTGAAACTCCAATCCTTTGGCCACCTGATGTGAAGAGATGACTCACTGGAAAAGACCCTGATGCCGGGAGAGATTGAGGGCAGGAGGAGAAAGGGGGCAACAGAGGATGAGATGGACAAGAGTTTGAGGAAAGTCCAGGAAATGGTGAAGGACAGGGAAGCCTGGCATGCTGTAATCCACGAGTTTGCAAAGAATTGGACACAGCTTAGATACTGAGTAACAATAAACTATATTGTTGGATTTTCATATAATCTTACTTCAAGATCTATAAAATCCCTAAGATGAAATGGGAAAATCCACTTTCAACATCCTCTCATACACCAATATTGATTTCTTTAATTTTGTCAGGTTATTAATATAGATTAATAGCATTTTTCAATTCTTAATAATGACTGAAAATATTATTCAATTGGAGGCATGTAGTGTACTAGGATTTTATTTCCTCTTTATCATTTGCTTGTTTAGTTTTCTTCATACGTGATTACAATCCCGTCCTCCAGCTTGCTGGAAACTGTAAATTTATATTTGTCTTCCAGACACACCCCAACATTCTATCCCTGACAGGGTTTGCTTTTCTCCAGACTTGGCTGTAATCCTAAAGTGTCCCTGTGTCGTTACCCCGAGGATTCTTTTCATCTTTTTTCCTTTGCTGGATAACAGTTTCTTCCCTTTCCTTTCTCGCCTTTCCTGACCAAGTTATCCTTCATCTTTATGAGAAAGATTTTATAGAAGTTAAAGTTTCAAGACATTGTTCATCTAAAAGAGTCTTTGGTCTACTGCCTATCTGACTCTTAATTTATCTGAACATAAAATTTTAGGTTAAAAAGATCCTTAGAGTTTTCAAGGTATTTCTCAACTGTTCTCTACCTTCTAATTCTGATATTGTTAAAAATCCAATGCGATTATAATTTCTTGAGTTTTAGTTTGTGACCTTTTAGTTCAGTGGGAGTGTTTTTTTAGTCTCTAGAGTTCTAAAATTTCATAATGTTATATATTCATGGGAGCATTTTAAACTTCCTTTTCCCTGTCAATCAGTAGGCCCTTTTAATCTAGACATTTGAGTCTTCCTATCAATAATATTTGGACTGCTCTGGTGTCTCAGATGATAAAGAATCACCTACAATGCAGGAGATGTGTGTTCAATCCCTGGGTCAGGAAGTTCTCCTGAAGGGAATGTCTACCCACTCCAGTATTTTTTTAACTAAATTTATTTATTTTTTAATTGAAGGATAATTGCTTTTCAGTATTGTGTTAATTTCTGCCAAACATCATTGTGTTACCCAGACTCATGGTAAAACTAATAAAATAATAACAATATTAAATAGTTTTATTGCATTTTAAACATTTACATCATTAAGCTCTCTGCGCTTCATTTTCTTTGTCTCTGGATGGATGTAGTAATAGTATTAACCTTGTAAGATGTTAGAAAAGTGCCTACTGCTTATTTTTAACTATTACTGAAACTGTCTTATGCGAGGATGAAAGGCATAAAATTGAACTATGTGATACTATCAATGTCTAAAAGCAGCCATGGAGGAAACTCTTGCTCTCTCAAACTCTACTTTTCACATTCTTTCTCCTAAACACACACACACACACACACTTGTAGAAATGCTTGGGGATTCTTGGAAAAGGAAACTAAATTACACAAATAAATCTTCAAGATGGTTTAAAGTAACAGCACAAATACATGCTAGTGTTGGCATATATTTAAAGAATTAAATTCCTGTATAGCATATCAATGTTTGCAGAGGCTAAAAGTTTATGTCCTTCAGAATTATAAAATAAGGGACTATATTTGGAATACACATGCTGAGATGTAGACAAGCATTGGATTTGAAACAAAACAAAGCATAACCTTAATACCCTTAGAAGATTCTTACAATGGAAGTCTTTATGCTAAAGCTTAGTCTTAATTCTAGCCTTGCTCTTTAATGTCTAACTTAAGAGGGACAATTCATCATTCAAAGGTCTGGTGAGTGCCTACTATGTGCACAACTGTAGAGCAGCAGAGTCGGTACCTCTGACATTTTGATGTTTGATCTGATTTGCTGTCACCTGTCTTTCAGGCTCCCCCGAGAGAGAAAATGTGGAAGTAGCAAGCTCTATGCTCTATTCAGGGAAATCTTAAGGAGACCTAGCAGTTTAGGCTGACAACCTGAAATCAGACCTGACTTTTAATGGCATTTCTTTTAGAATGAGCATTAGTCTTTTCTCGATGCTGTTTTTTAGGTCCTTTATTGTTAGTCATTTCATTTTTACATGTTTTTACTTGAAAAAATTAATGAAAACATGATTTTCTCAGATGAATGATTGTAGTAGATCCTGACCTCAATTATTAGTACAAAGTTGTTTGAGAAATACAAACTTACAAATCTTCACTTTTATACCAGGGGAAATCTAAAGTTATTTGTAAATTTGTATTACATGTATTCTTTAAGTTTTCATTTATCCATTTCTTCAATTTAACCTTCAATTTATAAAGCTTTTCTTATTGTACTTTTCCTTTAAATTTTTTTGATTCATGTTATTTTGCTTAATTTATCTGGTCTAATGCTGAATTTTCCATTCATATATATTTGTGTTGATAGGTTATTTTTTTTTGTTTGATATTATTGTTATTTAGTTTATCATTACTCTACCCATGTAGTTTTAAGAATCATGCTAGGATTCAGATCAGGTATTCTAATTGGCAAACACAAAATAAAAATCTCTTTACATACAGTTGAAACCAAAGCAAATCTCCAGGTCTAAGGTCTGAGATTTCAAGTTTTGTATTTCAAGAATACAAAGGAATATTATCAAAATAGATGACTTTAGAAGGTTGACATATGGAGCTACATATTAGAAACCACATGGAGGTCTAATCATCCACTATACTTTCTTGGCAAGGAGAGATCTAGAGTTTGTAGTACCTGAAGTCTATAAAATTTGGGGTTCTTTAAAAAAGAGAGAAATTTATTAGTAATATAAAAATTGGGGGCTGTTCTCAAGGCCTTGGAAAGACACTTTGTAAATTAGAGATTCCAAAGCTTCAGCTTTATTTGATTCATGATAAATCCATCTCTGTGCTTGGATGACATTTCTAATGAGGGTAATTTTATATAGATTGTGTATTTTAGCATTAACAGGGAGGCCTGACGTGCTGTGATTCACGGGGTCGCAAAGAGTCGGACATGATTGAGTGACTGAACTGAACTGAACTGAACTGAATACAACTACTTGATAGAGTTATCCCAATACTGAAGTACATTATGTGCTGAGACTTCTGAAAACTGTTCTAAAATCATATTGTGGTGAGAACAGGCACTTTATTAAATTTACAGGTGCTATAATTGGAATATTTCATTGTATGGGATAGGGAAAGCTGAGCTGGGAGAAATGAGGCAAGAAATGGAGAGTAGGATTGTGATTGGAAGGCAAAATAATAAATGTGATGTTCAGAGACAAAATCCCACAGAAAAACAGTGGTTATTTCATATAAACTGTGTAAATAAATTTTCAAGAAGATTTTAATTGATAAAAATACCATTAAATAAGGGAGGCAAAAACTTATAAGTTCAAAAAAATAGCAAAAGTACAGTCATTTTCAAACATAATAATAATATGTTAAATGGCTTGGATTTAATGAGAAACTGTTCATTTTATTATCAGATGAATGTCTTAAAGTAAATCTATTCTAAAGCTGTAGAATAGATTTTTATGGGCCTCTTCCTTGGCCTACATCTGACCTGCTCCTTTTAAAAAATTAAAATGTCACATTTTTTCACCCTTAGAAATGACAGATTCATCTTTAAATGGCTTAATCCGAGGGTTAGTAATTCTACATAGAAGCATAAACCCATGACGATAGAAAAAAATCAAGAAAAAAGAGATTTGTATAAAAGAAATGATTGGTATTATAGAAGTTATTCAAAAAAGTGTGCACATATCTAAGGACCAAATAATTCTGTACCATGTCATGCAGTGAAGTGAAGTAAGAGTATTATAAATGTGCTTACACTTCTTGAGATAACATTCACTTAATTGTAAACTGACTTGAATATCATATTATCATTAGAAAAGCACTTTAAATTAAAATATGTAAGAACTAATCTTGGAAATAGACTTGTTGGGAATTTTAAAGTGTCAAGCCAAAATAATAAATTATTATGTATTTGTAGAAAAATTTTTAAACAATCATAATGCCTAGGTCAAATAACAGATGGATTGGGACAACAGATGGACAATTTCTCTCACAGACTGAATACCTAGATATCACTAGCACCCACATGGAAAATGACAGTACACTGGTCTAATTCAATAGCTAAATTATTTATTGTACATAACAGAATGGTGAGCATTTCTTTATGATTGAAATTAAGTAAACTAGACAAAATGAAATACTGTAATGAAGTAATTAAATTGATTCATGAAATGAAAATACTGAAAAGCTA
The DNA here is from genome assembly GCA_020226075.1 of Hydropotes inermis. Taxonomy (NCBI): domain Eukaryota; kingdom Metazoa; phylum Chordata; class Mammalia; order Artiodactyla; family Cervidae; genus Hydropotes; species Hydropotes inermis. Next base: position 8,432,713 of record CM035290.1, read on the forward strand.
CTAGAAATGTAGCAGGTTCTACTTATGTGGAATTATTCATTCTATTTACCCATTTTAAATTACTTTGCTAGAATTAGTGAATGTTTATATGTGGAGTTGTTTACTTAATATAGCTATCATAAACACAAGTATAAAAATATGTAAGTAGCAGTTTATAACTAGGCTGATCATTAATGAATACAATTATATGAATTTTATAGATGCTGTGGGACTAGTTGTCTATGATTTAAGTCCAAATATTAGTAAATGAAATATTTCTGTTGCTTGTGATTTTGAATCTCATGTTATATCTATAAAAGAAAATATGATAAAATTGTCTTGTTAAATATTTTTAATTATTATAATAGTACAAAAGGCAAACAAGTTAGTATTTACTCCAAAGAGATTACTATAAATGTCCAACTTGTTGCAGTAGCTATTATTTCTCATTTCTTTAAAATAGCATTGTAATACCTCTCAAAAGAGAAAAAAGAGAGCTCTGAAAAATATACTATTCTGATTAAAATATTAATATATGATAGCTATAAAAATTTAGACTAGTATTTGATTAGCAGCAATCCAGTTGGGATAGGGAGCATGGATATAAAGCCTCATACTGCATTGGACCAACACTCTAGTACTGATTCTGTTACCAGTGGGCACCAGGGGATCTATTGACCTTGAAAGGCTTATGTTTATTTTCTGCAACATGTCAGTGGTCTGACTGGTCTTATTTGATGTCTATTTTATGACTGGTATGTCTTTTTTAATTCCTATGATGCTATAATTTCATATACTGGAAATACTACAGTAGTGAAAAAGTGAGACAAAATAGTATCAACAGTCAGAAGAATACCAAAGATTTAGTAGAATGCTATTGGAACACAAGCACTGAAATACGAGATAATATTTCAGACACATGGCAGGTGACTTGAGGCACTTTGAACACAGATCTCCTTGAGAAAAGACATTACAAAGTAATAAAAAGGAGGATTTGAATCCAAAAATGTGCTGTAGGATCATTGTTCAGTCAGATCCCTTCTCTTTCACACACTCACACACACACACACCTCCCACGTATATGTATATGTACACATATATATATATACACACATATTTGTATATGTGTGTATGTGTATATATATATATATATATACACACACATACACATCAACAATGTAACTATCTATTTCAGTATTTACTGGTTGCAAAGTTTATTATGAAATCCCTATTTGGTGAAAAGAAAGGAACAGGAACCCAAATCAGGAAATTTTTAAAGTATATATTTTATGCTAACATTTGGAAAATAATGACTAAAGTAATAAATTAACAAAAATGCTACTAAAAGTGAGATCTTTAATAGGGATATTCATATTCAGTGGATATGTGGAAAAATGTAAGTTACAGAATTACAAAGAGAAAATTAATCCAGGAGACAGGAAATAAAAGTGTTTAGGTTTCTTCCCACATGAGGCATAATTTAACATTAGGGCAAAATTGGGATAATTATTTGTGCTGAGAACAGAATTTGATAATTTCCACTGCCATTGCAGTGGCAGGGGCTGGGGTCGGGCAAATAAAAGAAAAAAGCAAGAAGAAGCAATTTTACTTCACCACATTGCTTAGAACACAATTATAGTGGAGATAATGTGCAGGGGTATGCCTGGAAAAAATAAAAGTATTTGTGCAGGTACTTAAAGGTACCATAAGAGGCTGTAAATCTCTGTAGAAAACCAAAGTTTCTTACTAATATTGAACTTTGAGCAATTGGAATAAGAGATCTTGAGAAATTCCCACAGATGTTAAAATAAAATTATTCCAGGTAAGAACATCTATGTGCATAGGCAGAAAAGAATTATCAAAAGGGATTAGCAAAGAAGAGAAGAAAAACAGAATCTGAACAGAAAACATTACTTTGTCACTTCTTGTTACTGACTTTAGCAGTTCCTTAATGAGTGGGGAATTGGAAATCATTATTGATACACCTATTGTTTATTGGATTAGATGTGTTGTTTACTACTAGTTTTAGTAAGCTTTAGAGTAAAATGTATGGAGTTCTAATAATGAGTTTATCCTTCTTCTTAATTGTTTGTCTGGTATTGGTAGAGGACAAAGCAGCTCCTGACAGCTGGGCCAGTTCTGAAACTATCGGAGCTCTCCTGGCTTTATTTTGCGGTCCTAGTCCTGGTGAACACAGCTAATGAACATAAACCATTTCACGGAATGCAACATCAAGACCAGGCCACTCGGACTGTGACTGATCGAGATAAAATAAAACCACTCTGCAATCATCTCAGCAAAACAGAAACAGAACATTGTCTAAACCACAAATATACCATCCACCTAGCCTAGCATCCTATCATTCTGTGAAAGACAGATGTGTGTGTGTGTATACACACATTGATATATACATACTGCTCCTTCTTCCTGACCAGATAGAAACCAAAGCAAACAAACAAGAAAAGAAACCAAAACAAAGCCTCTTTTTTTGACTCCACACGGAAGCTACCTAAACGTGCGGGTCCTCAGTCATGTCCCATTCTTTGCCACACCATGGACTGTAGTCTACATGGCTCCTCTGTTCATGGGATTTTTCAGGCAAGAATATTAGAATGGGTTGCTATTTCCTCTTGCAGGGGATCTTCCCGACCCAGGGACCAAACCAACATCTCTGACTTCCCCTGCATTGCAGGTGGAATCTTTAAGTCACCTAACACAAACAGAAATCCTAGAAATCCCTTATGGTATTTCCATTTCCTTTAGCATGAGGTCTATATCATTGTGTCATACAATAAACCAACTTTGAATAGATACATTCCTATTGGTATTTAGCTAGAGGATGTTGACCAGTATCATAAATGAAAGTGAAGCTGCTCAGTCATGTCCGACTCTTTACAACCCCATGGATTGCAGCCTAAGAAGCTCCTCTGTCCATGGGATTTTCCAGGCAAGAATACTGGGGTGGTTTGCCATTTTTTTCTCCAGTCATAAAGATTAAGTCATTAAAAATTTCCCCTCCTCACTTTGATGTCAGAAATAGATGTCTAGATTGGAAATATTTGCCTATTTACTGCAGTCAAGAATTGGGTCCTAGGAGCTTAACTAGTTGTTCCACACATTATATCTACTAATTCACAGATATACAAGCTGTGGTGGTAATATGCAGAGAGCTGCATCTTGTTCAGCTGCCTATATACGAATGTATACTCTTCTAAGTAAAACTTTCCTATGCTCTAGGAGAGATCATAATCACTGTGTTTGGTTTGTTTGTTTCTAAGAAGCTTCCAAAAGAAAATTGAGGCTTTTGAAAAGAAATGAAATATCAGTAGTTTCTGATGCAGTACATTTTATTATTTTGCCCCCAAACTGCTCAGCAGTAGACCTGATAAGAGCTTGTACATGGTTCCTGCCCAAGTTTTTTTAAGGATTTAGCTTTGATAACTTGTTTTAAAAGCCCATGTAGATCTGTGTCTCTTTTTCTGTTTTGCATATAGCGTTATCATTAACATCTTTCTAAATTCCATATATATGTGTTAGTATACTGTAATGGTCTTTATCTTTCTGGCTTACTTCACTCTGTTTTGGACTCTGTGGGAGAAGGCGAGGGTGGGATGTTTCAAGAGAACAGCATCGAAACATGTATATTATCTAGGATGAAACAGATCACCAGCCCAGGTTGGATGCATGAGACAAGCGCTCGGGCCTGGTGCACTGGGAAGAGCCAGAGGGATCGGGTGGAGAGGGAGGTGGGAGGGGGGATCGGGATGGGGAATACATGTAAATCCATGGCTGATTCATTTCAATGTATGACAAAACCCACTACAATATTGTAAAGTAATTAGCCTCCAACTAATAAAAAAAAGAAAAAAAATAATAATAATTAAAAAAGCCCATGTAGAGATTTTGAGACATTGTGACTTATCTTTTTCTACCCATTTATCAGGTTATTTTTTGACTTCATAGAGTATTTACAATTTCACTTTTGTACAAGCTCAGAGGGAAGCAAAAATACAACCGTAGCAGAAATGCAACGTGGCTTCACCGCTAGAGGCATGTAACCTAGATCAAGACTGCCTGGGTTTGAGTGACTGATCTACCACGTGAAATAAATGTCTCCTTGTCAGTTATTTTTTTCTTTGCTCCTTAATTTGTTTTCAATATGAAGTTAATTATAGTATCCACCTTTTATAGTTTCTTCGAAAATTAAATGAGTCAATATTTGCAAAGTTACAGAACAATGCTAGCGCACAACAGGCACTGAATTAATGTTGTTAAATGTTTATAGAAAACTTTGACCACCACTGCCAGTCACAGTATGCTTAAAATCATATATTTATTAAGTGTATTTCTAGACTACTCCATGTGTTTACACTTATTCATCTCTACAGAATATGTTATTGCAAAAATGAAGAATATTGTACTGTTCTTATACACTTTTTGTCAGGTGTTTTGAAGGTATAATTTATGCAGAGTAATTTAATCTGTATGCAGCATGAAGTATAGATCAAGGTTCATTTTTGTTTTGCATATGAATATTTAATTGTTTGTATACCATTTGTTAAAAAAAATCTACCGTATTTCCATTGATTTGCTTTTGCTCCTTTGTTATAGCAATTGACTATATTTCTGTGAATTTTTCTCTAGATCATTTATTCTAATCAACAGGTATGTAAAGTTTCTTATAACCATAGTGTCTTGATTGCTATAACTAAATACTAAGCCTTAAAGTCATGTATGGTGAACTACCTATTACCTACAGATAGTTAGGCGGAGCATTGTTCTTTTTCAATTTTTGAAAATTAAGCTAACTCATTTGTCCTTCCTGTGATATTATGTTGGTTTCTGCAATACATCAACATGAATTCCCCATAGGTATACATATGACCATTTTCTCTTAAACCTCCCTCCCACCTCCCACCCCTCTGCGTCATCACAGAGCACCAAGTTTAAACTTGCTGCATCATACAGAAAATTCCCACTGGCTCTCTATTTTGTACGTGGTAATGTATATGTTTCTATGCTACTTTCTGATTTCATCCCACCCTCTCCTTCTCCTGGTATGTCCATAAGTCTATTCTCTATATCTGCATCTCCATTGCTGCCCAGAAAATACGTTCATCAATATTATCTTTCTGAATTCCATATATATGTATTAATATACAATATTTGTTTTTCTCTTTCTGACTTACTTCACTATGAATAATAGGCTCTAGGTTCATCCACCTCATTAGAATTGACTCAAATGTGTTCCATTTTATGACTGAGTAACATTCCATTTTATACATAATATGTGGAAAAGCTTCTCTGTCCATTCATGTGTTGATGGATATCTAAGTTGTTTCCATGTCCTAGCCATTGTAAGTTCAGTTCAGTTCAGTTTAGTCACACAGTCGTGTCCAGTGCTTTGCAACCTCATGGACTGCAGCAGAGCAGGCTGCCCTGGCCATCACCAAATCCCGGGGCTTACTCAAACTCATGTCCATCAAGTCAGTGATGCCATCCAAGCACTCCATTCTGTGTCATCCATTTCTCCTTCCACCTTCAATCTTTACCAACATCAGGGTCTTTTCCAAGGAGTCAGTTCTTCACATCAGGTGGCCAAAGTATTGGAGTTTCAGCTTCAGGATCAGTCCTTTCAAAGAATACTCAGGACTGATCTCCTTTAGACTGGTTGGATCTCCTTGCAGTCCAAGGGACTCTCAAGAGTCTTCTCAACACCACAGTTCAAAAGCATCAATTCTTCGGTGCTCAGCTTTCTTTACAGTCCAACTCTCACATCCATACATGATTGCTGGAAAAACCACAGTTTTGACTGGACAGAATTTTGTTGGCAAAGTGATGTCTCTGCTTTTTAGTATGCTGTTTAGGTTGGTCATAGCTTTTCTTCCAAGAAGCAAGCATCTTTTAATATCATGGCTGCACTCACCATCTGCAGTGATTTTGGAGCCCCTAAAAATAAAATCAGCCACTGTTTCCACTGCTTCCCCATCTATTTGCCAAGAAGTGCTGGGACTGGATGCCATGATCTTCGTTTTCTAAATGTTGAGTTTTAAGCCAACTTTTTCCACTCTCCTCTTTCACTTTAAGAGGCTCTTCAGTTCTTCTTCACTTCTGCCATATGGGTAGTGATATCTGCATATCTGAGTCTCACAGCAGTCTTGATTCCAGCTTGAGCTTCATCCATCCAGCCTGGCATTTCACATGATATACTTTGCATATATGTTAAATAAGCAGGGTGACAAACTACAGCCTCGATGTACTCCTTTCCTGATTTGGAACCAGTCTGTTGTTCCATGTCCAGTTCTAACTGTTGCTTCTTGACCTGATTACAGATTTCCCAGGAGGCAGGTCAGGTGATCTAGTATTCTCATCTCTTGCAGAATTTTCCAGTTTTTTGTGGTCCACACAGTCAAACTAGAGATCTCCTCAAGAAAATTAGAGATACCAGGGAACATTTCATGCAAAGATGGGATCAATAAAGAACAGAAATGGTATGGACCTAACAGAAGCAGAAAATATTAAGAAGAGGTGGCAAGAATACACAGAAGAACTGTACAAAAAAGATCATCATGACCCAGAAAATCAAGATGGTGTGATCACTCACCTAGAGCCAGACATCCTGGAATGTGAAGTCAAGTGGGCCTTAAGAAGCATCACTACAAACAAAGCTAGTGGAGATGATGGAATTCCAGTTGTTTCAAATTCCAGCTATTTCAAATCCTAAAAGATGATGCTGTGAAGGTGCTGTACTCAATATGCCAGCAGATTTGGAAAGCTCAGCAGTGGCCACAGGACTGGAAAAGGTCAGTTTTCCTTTCATTCCCTAAGAAAGACAATGACAAAGAATGCTCAGACTACCACACAATTGTACTCATCTCACATGCTAGTAATGCTCAAAATTCTCCAAGCCAGGTTTCAACAGTTTCTGAACCTTGAAGTTCCAGATGTTCAAGCTGGTTTTAGAAAAGGCAGAGGAACCAGAGACAAAATTGCCAACATCTGCTTGATCATTGAAATAGAAAGAGAGTTCTATTTCTGCTTTATTGACTATGCTAAAGGTTTTGACTGTGTGGATCCCATTAAACTGTGGAAAATTCTGAAAGAGATGGGAATAGCAGACCACCCGACTTGCCTCTTGAGAAATCTGTATGCAGATCAGGAAGCAACAGTTAGAATAGGACATGAACAACACACTGATTCCAAATAGGAAAAGGAGTACGTCAAGGCTGTATGTTGTCACCCTGCTTATTTAACTTATATGCAGAGGACATCATGAGAAACACTCAGATGGATGAAGCATAAGCTGGAATCAGCATTGTTAGGAGACATATCAATAACCTCAGATATGTGGATGACACCACCCTTATGGCAGAAAATGAAGAAAAACTAAAGAGCTTCTTGATGAAAGTGAAAGAGGAGAGTGAAAAAGTTGGCTTAAAGCTCAACATTCAGAAAACTAAGATCCTGGCATCCAGTCCCGTCACTTCATGGCAAATAGATGGGGAGACAGTGCAAACAGTGTCAGACTTTATTTTGGGGGGCTCCAAAACCACTGCAGATGGTAATTGCAGCCATGAAATTAAAAGATGCTTACTCATTGGAAGGAAAGTTATGACCAACTTAGACAGCATATTAAAAAGCAGAGACATTACTTTGCCAACAAAATTCTGTCTAGTCAAGGCTATGGTTTTTCCAGTAGTCATGTATGGATGTGAGAGTTGGACTATAAAGAAAGCTGAGCACCAAAGAATTGATGCCTTTGAACTGTGGTTTTGAAAAGACTCTTGAGAGTCCCTTGACCTGCAAGGAGATCCAACCAGTCCATCCTAAAGGAGATCAGTCCTGGGTGTTCATTAGAAGGACTATGTTGAAGCTGAAACTCCAATACTTTGGTCACCTGATGCAAAGAGTTGGCTCATTTGAAAAGACCCTGATGCTGGGAAAGATTGAGTGTGGGAGGAGTGGGGACGACAGAGGATGAGATGATTGGATGGCATCACCAACTCAATGGATATGAGTTTGGCTGGACTCCGGGAGTTGGTGATGGACAGGGAGGCCTGGGTGCTGTGGTTCATGGGGTCGCAAAGCATCCGACAAGACTGAGCGACTGAACTGAACTGAACACAGTCAAAGGTTTTGGTGTAGTCAATAAAGCAGCTGCTGCTGCTGCTAAGTCACTTCAGTTGTGTCCAACTCTTTGGGACCCCATAGACGGCAGCCCACCAGGCTCCCCTGTCCCAGGGATTCTCCAGGCAAGAACACTGGAGTGGGTTGCCATTTCCTTCTCCAATGCATGAAAGTGAAAGTGAAGTCGCTCAGTCGTGTCCGACTCTTAGCGACTCCATGGACTGCAGCCCACCAGGCTTCTCTGTCCATGGGATTTTCCAGGCAAGAGTACTGGAGTGGGGTGCCATTGCCTTCTCTACAATAAAGCAGAAGTAGGTGTTTTTCTGGAACTCTTGTGTTTTTTCAATGATCCCATGGATGTTGGCAGTTTGATCTCTGGTTCCTCTGCCTCTCTAAATCCAGCCTGAATGTCTGGCAGTTCACGGTTCACAAACTTTCGAAGACTGGCTTAGAGAATTTTGAACATTACTTCGCTAGTATTTGAGATGAATGCAACTGTGTGGTAGTTTGAGCATTCTTTGACATTCCCTTTCTTTGTGATTGGAATGAAAACTGAACTTTTCCAGTCCTGTAGCCACTGCAGCAATTGTAAGTAATCCTGCAATAAACACTGTGGTACGTGAGTCTTAGAAATATTATTTTTTTTATATGTTGACATTTGCAAGCTCATTTTTAGTTTTAGGATCTATTCTTTTCAGAATACTTGTGATCTTCTATGTAGACAATCATGTCCTGTATGCATAGAGACAGTTATCTAGTTCTTCCTTTTCAATCTCTACCTTTTAAAAATGTTTTGCTTTAATGCACTGGCTGAATAGATAACCTTGTCTCATTCCTAAAGTGAGAAGATTTCAATTTTTTGCCATTAAGTGTGATATTAGACTAAGTTTTTTGTTTTATAAGAATGGATGTATGATTTTGTCAAATTCTTTTTTTGCCTCAATTACATCAATCACACATTCCCCCCCTTTTTTGGCTGATGGATTTTATTTTTTTATTTTTGAATGTTGAGACAGCTTGGCATTACTGTGATATCCCATATTTGTTTATCATGCGTCATTCCTTTGTATATTGCTAGATTCAGTTTGGTAAGATTTTGTTGAAAATTTTTATGTATGAATTCAAAAAAATATTACCCTGTGATTTGCTTTAGTTGCACTATCTTTTTCTGTTTTTAGTAGGCAATATTGGCCTCAAATGATAAGTGAGAAATATCTCTTTCATGTCTCTTTTTTAGAAGACATTATATAGAGTTGGTATTATTTCTTCCTTAAATGTTTATAAAATTATTAAGCATAAGCTTACAGGAAGATTTTTAGGAGGTGAACTATAAATTTAGTTTCTTTAATAAACTTAAAGATATTCAGTCTATAAATTTCATGTTGATGAAGGTTGGTTGTATTTTATATAAGTTATGAACTGCATATATGTTGGTAAATTGGCTTACATAAAATTGTTAAGTATTCACTTATTATTTTCATGGCTTCCATGCATAAAAGTCAGTAATGATTTTTATTCTTAATATCATTCATCTGTATTTTCTCTCTTTTTTTCTTGTCAGTTGTATGAGAGTTTAATGGATTTATTGATCTTTCCAAAACATTTCTTTGATTTCCTTGATTTTTAGTCTTTTTTTTTCTGTTTTCATTTCATTCATTTCCAATCTTGTGTTTATTATAATAATTGTAATTGATTGTATTTTCTCTATTTCTACTGCTTTTCAAAAAAGAGAAGTGTAGGGTATTGGTTTGAGATTTTGCTTCTTTTCTAATATAAATACTGAATCTTTTATATTTGCCTAGCAGCATTGCTCAATCTGATCCCATAATCTCTAATATACTGAATTTTATTTTTATTTGTTTTAAATTGCTGTATCTTTTCCTTATGACTTTATATTTGGCCCTTGCTCTATTATCCCATCTAATAATCTATAACTGATATTTGGGGCACTTACACTATTTACAGGGTTTGACTTGAATTTGCTACTGGTACCATTACTGGTACCATTGTCATGTGACTCTTTTTCTTTTTTTTTTTTTATTTTTCTAGCAAAGTTCTTATGTATTTTCATGTTGTACTTTTTTGAAGTACACTTGAAGCATTAGTCATCTAAGGTTTTAAAAAGTCCTTGTATCATAGTTCTAACAACTTGATTATCTCTATGCCTGGTTCTGTGGACCATGTCTTTTCCTGACAATTTGTTGTTTCTTCTTGATTTCATCTTTTAGTGATTTTTTTTATATTGAATGATGAGTATTTCACGGGCTTCCCTTCCCTCATAACTCAGTTGGTAAAGAATCTGCCTGTGGTGCAGGAGACCCTGGTTGGATTCCTGGGTAGGGCAGGGCTGCTGGAGCAGGGTTAGGCTATCAACTCCAGTATTCTTGGGCTTTTCTTGTGACTCAGCTGGTAAAGAATCCACCTGCAGTGCAGGAGATCTGGGTTCAATCTCTGGGTTGGGAAGATCCCAACCAGAGAATGGAAAGCCTACCCACTCCAGTATTCTGGCCTGGAGAATTCCATGGACTGTATAGTCCTTGGGATCACAAAGAGTTGGAGAACATTGGAAACTATAGTAAACAGAGATGCATTTTTCTTTCTCAGGCTCTTGGTGTGGAGATTAAATTCAGTCCACATTTGAGCAGGTTTGAATTTTGTTATTATATAACGACCTTAAGACATCACAAACTTCGGGCTTCCTGGTTGGTGCTAGTGGTAACGAACTCACCTCCTAATGTAGGAGATACAAGAGAGGTGGGTTTGATCCCTGGGTTGGGAAGACCCCCTGAAGGAGGAAAACCCACTCCAGTATTCTGGCCTGGAGAATCCCATGGACAGAGGAGCCTGGCAGACTACAGTCCATGGGTTAGCAAAGAGTCAGACATGACTGAAGTGACTCAGCACATAAGCACCACAAACTTCAAATTCAGTCAGAGGCAGAATGCTAACTCATCCTTAGTATCTCACCCTCTGCTACTGTAATGCCTGTAGACCTGAATCACAGTGTTCTTCTTCCACGTTCTTGCCCCTCCCCCAGCTGTAGATTGCTATGTTTTATTAAACATGTGTCTAGTGTTAGGGACAGGATAGTTTTCCTGGCATTGTTGCAGATCCTGGGCCTCAGGGACAAAGGTTTCTTCAGCATTTTTGTGCCTCCTTCTCATGGCAGCCAAGCTCTTCCTTGAATCTGCATATCTTGGACTGGAATGGAGTTTACATATCATCCCAGGGTATGTCTTTTTGTATAGCATCTTCAGCCTAAGATGTTCTATTTCTTCCTTAGTACTATACAACTCGTATTCTCCTTCTCCAGGACAGTACATTATCACGGCTCTTTAATTGGGAGAGTTTCCTGCTACTCTTCCAGTAGCTTAAGAACATATTTAATAAGAGACTAAAGTCTAAAATATGGTGAGATTTTGTGTACCACCTTAGGGGCTTAATCACGTTTCCTGTTTTGCTCTAATATTTCTTGAGAACATTGCTGTTGACTCATATTAATAAGCTAACAGCAGTTAGAAGACAATTACCTGTGTGTAGGAAAAATGTTAGAGAGTCATTAGTTATCTTTTGTTTTTCATAACTGCCTGTGAAGCCTTTCTCCAGAAGGAAAATGTCAGAGTATTGTTCTCCCAAACCACTGCAGTTTCCTTAGACTCACTGGCTGCTGGGTCTCCATCTTCCTCCTTGTTTGATCTATTAAAATAGTGTCTGCTTCTTCCCCATGGGTCTTCAGGTATAAGAGGAACTACTGTGAACATGAAACTTATTTTGCATCCTGGGCCATGAATAATACAAGCAGTTTCTGAACCAAGAGTTTGTGTATTCTGCCAACATCTATGAAATTATGGCAAGCTAAAATTTTAGCTTTGAAAGTAGGTAAAATCTCAGATACTTCTTTGTTCTTGACAGCAAAAATTTGTAGCACCTTATTAAACTTCTTAATTTTGGCAATATGATGAATGGAAAATGCATTTTTGTATATTTAATATGGATTTTCTGATGACAGTGGTATTGATCAACTTTTTGTATTTTTGCCCTTCAGTGTTTCCATTCTCAATTTCTGCTCTTGATTTGTTAAAATTATTCATCTTAACTATTAATCCTCTAATGTGTATGCACCGAATGTGTCTAGCATCTTTACACTGTTGATTCTCCCTGTCTTTACATCAGGTTATATCATATATAATTTAGTCATGTTTTTATTAGTGTGCTTATACAAAGTTTCAGTATTTTCTTCTGATATGATATGGATTCTTCTGAGATTTATTCCTAGGTAATTTGTATTTTGAGGCTTCCTAGGTGACTCATTGGTAAGGAATCTGCCTGCCAATGCAGGAGAAATCAGCAATGTGGGTTCAGTTCCTGGGTTAGGAAGAGTCCCTGCAATAGGGAATGGCAACCCATTCCAGTGTTCTTGCCTGAAAAATCCTGTGGACAGAGGAGCCTGATGGGCTGCAGTCCATGGGGTTCAAGGAGTTGGACATAACCAAACATCCAAACCCACCCCTATACACACACACTTTGTAGTTTACAGTTGCAATTGGTATTGAACTTAATGTACTCCTAACAGGCCATGGCTGACCTAGAAGAGGCAGGAAACAGAGGTGCTGTCAATGGGCTTCTGAGCCACAGTGAAGCCTTGTCTTCTCACTTATTAGCTTTATGACAATGAAGAAATCAATTTTAATTTTTTGTGTCTCAGTTTTCCTCACTTAAAAGTGAAGAAAATAATAGCATTTATTTTGAAAAGTTATCAAACTTAAAAATTACAGTTAAATGAGATAACACATGAAAAGAATCTCTAATACTGCTTGACATCTTTAATATAATCAGTAAATGTTAGCCTTTTATGAGGACACTTAATTTTTTATGATTCTCATTTGATTTAAACCTGGATGTTGGGTGGACAACCACATAGTCTAGAAATAATGAATTATATTTCTTCCTCTCAACAAACATTCCATTTATTTATTGCTTTATCATTATTTTGGCTTCAACCTCTCTTACAATGCTAGTATGAGTGTGAGAGCCAGAATCTGGTCTATTTCTGATAAAAGTATTTCTAATATTTAGACATCATACATTATCTTTACTATTTATTTTTGTGGACAGTTTCTCTGTGTAAGAAAGTTTGTCCTCTTTATAGTTCAGTGTAATATTGTTTAATTAAAAATTTCTGGCCTATTGGGATAATCGCCTTATGCCTTCCTCCTTTCCGCAATTAACAGTACAGGTGTCATTACATATAATATGTTTTTAAATGTTAGTCTATACCTGGTCTTTTAAATAAACCCAGTATGGTCAAGTTTCTTCTTTTTGTATAGTATACTTATGATTTTGATATTATCTTTCTCAGTCTCCCAATTTAAAGCTTCATTTTCTGGCCTGTTTTCATTCTAATGGCTTGTTTAACCTAATAAAAGAAAATGAATACGTGAGATTATTCAATTTAAACTAGTGTTCTTTGGTGTTCCCACTTAGTATCACTTTTAAATTAGTCCATGTTGATTATCTTAGAACTATAACGTCCTTTTTATTTATTGCATGAGTGTAAAGTGACTCGATCATTTCTTCACTGATAAACGACGTGTCTATGGAGTGCCTACATTACATTCACTCACTCTCAGGGCTATTGTGTAGCAGTGAACAAAACGAAATCTCAGATCTCATGGAGCCGATATACTTTTCAATTGAGACAAATAATAGTCTACTTGATGAGTAAATATTGAATTCCTGGCAGTGATATTTATTTCAGAAATAGATTTTAAAAGCAGAGCAATGGGACATAGGATGACAAAATATGCTACCTTAGGACAATAAAGGACAGACATTGAAGAGAGTTAACATTTGAACAGAAGAGTGAGTGAACATTAAAAAATGCCTGATAACTATTCATATTTTCAGTTTTCTCCTGATATTGCTTCCCTAACCAATTTTAAGTTGTCATTCTTTGGGATTTTATTCCACACCATTGTGTATTTTCTTTAATATAGGTGGATGTAACTTTTCTTAATATTTAGACTTAATGTGTGGTAACTTCTACTTTTGCTGTACAAACAGCTTGCTTAGTTTCCCATTTTCTCCTGAATTACATGGTCCTTTTAGTGAAATAAATTGTATAATAATTTTTTCATAGAAGATCTGAGAAGGTAGGTTGTCTATAGTTTGTTTAAAAGTATACTTATATAACCTTTTTTAAGAAAAAAGTCTATATTTATTTGACTACTCTGGGTTTCAGTTGTAACATGTAGGATCTTTTAGTTGAAGCACATGGGATCTATATCTCTGACCAGGGTTCAAACCCAGACCCCTGCATTGGGAGCCCAGAGTCTTAGCTACTAGACCACCAGGAAGGTCCCCATAGTGCCTTTTTATAATAATGTGGCATTAGCTGTAGATTCATAGCTATAATGTTGATTTCCTTAGAGATTTAAAAATGTTATCCATTTCATTGTTATTATTATTTACAATAGTAGATGTTGTAACTTGTACTAATAGAAGTAGTTTGTTTTGCCAATGAGAAATCTGAAATATATCTGAGTTTTATTGAATAGTAGACAATTTTAATTTTTCCCTCTCTATTAATACTTTTGCCTTAATAATACTTTTGGATAGTAACAGTTGTTGTTATTTTACTTTTATTGCTATTTGCCTTAGTGGGTCAGTCCACATTGGGCACTTCAAATTTATATTCTTTTCTATAACCCCTATCTTTGTAAACTTTGTATGAATTCTTTGAAGATTTTTTTCATCTATTTGTTCTAGTCACTCTTTTTGGGATTTCTTTTAAAAGGTGGAAGGAACACTAGATCTATATTCTATTTTAATCAAGCTTTATTACTTCCTCTCCTAATTTCTGGGCTTCCCAGTGGCTCAGTGGTATAGAACCCACCTGCATTTGGATTTGATTTGATCCTTGAATTGGGAAGATCCCCTCAAGAAAGAAATGGAAACCCACTCCAGTATTCTTGCCAGAAAAATCCCATAGAGGTGGGCTACATTCCATGGGGTCACAAAGAGTTGGACACAACTTAGTGTGTGGATAGCACCAACAGCTCCTAATCTTTAGTTAGTATCTTATATAACAATTATCAGCGTCAGCCATCTATGATTATCTTTTATGTTTTGTTTCTTTTGAATGACCAAAAATTTATTTGTCATAACATCTTTTGGAATTGTTGTAAAACTCAAGTTCTGTGTGTCTCATGCACAGTGAGGCTGAACAAATCAAAACCTTGGATTTGGGAGCAAAAAAATATTTATTACAAGGCCAAGCAAGGACAGTGAGTGGATCATGCTCAAAAGCCTGAACCCCTTGATGGGTTCAGGGAAGAATTTTTAAAGACAACTTTGGGATAAGGGCTGCAGGATGTGTGGTTCTCTTCTGATTGGTTGATGGTGATGTGACAGTGTGGTGCTCCAGGAATCTGATTCACTAGACTTCTGATTCTAACCAGCTTCGGGGCCCGATGCTTGTGCTTGGCTTGCAGTCACCATCCTCCACCTGGGTGGAGCTTGAGTTCCTGTAGAAGAATTTAAAGATGTGTATCAGATTCTTCTATATATTCCTTCAAGAACTAGGTGTCCTGTAGCTCTCTTGTTCCAATGACCAACTGTGTGAGTTTGCCCTTGAAAATCAGAGAAGATCTAGGATGCTGAAACCCTTTCATTACAAAGAAGAAATGAGGGACATGGAAAGGCGTTTGCACCCAGGAGGGTCCTGCAGTGTCTGCTCAGTTTTAATCCTTGTGTCTACCTTAGTGCAGCTCCCTAATGCTATTAAATATATTACCCCTGAATTCCATTTTTTTCTTTGCTCAGTTTTCTCTATTGAATGCTTTTATTATGTTATTTCTGTATATTTTTTGTCATGCCTTTCCTTTGTACATAGGATCTCCATCCCTAGAAACCTTGATGTTGACTTCTTGGCACACTCCTGACTTTAAGACCTCCATCTCCATGGATCACACTAGAGTTACCTCACCCTCTCAAGTAGCCGTTTCTGCCCATAGTTTAGTTTGTGATTTCCTTTATCAATCCCATCCTATCTGCTTGCATGCTTTCAAGGTTATGCATATTTTCTAGGAGATAATCCCTGTATATTTTGGTTTTCAAATTTTATTTATGTATTTCTGTATTAGGTCTAATGAGTTCAATAATTTCTAAAATACTGCTAGAAAAGGGAAACTACAAAAAGTTGTGGTTCTCAAACTTTGCCTGAAACAACCTCGCTTCTAAGATGGTCTTTGTGATGCCTCAGGGATTATTGTTATATATTGTTATAGAGATATTTAGACCTATTAATATTAAATCATAGAATTAGAGAAGTTTTTATGGAGTAGAATGCAACATGTATTTTATTCTCCAAAAATGCAGGCCTAATATGAAAGGGCTTTATTGGAGGAAGGCAGATTTTATAGCTACATTAATTAATTAATTTAATATGTCATTCATACTAAAAATATATTTATGGAGCAGCTCTTCAATGTGTAGTTAATTGCATCCAGAGCAATAGAAATTCATGGTGTGCCTATTATGTGCTGGCCTAATATAGTTTGATAAGTAGGATTTTATGTTCCCAAAAGGTTTTTGTGTACTAAATTCCATCTGTCAGTGAAAGAATTGCAAACGAGCAGCTACTTCCTTAGAATTACACATTATTATTGCTACATCAGAAATATGCTAGGCAAAAATGTATTGATTTCTTAATATCAGTGGGGTCTATCACTACATGCCAGAGGTGGGCAAATTTTTTTCTGTATCAGTAAATATTTTAAACTGTGGGCCATAAAATCCCTGTTATAACAATGTAATTTGGCTGGTTTCCTCTAAGCCACGTGTACTGTCGGTCCCCTGGAAGATGGCTGTTCTCTTCCTCCTAGCTCAACCAGTGCCTACTTCACAGATACCCTACTCATAAGACTGACTTTCCCACAGACTTGCTGCAGCCCTAAGCAAGTGACAGTTTGTATCAAAGGGCCTTTGAGGGTCATACCTCTCAAACCTCTCTGCTATTTTCCTTCGTAACCAGTGAGCCAACCTGACATCAGTTCCCTTATAAAGGGGAATCTCCTCTTCCCTCTGGGAGCAAAGACCCCTGCGGTCCACCTTACATGGGCCTTGTTTCAGGCTCCCCATATACATTAAACTTGCTTCAGGACCTTGCTTCAGGCTCCCCCATCCATTAAACTTTTGATACCTCTGTTGCTGACTTTGAGCTCTTTCTTCAGAGTTGAAGGTGGTAAGTACAGGCCTAACAGGTCTTCAGGGTACACTGCAACACCATAAATAATATAAAATGAATTAAAGTGTTGTGTTCCAATGAAACTTTAACAGACAGCGGGCAGGACTTGGCCTTCAGGACTTAGTTTTAAGAAACTCAATGAGATAATATAAAGGCTTAAGAGTTTTCAAGCCACTGTTACTTGAACTAAAAAAAAAAAATCACTTTTCTTCTCAACTCAAAATACTATTTCAAATTATTCAAGAGAAGATGAAACTAGCATGGTAGTTTTTACCTTCTTCAACTTAACCAATAGATTTTCACATCTAAAAAGGCATATGTGTTAATAAATACAGAGTAAAGAGTAACTCAGAATATTTTTAAGTTTATATATGTTATTTTGTCTCTAATGCTCCAGAGTTCCAGAAGAAGAAAAAAGGATGCTCCAATCTCAAATTCCTGAGCAAGATGAAAAAATGATTCAAGACTATATACTCTGCTATAAATGTGAAAATAAAATCTGTAGTGTGTAAATTAACTTGTTATACAAAATCCATAATGTAGTTTGTTTAAAGTAAAACAAATCTATATTTGATATGCATATATAAAATGAATTCTTCATAAATGCTTTGATAAAAAATCATCAATCTAAGAAATAAATTTAAAATTTTACTTGGGCCAAATTTGAGGATTATAACCCAGGAAGAGCATTTCAGAAAGCTCTGGGAACTGCTCTGACCATTAGAAGTAAGGGCCAAGTACTGTCATATAAGTTTTTTGAGATGGGGAAGGTTTGTTCAATACATAATGCAGGTACACAAGGAACAGAGTGGGGAGAGAGGAGGCCAAAGGCAGAGAAGATCTTTTTTTTTTTTTAATGTTCAAATTTTTATCTTGCAATAAAAATGTGAATTTCATTTCACACTTAAAATCTATTCATTTTGAATATCAATAAATGTTCTTTCTGGTAGCACCCTGATATAAGGAGTAATTTGTTGTTGTTGTTATTGTTGTTGTTCAGCCTCAGTTGTGTCCAACTCTTTGCAACCCCACAGACTGCAGCATGCCAGGCTTCCCTGTCCTTCACTATTTCCCAGAGCTTGCTCAAACTCACATCCATCGAGTTGGTGATGCCATCCAACCATCCCATCCTCTCTTGTCCCCTTCTCCTTCTGCCTTCAGTCTTTCCCAGCATCGGGATCTTTTCCAATGAGTCAGCTCTTCTTATCAGGTGACCAAAGTATTGCAGCTTCAGCTTCAGCATCAGTCCTTCCAATGAATATTCAGGGTTGATTTCCTTTAGAATTGACTTGCTTGATATCCATGCAGTCCAAGGCACTCTCAGGAATCTTCTCCAACACCATAGTTTAAAGCATTAGTTTTTCCATGCTCAGCCTTTTTTTATGGTCCAACTCTCACATCCATCCATGACTGCTGGAATAAACAAAACTTTGACTAGATGGACCTTTGTTGGCAAAGTAGTGTCTCTGCTGTTTAATATGCTGTCTAGGTTGGTCATAGCTTTTCTTCAAAGGAGCAAGTGTCTTTTAATTTCATGGCCACAGTCACCATCTACAGTGGTTTTGGAGCCTAAGAAAATAAAGTCAGCCACTGTCTCCATTATTTCCCCCATCTATTAGCCATGAAATGATGGGACCGGATGCCATGATCTTTGTTTTCTGAATATTGAGTTTTAAGCCAACTTTTTGACTCTTCTCTTTCACCTTCATTAAGAGGCTCTTTATTTCCTCTTTGCTTTCTGCCAGAAGGGTGATGTCATCTGCATTCTGAGATTGTTGATATTTCTCCCAGCAATCTTGATTCCAGCTTGTCCTTCATCCAGCCCAGCATTTCCTGTGATGCACTCTACATCATATTTAACATAAGTTAAATAAGCAGGGTGAAAATATAACGCCTTGACCTACTCCTTTCCCAATTTGGAACCAGTTCATTATTCCATGTCTGGTTCTAACTGTTGCTTCTTGACCTGCACATAGATTTCTCAGGAGGCAGGTAAGGTGGCCTGGTATTCCCATCTCTTTAAGAATTTTCCAGTTTGTTGTGATCCATACAGTCACAGGCTTTAGCATAATCAGTGAAGCAGAAATAGATGTTTTTTTCTGGAATCCTCTTACTTCTCTATGATCCAGCAGATGTTGGCAATTTGATTCCTGTCCTCTGCCTTTTCTAAACCCAACTTGTACCTCTGGAAGTTCTCAGTTTATGTACTATCAAAGCCTAGCTTTGAGCATTTTAAGCATGACCTTGCTAACATGTGAAATGAGTGCAATTGTGCAGTAGTTTAAGTTAGTCTCAAAATTACTTTTTATTTTGTTTCTGCAGGATTTTTTTTTTTTTAATGTATCTCAGATCCATAACTCATTTCCAAACAATTAGGGTAAAAATTTCTAAGATAAGCCTGTATCTCTTCAGTAATAAGGAATTAATGATAAAGTACAAGTATAAATGGATATAGAATGTGTGTTGTAATTTATAATAAGAAATGCATATTGGGCCTTTATCCTCATTGTTGGTGAGAGGGTTTTAAACCCTTATAAGTTCCTAAATGATGAATCTAAACAAAGCATTTTTGTTATGTTAATGAATGACTTTGAATCTCACATAAGGATGGTGAGTGGTTTGCCAGGGGAACAAATCTTGTGATTAGGGAGCTGAAACTTTCAACTCCACCTCCTGACCTCTGGAGAGGGGAGAGAGTCTGGGGATTTAGCTCAAACACAAGCAACCAATGATTTAATTAATTATACCTACATAATGGAGCCTCCATAAAACCCCTAAAAGAGTTCAGAGGGCTTTTAGGTTGTAAACACATGGATATTTGGGGAGAACTGTGCACCTAGAAAGGGCTTGAAGTCTCTGTTCCCCTCCTGCATACCTTGCCATATGAATGTGTTCATCTGGTTGTTCCTGAGTTGAATCCTTTTGTTATCAGAGAGCAGGTTCTTGTTTCATTGCAGAAAGAACTCAGAGAGGAGACATGGCAATCAAGAAAGCAAAGTGAGGGTTTATTAAGTGATAGGACCCTTTTAAGGGGAAAGTGGGCAGACTTAGACAAATAACTACCCAGAGATTCTTTGGCAGGCTGGTTATTAGGGAAAATAGAAAATGTGGGAAGGAAGGAGTTTGGGTTGATTTTTTTTTTTTTTATTTTCATCCCAGATCCTTCTTGCAGAGGGGAAGAGGGATTTCTGTCCCTATTTATTCTTGATCAGAAGTGTGATGCCATTGGTATATGATGGGTACTTCTTATCTGGCAAAGCTAATTTAATTGTAATGAGGGGATAATGAACAAAAGGTTACATTCGAGATATTCCTGCCTTTCTTTTTCTGCCTCTAGGACCCCTGCCACAAAATGTTTGGCTCCCTGTCAGCCTAGAGGTTCCTGTTTTTCTTTGCCTTTTCAAGGACCCCTATTGTTTACAAAATGTATGGTTTTCTGCCACCTGGTCCATGCCTCCCTCTCTCTGATTATATCTCACATTCTGCCTGTTCTTACTTATAATAAATTGGTAGTTTCCTGAGTTCTGTGAACTACTCTAGAAAATTCATTGAACCCAAAGAGGGGATTGTGGAAACTGCTAAATTAGTGCCAGAATACAGGGCAATCCTGAATACAGGTTGACTTGACTTCCCACTGGTTTGTGAAAGTGGGAGAGAGATGATCTCTAGGATCTTCACTCTTTTTTTTTAAATTGTTTTGCATTACTATTTTTTGTAATCTATTTGTTTTTAATCAGAGATATTTGCTTTACAACATTGTGTTGGTTTCTTCCATACATCAACAGACGTCAGCCATAGGAATACACATGTAGGGCGGCACTCTGAACCTGTGGTGTCCCATGCCATCTCCGTGTAGAAAGGCATCAGAATTCAGCTGAATTTTTTAAACACCCTCCTGGCATCTGAGAATTGCTTACTGGTATGGGGTAACCCACTCTCCAAAAAAAAAAAAAAAAAAAACACACACACACACAAAGACACACAAACATTAAAACAGAGTATAAGAAGCCAAAAAAATAGTGTTTATGACATGAGACTTTGAGAAGATTTAGATAATAATACTAACAATAACTTCATATAACATCTCAAATGTTTCCTTTTCACCATTCATGAGCCACTATTTTTAAAAATAATTTTTTAAATTTATTTTTGGCTGTGCTGGGTCTTCTTTGTTGCCCGGGCGTTTCTCTGGTTGTAGAGATCAGCAGCTACACTCTAGCTGCAGAGCTTAGGCTGCTCATGATGGCTTCTCTTGTTGCAGATCACAGGCTCTCGTGTGCACAGCTCTCAGTAGCTGCAGCGTGTGGGCTCACTAATTGCTCCAGGGTTCTAGAGCACAGGCTCCATAGTTGGGGTCTACAGGCTTAGTTGCTCCATGGCATGTGGGATCTTCCTGTATCAGGGACCCAACCTATGTCTCCTGCATTGGCAAGCTGCTTCTTTGCCACTGAGATACCAGGGAAATCCCAACCACTATTTTTATATTTAGTCCTATGCAATTTAATGCTCTTCGCAGGTCAAATTTCTTGGCCATATTGCACTCCTTGAATGTTTGGATTTAGCTTGTATTTCTCCACCTTGAATTGTTCTGACTCATGTTAAAAAAATACAATAAATAAATATATAAATATAAAAATATATAAAAAATAAAGTAATAAATCTACTAACAGTTTATCCTAGCACACCATATTTAGACATTTCAGAATGGATTATTTTTGGCACACATATGATTCCACAGCTAGTGAGCCACTTTCTTCAAAGTGATAAGCAATTATGACATTATTGCTAAACAATACCCTACTATCCCACAACTCTGAATATATAATATTTTTGCTTTTAGCAAAATATCAAAAAATTATTGATTATTTAGGAGTCTTTCTACTTTAGTCTGTAATGTTTATTGAGTGTATGTTTGTATAAACATAAATAAAAATGTATACTCTATATTGTTACCTGAGAGCTAAAGGAAGTGTGTAGACCTCTTGTGAAATTTACAGTTCTTCATCAAAGCAGAACACTACTTTGATTAAAAGTTACAGCTGTCATACTTGAGTTTCATTATTTCCTCTAAATGAAAATATTTTTATATGGTGATTATGTTATATGTAAAACCTAGGAGAAATTATTTGTTGAAAGCTTTAGCCATTTGTCGATATTATAATGGTCGTTGTTCAGTGGCTAAGTAGTATCCGGCTCTTTGCAACCCCATGGACTGTAGCACGCCACATCCTCTGTTCTGTTATTTCCTGGAGTTTGCTCAAATTCATGTCCAGTGAGTCTTTAATGTTATCTAACCATCTCATCCTCTGCCACCCCCTTTTTCTTTTGCCTTCAATCTTTCACAGTAAGAGGGTCTTTTCCAATGGGTTGGCTCTTTGCTTCAGGTAGCCATAGTATTGGAGCTTCCACTTCAGCTCCAATACTTTTTGAAACCCAGCAGTCCTTCTTACAAATATTCAGGGTTGATTTCCTCTAGGATTGATTGGTTTGATATCCTTAAAAATCCAATGCACTCTCAAGAGTATTCTCCAGCACCACAATTCAAAAACATCCATTTTTCTGCTCTCAGACTTCTGTATGGTCCAGTTCCCACATCCCTACATAACCACTGGAAAAACCATAGCTTTGAATATATGGGACTTTGCTGGCAAAGTGATGTCTCTTCTTTTTAATACACTGTCTAGGTTTGTCATCGCTTTCCTTCCAAGGAGTGAGCGCCTTTTAATTTCATGACTGCAGTCACTGTTGGCAGTGATTTTGGAGCCCAAGAAAATAAGGTCTGTCACCATTTCCACTTTTTCCCCTTCTATTTGCTGTGAAGTAATGGGACCAGATGCCATGATCTTAGTTTTTTAAATGTTGAGTTGCAAGGCAGCTTTTTCACTCTCCTCGTTTACCCTTATCAGGAGGCTCTGTAGTTACTTTTCACTTTCTGTCACTAGAGTGGTATCATCTGCATTTCTGAAGTTGTTGATATTTCTCCCGGCAAACTTGATTCCAGCTTGTGATTCATCTAGCCTGGCATTTTGCATGTCGTACCTGCACTCTGCATACAAGTTAAGTAACCAGGGTGACAATATACAGCCTTGCCATACTCCTTTCCCAATTTGGAACCAGTCAGTTGTTCCATGTCCGGTTCTAACTGTTTCTTCTTGACCTGCATACAGGTTTCTCAGGAGACAGGTAAGGTGATCTGGTGCTCCCATCACTTTAAGAATTTTCCACAGTTTGCTGTGACGCGCACAGTGAAAAGCTTTAGCTCAGTCAATGAAGCAGAAGTAGATGCTTTTGGGACTCCCTTGCTTTCTCCATGATTCAACACATGTTGGCAATTTGATCTCTCATTTGTCTGCCTTTTTGAAACCCAACATGTACATCTGGAAGTTTTTGGTTCATGTACTGCTGAAGCCTAACTTGAATGATTTTGAGCATAATCTTAATATCATGTGAAATGAACACAATTATATAGTAGCTTGAACATTTTTTGGCATTGCCCTTCTTTGGGATTGGAATGAAAGAAGACCTTTTTCAGTCCTGTGGCCACTGCTAAGTATTCCATGTTTGCTATTATACTGAGTTCAGCACTTCAACAGCATCATCTTTTAGGATTTTAGATAGATCAAAATAGCTGAATGCAACTTGAAGACAAATGCAAATAAATTGCATTATTTTTTTTCCACTATTCTTTGAGCACTCTCCATTTTTTCCATTATACATTGTAGGCAAAATATACATTCCTACCTTATTAGACAGAGGGATATTAGAAGATGGCTCAGTGTATTTGCAAGATTTTTCTTGTCTATTTGTGTTCCTGTCATTCACTATGATAGAAGCTTGCCTCCTACTTGCTTCTCCCATAAGGAGAAACCCATGAGGCTGTGCTGAAAGAGACCTGCTGTGTTAAATAGAACTATCCATGCTAACTCACACATTTGCGTAAGAAAAAACCAAGTTCTACTTCTCAAAAGTCATTGAAATTTTGGGCTTGTTTTTTATCCAGAAGAGTCACAGCAATAGATGAATAGTACAACTCTATTAACAGAGAATTAATCAAGGAAATTCTAAAGAATATAGACTGTCTTTAAGATGAAAGGACAGATCCCCACATTGATTTTAAAAAAGCAAATATTCATGAATTAGTTTATACCAGAAACCATTAATTCTACCATTTTCTCTTTAGACTATGACTTTAGAACTTAGAAAACACTTTAGACTTCAGAAAAGAAAAAAAAAAAAAAAAGATAACTGGGATGTTTCTGGCCTTGGAGAAAATGTGTGTTTGGTGTGCTGGGAAAACAACTCTCTGCTGCTTGTATTGCAAATTTGAAGGAGATTTAAAGAATGCTGTTCATATCCAGGATTGGTTTAGTGAACTAGTCACATTAGTTTAGTGGAATATTATTTTATTTTGTATGGTGGCTTTCTGTAAGGCCCTCTACCTCCGTAGCATAAAGATTTGAGATTGTGCTGTCATGCAAGTGATAGCCACTATGCTATACTTGTATTGTCCTTAAAGCGACCAGAATTCTCTTATTGGCTATTACTGTGCTTTCAAATAATTCACAAAAAAGCTGCTAGCGACATAAGGAAAATATATATCTTCAGTGGGAGGTCATGGTAGCATCTGTTATGGTGCTTGGAACCAAGTGTGGTGAGGAGAGAGAATGTGTGGGATGGGAATAGGCAGCAACTCGGTGAGGGTGTAGAAGCCAGAGCAGGTTGAAATTAGCTCTAGCATTTTAAGTTGTTAATCAAGGTTTTCTCTACATCATGGCAGATCCTCTTCACACTTTGTAAATGTGCCGACAAAAAATATATTTTTTTCCTAATGGACTCAGACAGCCTTTGCATAATATTCCTTCTATGTACGTCAAATTGCTAATTGTAGTTAACATTATTTTTTCTTTAGTAAAACCTGACAGAATTGAAATATTTTGGGGGTTGACATGTGCAGTCTTTAAAAACAAAAAAACTCCAACTACAGTTTGATTTAAGGTTAATTTATATATTCACTTTATGGCTGTTCTTATTAGCAGAAGTCAGTACAGAAAAAGACTCCATAATGATAAAACGATTTGTTATATTTAATTATAAAAATAAATATAAAAATATAGACTTGGTTTTTAGATAATTGAACTGGGAAGTTTATGTGTAGAGCAGAAAACTTGAAGTAGTTTAAAAGAAAAATAAAAGAAAATATTTAATTTTCATTCATGTTACTCATGGAAAACCTTTTGTAAACCTTAAATGAAAATATAAAATACCAAATCCATAATTCTTTGGATGGCAAGGAGATCAAACCAGTCAATCCTAAAGGAAATCAGTCCTAAATATTCACTGGAAGGACTGATGCTGAAGCTGAAACTCTAATACTTTGGCCACCTGATGTGAAGAACTGACTCATTGAAGAAAACCCTGATGTTGGGAAAGATTGAAGGCAGGAGAAGGGGACGACAGAAGATGAAATGGTTGGATGGCATGACCAATGCGATGGACATGAGTTTGAGTAAGCTCCAGGAGTTGGCATTGGACATGGAAGCCTGTCCTGCTGCAGTCCATGGGGTCACAAAGAGTCGGACAGGACTGAGCAACTGAACTGAACTGAACTCCTTGAAGATAGTTATAATCTTAGAAAGTCATTAGCATACCCAATCTAAATGTTACTTTACTGTATTTCCACTCCATTGGTTGTGACAACAGTAGCTTCACGCGAGGTTTGTGGAAAAGGGGGAGCAGGGTCAGAAGAGACGTTTTATCTCTTCTTCCCCAAGGGTCCTATTAATAGGGAGCTGTGCCAATCATGGGAAACTGACTCTCAGGCAATACATTTTTGTTCCATCCAAATCAGACCATCACACACACATACCCTTGGGCTCTTGACTGCCTGTATTCTACTTATACTCATGATATGTTCCCAGTAACTGCTGGAAAAGAATAGCCAATTGTATCATAATAGTGAATAAATGTGTCAAGAGAGCGAACCATAGCTTTACAATTATTTTAGTGGCACATTTGTTACATGCCGCAAAAAAAACCCCCGCATACTTGTAACACAAAGTGAACTGAAAGCAAAGCTTCCTGTGATACTCTGGTTGACCTTTTCTCTTTTATCTTGCCTTCAGAATTCTTTATAGAGCATTTCTTAAATTCATTTTTGCTTCTTCAGTTTTTATTTTGCACTTGACTTGCCACACAATTTGCATTTTGAAGTTTTTCTCATTTGTGGAATGCTTTTATTTATGTCAAAAGAGTTTTTTTTTCCCCTCTTTTATTAGAATTTTTTACTGATTAGAAATAGGAATTTTATGCAAATTTCTGGCATTTATTTTCCTCTTTAAGGTCAATAAGAGATCCTCAACCGTATTGTTATCCTTTTATTTCTCTTTGTACCTACAATTGGCATGATTCCCTATTTTAAAACTGAGAAATAACAATTACCACTAACTTTATTATGTGTTCACTATAGTTAAGACCATTGTGCTAACATTTTATATTCAGGACCTCATTAAATCTTCATAACACTCAATGAGGTAGAAGTCATTAATAATGTCATTATGCACATGGGAAGCTGGAATTATGAGAAGTCAGTAGCTTGTCCAAGAGCCCCTATAATTGGCAGGACCTGAATTTTGACAGAGGCTGTCTGATTTTAGAGCTTGAACTTGGCACCCTCTCACCAAGTATATATGCTAATAATTTTCTTTGACTTTTCACTTTTGTCAGAAGTTCAAATTTAACTATCCTGTGATTTCTGTCTCACTGTAGTCTCCTGGCAAATATCCCTAACATTTTTTTTCTTTCATAATCACCATGGATAAAAACCAATGTTTAAAACAAATGCAAAAACAGAATAGGAGATATGTAGATATAGATATAGGTATAACTATATTGATATATATGACCTACATACATAGCTAGATATAAATTTGTTTTGAGGAATTGGTTCACAAGATTATGGGGAATGGTGAATCCATAAAATAGGATGGCAGATCAAAAACTCAGGTTAGAGTTACTGCTGTTATCTTGAGGCATAATTTCTTCTTCTTCAGGAGACCTCAGATTGTGCTGTTAGGTCTTATCAACTGACTTGATGAGGCCCAGTCACATTATTGAGGGTATTTCAGTTCAGTTCAGTCACTCAGTCCTGTCTGACTCTTTGTGACCCCATGGACTGCAGCATACCAGACTTTCCTGTCCAGCACTAACTCCCAAAGCTTGCTCAAACTCGTGTCCATTGAGTCGGTGATGCCATCCAACCATCTCATCCTCTGTTGTCCCCTTCTCCTCCTGCCCTCAATCTTTCCCAGCATAAGGGTCTTTTCTAAGGAACTGACTCTTCACAGCAGGTGGCCAAAGTATTGGAGTTTCAGCTTTAATATCAATCCTTCCAATGAATATTCAGGATTGGTTTCCTTTAGGATTGACTGGTTTTATCTGGCAGGCCAAGGGACTCTCAAGAGTCTTCTTGAACACCACAGTTCAGAAGCCTAGATTCTCCAGCACTCAGCTTTATGTTCCAATTCTCACATTCACACATGACTACTGAAAAACCATAACTTTGACTAGATGGACCTTATTTAAAGTCAATTTATTGTAGATGTTAGCTGCATGTACAAAATACCTTTATAGAAATACTAGATTAATATCTGATTAGATACTTAATCAGCCTGGGGGCTACGGCCTAGCCAAGTTGTCACAAAATACTAAACTTCAGCCTACCTATAGTAGAGACTAGCATTTTTTTTTCTCATCAAATGCAGTAATAACTGAAATTAATTTTGTAACTTACAATCTATATATGGAAAAGAATACAAAATTAACCATATAATGATGCTTCAAAGATGTATACATTTCCTAATTTAAAATGAAAATGTTAAATTAGTTGCTCAATCCTTGTCAGAATAACAAACTCTTATGAGTTTTAATTAAGTAAGTAAGGTATGTTGAATCACAGTGATTCTAAAGAAATTTCATTATCAAAAATTTTATTTTTTGCAGTTGTTGTTCATTTTAGCTTTGATATACCTGTTGTGTGCATTCACATTATGTGTCCCAATCATTATATTACCATCTAAGTTAAATTTTCTGACAATATATTGTATTAAAGCCCTTGATGCTTTACTACTGTTATAATTGTGACATATTTTTCTTTACAGTACAGTTATAGAATATGTAGGTTGACTCTCATTTGATATACTTTGTACTTCCACATCTGTTAATTTTACTAAATTGATCAAATTATCCATCGATACACTCATTTATTCTGATTCTTAACTGCTTTAGAAATATTCGAAATAAAGTGGTGGAGAAAAGAAAAATTGTTCTTGCACAGAGTAAAGTATTTAGGGAAGAAGACATTGCTGTCCTGCTTTTCAATATTCTCTTCTTTTACACCCACTTCTTATCCACTAAGAAACTGTGCTGACATCCTTTTGAATTCTTTTCTAGAACTCAACAAATTCTCGGTACTTCTGCTGCTACCCTCTGATACAAGCTAACATTAGCTCTGGTCAGCTTTGATAATTACTGCAGTAGACTCCTAAATGGTCTTTCTGATCCTGCGGGTGTTGTCTTCGGCACTTCCTTACTCTGTGTCTTGCTGTAACAGAAACTTACTATCATGTTTTGATCTATTCTGTCAAGAAACCCAGGTAGCAAATGACTAAGGGTGACTCTTGTCTTTATCCTTAACATTTTTCAAAATAAAAATATAATACACTTGACACTTTGAAAAAACTTGAACTGTCTCTCAAAATGCGCTACCATCACACATGTAAGATTAAGCACTCTAGTGAGTTGAATGATGGTCTCCCAAAAGTATGTCCATGTCCTGATTCTTGGAACCTGTGAGTGGTACCTCAATTATAAAAAAGGTCTTTGAAGATGGAATTAAATTATGGATCTGAAGATAAGGAAGTCATCTGGTTTATTATGGTGTGTCTTAAATCCGATTTCTAGTATTCCTATGTAAGTTAGGTAGAGGGAGATTAGAGGGACAGACAATGAGTAGGCAATATGATTGCAGATGCAGAGACTGGACTGATGCATTTATGCACCCAAGAGTTTTGGGGTAGCCACCAGAAGCTGGAAGAGGCAAAGGATCTGTTCTCCCAAGAGCCACAGAGGGAGATGGCCCTTCTAGGTTTTGGACTTCTGGCCCACAAAAGTGAGAGAATAGATTTCTCTAATGTCAAGCAACCAAGTCTGCAGCATCTTGTGACAGCAGACACAGGAAACTAATATAAACACTGAACTAAGATTTAGAAAGATTGTGTCTAAAACACACAGTCCTTGGGTTTCTAGTAACATGGTCTATGAGGAAAAGAAACAATAAACAAATCATTTTAGATCATTAAGTACAGAGTGGAGCTTTCCAGGTGGCACTAGTGCTAAAGAACATGCCTGCCAATGCAGGAGACACAAAAGATGTGAGTTCCATCCCTGGGTCAGAAAGATCCCCTAGAGGAGGTCATGTCAACCCACTGCAGTATTCTTGCCTGGAGAATCCCATGGACAGAGGAGCCTGGAGGGCTGTACTCCATAGGGTTGTAAAGACTCAGACTCAACTGAAGTGACTTAGCATGCATGCACACAAGAGGAGAATAACAAGTATGCCAAGTGCTGCCAAAGTGGTTTAGTGACTCTGCCGAAGCCATTGACTGTGTGGGTCACAACAAACTGTGGGAAGTCATTCAAGAGATGGGAACACTAGATTACCTTACCTGTCTCCTGGGAAATCCGTATGCAGGTCAGGAAGCAACAGCTAGAACTGCACATGGAACAAAAGACTGATTCCAAATCAGGAAAGGAGTACATTAAGGCTGTATATTGTCACCTGCTTATTTAACTTATATGCAGAGTACATCATGAGGAACGCTGGGCTGGATGAAGCACAAGCTGGACTCAAGATTGCTGGGAGAAATATGAATAACCTCAGGTATGCAGATGACATCACCCTTATGGCAGAAAGTGAAGAAGAACTAAAGAGCCTCTTGATGAAAGTGAAAGAGGAGAATGAAAAAGTTGGTGCAAAGCTGAGTACCAAAGAATTGATGCTTTTTGAACTGTGGTGTTGGAGAAGACTCTTGAGAGTCCCTTGGACTGCAAGGAGATCCAACCAGTCCATCCTAAAGGAGATCAGTCCTGAATATTCATTGGAAGGACTGATGCTGAAACTGAAACTCCAATACTTTGGCCACCTGATGTGAAGCACTGACTCATTTGAAAAGACCCTGAT
>CM035290.1:8463402-8485011 GCA_020226075.1 Hydropotes inermis
GGCCTGGTGTGCTGCAGTCCATGCAATCACAAAGGGTCAGACACGACTGAACGACTGAACTGAACTGATGTGGATAAAAGGGCTTCTCTGGTTTCTCAGATGGTAAAGAATTCACTTGCAATGCAGGAGACCTGGGTTTGATCCCTGGGCTGGGAAGATCCCCTGGAGAAGGGCATGGCAACCTACTCCAGGATTCTTGCCTGGAGAATCCCAATGGACAGAGGAGCATGGCGGGCTGCAGTCAATGCGGTTGCAAAGAGTCAGACCCAACCGAGCAACTAAGGACACAGCGCACATGTGGATAAAGAGTTCTAAGCAGAGAAAAATGCATATGTGAATACAGAAAGGAAAATATTTTGAAACACTCTTTAAATACTGGGGGAAATTCACCATGGTTGAATTTACAATTTACAATTTACATACACGAGAGAAAGTGTATAAGGTAATACTACATTGTTGTTCCCGAGACAACAGTGAAAATGAAAGACTCAGAGATGTATCCTGTAAACCCCATAAAGGCTTTGGAATAGTTGATACCTAGATTCTCTGAAAATAAGATTTAAGATAAGTCCAGAAATAGTACTGGGTAAATATGTACTTAAGGGCAGAACTTTCACTTTGGGTGGCTTCTTTCACACTGAAAAATAGGTGACTTGTCTTATCTCAGAAGAAAAGTGGAGGGAAAAAAAATAAATCTCTAAGCTTGTGACACCAGACACAGTTGAAGGTAGACTTCAACAAAGTAATTTCTAAAATACTGAATCTGAAACACACAGTATCTTCCCAGAGACCCAGTATGCTCTTGATAGGACACCAAGTAATTCTCAGCCTAAAATGGTGTTTCGCTGAGACCCAGGGCATCGATGGCTTCCTAGATTCTTCCTTGGCTCTGTTCCCTGGAACCAGCCTTGAAAGAGGGAGGGAAGGAGATATAAACCAGTGTGCCTCTGTTTTGTCTTCTTGCCTTTTGCTGTCATATGTTAATGATGTACCTCCTCAGTGAAGTGGTGTAAGATTACAGGATAACAGTAGTACACCAGGTAAAATGGATACAGACTTGATCAGTTCCAGCAGAGATTTCATCAAGAAAGTAAAATTAGTCAAATACTTGACATTTGTGAACATACACAGGGGAGATTTACAAAAAGAGTTTGATATTGAATTAGTGATAAATACATAGAAAACTAGGTGGGATTACAAGGCAATTATTTACAACAAAAAAAGCAAAATATTATGCAAGAAAGCAAAAATAATCACAAATTTTACAGCATTGTTGAAGACTCTAAAATACTGATCTGAGCATTGATTTACTGAAATAAAACAAACAAACCAACACCCACTAAATAATGGTACAAAAGTGTAGGATTGTGTAAATGTAAATACTGTGGGAGTGGGCTGTGAACAATCATTGTGAAAGGTGAATTAGATAATGCCTCCTGTTGAACAATCAACACATAGAAGCACACATTTATTACTTATAGGAATGAAGGAAATTTGAGAAAAATAGCTAAACCAGTTGGAAGTAGTTATTTTTAGAAATCAGCAATAGATGAGGGGGAGTGTGAAGAAATTACAGAACTCTGCATATTTTTTTATTGCATTAAATATATGTAAGTTTGCTTGCAATGGAAAACATAATTAAAAGATTTGGAGGAAATGTTTTCATATGTAACTCTCCTGTAATCAATATATTTCAGAAATTAAATCAGTTGCAATCACAAAGCCATGTAGATATTTTTCTACTATATTGTGCTTTAGAGAAAAGGTGATGTATTTAAGTTACCATTCAACCTTATACTTCATTAATTTTAAACTCTGCTTTGGAAAACTGTTTAGTGTGTTTACAGAGTACTATGGATGCTATGTGGGCATATACTATTAAAACAAATCTTATTCATTTACTTAGCTATGTAAGCTATGATTTCTTATTGTAAACAATCTAAAAAAATTGATAATAATTTATAAGAAATTTAGGGATAGTCCATTACCTAATGGAATGTAGGATTGAGTAGGAATAAAAATAAATAATTTGATTCTATTTCTAGACTAGTAAAGCTATTTTTGATACTTGTTACAAGAACACTGAATATTGTTTAGGTAGAATATTGATAAGTTGAGAAAAAGCCATAATAAAGACATGTTAATAGTTGCAAACACATTGATCAGATGAGGACAAATCTTTCTCTTTAATAGCTAGTATATAGAATTATCAAAGCTACATGAATGATAGAATGAGTATATTCCACCAAAGCAGATACAACATACAAAGGCAGAATTATACACTTAGGAATTATATTCTATCAATCTAATATTAAACTCCTTTTACAATCAAATAATATCACCAAGGGCCTGCTTATCATCTTTCAGTGGAAATGGAGTCTAAACACTATTTATCGAACTCAAAATGACATTATACAAGAGAACCACCCAAGCAGGAAAAAATATAACTATGAACAGATTAAATAATGTTGAGACTATACATTTTTATTTTTAAATGTGCATGTCTCAATATCTTTTACAATATTAAGAGAGATTAAGATTTTGAGGCTATGGTCAGCTGTATATAATAATATTTATACTCATAATTAAGGAATATTTATACTTTTATTAATGAAATATAATATGTCAACTATATATAACATGCTAATTAGAGGAAAAGAAAATGTTTTTAAAGAACCGAGTTTTTTTTGCTGCCATTGTTTTTATTAAAATATGATAAATACTAAATTATTAAGTATACAGAGAAAGATACTGTGAATAAGACTTTTAAATATTTTAAATTAATATATCATGAACAATATAGCTTTCCATTAGGGTTAAACTTGTCTTTGTTATGCAGATTTTAAACTACAACACCCTACTCCCACCCTTTCCATAGCAATAAGAACTATATAGGGCTAAATTTAATTGTGAGTGAAAGTAGCAATGAAAACAAAATAGAAATTCATTTCATTCTTTTGTATAAGTCATATATATTGAGTCCTTGGCTGTTCAGCTGTCACGTGGGATCTAAACTACCCCTGATTTCCAGCTAAACAGTTCTAGGGTGGGTGGGGCTTCCGTTGTGGCTCAGCTGGTAAAGAATTTGCCTACAATGAGGGAGACCGGGGTTCAATCCCTGCGTTGGGAAGATCCCCTGGAGAAGGGAAAGGCTACCCACTCCAGGATTCTGGCCTGGAGAATTCCATGGACTGTTTAGTTGCAAAGAGTCGGACAGAACTGAGCTACTTTCACTTTCACTTTTCCCAGGTGGCATAGTGGTAAAGAATCTGCCTGCCTATGAAGGAGTCATGAGATGTGGGTCCAGTTCCTGAGTTGGGAAGAGTCCCTGGTTGAGGAAAGGCAGCTACTCCAGTATTCTTGCCTGAAAAATTTCCTGGACAGAGAGCCTGGTGAGCTACAGTCCATAGGGTCACGAAGAGTCCAACACTACTGAGCGTGTACGCGTGCATTCCTTGGAGTATGCCTTCCATCTTTAAGGTTCACTTACACTCAGTCTAATCAGCAGGATGTAGGGCAGGGTCAAAAAGAAACAAAGGGCTCTCACAAGTTCTTTCCTAAAAAAAGATGGCCAGAAATTTCCTTAGTCTCATGGCCACTTCTACCTGAGAAAAAGGCTGGAAAATGTCATATTTATTCTGGGACATTATCAACCGATGAAAAATTCTATTGCAGTGCAAGAAGGGGCAAGCAGTTACTGAAGAATATAATCTTTTGGA
This sequence comes from Hydropotes inermis, assembly GCA_020226075.1. NCBI lineage: Eukaryota > Metazoa > Chordata > Mammalia > Artiodactyla > Cervidae > Hydropotes > Hydropotes inermis. The sequence continues at coordinate 8,467,122 of CM035290.1, forward strand.
TTACCTCTGCTAACTAGATAATCTCATTTTGAAAAAAACTACAAGTCATAATTATACCTTATTGTTAATCCCATGAATTTATGATTTACTTCATCAATATTTTGTTTTCAGTCTACATGGAAGCTTAAGATTATGGTTATATACACTTAAATGTAAAATAATTTTTAATTTAACCAAATCTAATGCCAAAATATTCATTACGCTGTAAGAACTGACAATTTAAAAGGTAATGGAAGATGCCAAGCTGACATTTACTCATTTACAAAGATTCTTGCATTGAATTATGATTTGGAATTTTATTTTATTATCTTTCTTTTCTTTGTGCTAATATGATAAGTAGTCACCCATTTGCTAGGCAATTTTAAGGCATGATTCATAGACATTTAACAATTTCCAGCAAAATACCAAAAAAGGACATTTTTCTTATTTCCTTTTTATTGTTTTACCTTATTTTTTTCCAGCACAAATATATCAGAATTTGGATACTTGGAATGTGATTCCACAAATAATCATTCCAACTTGTACAAATAACCATGCAACCCTTGAACTATAATGCTTATTTTCCAGCCAGAAATATAAACAAGTAAATGTCCTTGATACTTCTGGTGAAGACCTCAGGAGTCCACAGAATTTACTCTCTAATCCACCTAAACTTGAGAAATATCTTATCATTTAAGTATCTGGGTCAACTAATCAAAGTATAGGTCATAACTATCTTGAACATTTCAGTACAGATGTTTTCAAGATTTAAAAAAATGAACACAATCACTCTCTGAACTGCTTGAATCATAAAAAGATACTTGAGGGTGAATGGGAGGAAAGTCCAAAAGGGAGATGATGTATGTATGCATATAGCTGGTTCACTTCATTATACAGCAAAAACTAATGCAGCATTGTAAAACAATTATACACCAACAATAATTTTTAAAAAAAGATACTTAGAGGTTTGTGTACTTTTCAGGTTGCCTACCACCAATGTGTTTTGTGACTACCAATGATTTTTCTATTCATTATTGTCAAATAGGAATCATTCAAACTTCTACATATATTCAATATTTGTAAAACCCTCCATCTTAGTTTTCTTATTTTTACTTTTGTTTTTCACCTTGCTTCTCCAAGAATTTATCTTTGAGTATGTGACTGAAGAGAGCCGTCCCAAGGGGAAAATGTACACAAAAATGTTTAAAGAATGACAGAGACAAGTTGAATATTTCTTGCACTAGTGTGTAATGAAAGTAGGTGAAAATCCAAGCTCATTTTTAAAAATTTTTATAGTGAATTTTATTTTTATACTGAAATATTGCATACGATGTTGCCTTCTGAGATTCCAAAACTCCCCACAGACACACATGTGAGAGGGTTTCCTACTGTGTGAAACTTCTCCTCCTTCACAATTCCCTCCCCGGGACAGGTCTCCATCCCAAACTCTTTTGTCTCTTTGTTTGTCTTTTATATTTTTTCTTACCTCCTTTCAAAAAGAATGGGCTGCTTTGTGGGTGCCTAGTGTCCTTTGGCAGTGTTCAGAAGTTGTTTTATGAAAGTTGCTAAACATACAAATGATCTTTTGATGAATTTGTGGGGAAGAAAGTGTCTCCCAATACTATTTCTCTGCCAGCTAGTGGAGGTGATGGAATTCCAGTTGAGCTATTTCAAATTTTTAAAAATGATGCTGTGAAAGTGCTGCACTCAATCTGCCAGCAAATTTGGAAAACTCATCAGTGGCCACAGGGCTGGAAAATGTCTGTTTTCATTCCAATCCCAAAGAAATGCAATGCCAAAGAACATTCAAACTACCGCATAATTGAACTCATCTCACATGCTAGTAAAGTAATGCTCAAAATTCTCCAAGCCAGGCTTCAACAGTATGTGAACCATGAACTTCAGATATTCAAGCTAGATTTAGGAAAGGCAGAGGAACCAGAGATCAAATTGCCAATCTCCATTGGATCATCAAAAAAGCAAGAGAGTTCCAGAAAATTTTCTACTTTTGCTTTATTGACTAAGCCAAAGTCTTTGACTATGTCAATCACATATCAAGATTGGCAAGAGAAATATCAATAACCTCAGATACACAGATGACACCACCTTTATGGCAGAAAGCAAAGAAGAACTAAAGAGCCTCTTGATGAAAGTGAAAGAGAAGAGTGGAAAAAGTTGGCTTAAAACTTGACATTCAGAAAACTAAGACCATGACATCCAGTCCAATCACTTCATGACAAATAGATGGGAAAACAATGGAAACAGTGAGAGACTTCGTTTTCCTGGGCTCCATAATCACTGCAGATGGCTACTGCAGCCATGAAATAAGACACTTGCTCCTTGGAAGAAAAGTTATGAGCCACCTAGACAGCATATTAAAAAGCAGAGACATTACTTTGCCAACAAAGGTCCGTCTAGTCAAAGCTTAGATTTTTCCAGTAGTCATGTATGGATTTGAGAGTTGGACTATAAAGAAAGCTGAGTGCTGAAGAACTGATGCTTTTGAACTGTGGTGTTGGAGAAGACTCTTGAGAGTCCCTTGGATTGCTAGGAGTTCCAACCAGTCCATCCTAAAGGAAAACAGTCCTGAATATTCTTTGGATGGACTGATGCTGAAGCTGAAGCTCCAGTACTTTGGCCATGATGTGAAGCACTGACTCATTTGAAAAGACCCTGATGCTGGGAAAGATTGAAGGCATGAGGAGAAGGGGATGACAGAGGATGACTGCAGCCCATTGGGTTGCAAACGGTCAGGCATGACTGAAGTGAAACAACACTGACAGTGTTAGACGTTTAGTTGCTTCCGACTCTATGCAACCCTGTGTATTGTCTCCTCTGTCTATGGGATTCTCCAGGCAAGAATACTGGAGTGGGGTTTCCATACCCTTCTCCAGGGGATGTTCCCCACCAAGGAATCAAACCAGGGCCTCCTGCATTGCAGGCAGACACTTTACAGTCTGAGCAACCGAGGAAGCCAGAAGTGACTTAGCATGCATGTGTGAATCTTCTAGAGGACTCAGACATGTGAAGCCTGTCATGAACTTAATACTCTGTCCATTTACAACATGATTCTATTATAACAAAACTCTTTAGGAAGTTCATGAATATTATTAAATCTCGAACAAAATTAGTGGAGGTGATGGAATTCCAGTTGAGCTATTTCAAATCCTAAAAGATGATTCTGTGAAAGTGCTGCACTCAATATGCCAGCAAATTTGGAAAACTCAGCAGTGGCCATTGGACTGGAAAAGGTCAGCTTTCATTCCAATTCCAAAGAAAGCCAATGCCAAAAATGCTCAAACTACTGCACAATTGCATTCATCTCACACGCTAGCAAAGTAATGCTCAAAGTTCTCCAAGCCAAGCTTCAACAGTACCTCAACCGTGAACTTCCAGATGTTCAAGCTGGATTTAGAAAAGGCAGAGGCACCAGAGATCAAATTGCAAACATTCACTGGATCATTGAAAAAGCAAGAGAGTTCCAGAAAAAACATATATTTCTGCTTTATTGACTATGCCAAAGCCTTTGACTGTGTGGATCACGATGGCAATAGCAGACCACCTGAGCTACCTCTTGAGAAACCTGTGTGCAGGTCAGGAAGCAATAGTTAGAGCTGAACATGGAACAACAGACTGGTTTAAGATAGGAAAAGGAGTACGTCAAGGCTGCATATTGTCACCCTGCTTATTTAACTTATATGCAGAGTACATCATGAGAAATCCTGGGCTGGATGATGCACAAGCTGGAATCAAGATTGCCGGGGAAAATAGCGAAAAATAGCAATAACCTCAGATATGCAGATGACACCACCCATATGGCAGAAGTGAAGAACTAAAGAACCTCTGGATAAAAGTGAAAGAGGAGAGTGAAAAAGTTGGCTTAAAGCTCAACATTCAGAAAACTAAGATCATAGCATCTGGTCCCATCACTTCATGGCAAATAGATGGGGAAACAGTGGAAACAGTGGCAGACTTTATTTTGGGGGGCTCCAAAATCATTGAAAATGGTGACCATAGCCATGAAATTAAAAGATGCTTACTCCTTGTAAGGAAAGTTGTGACCAACCAAGACAGCATATTAAAAGGCAGAGACATTACTTTTCCAATAAATGTCCATCTAGTCAAGGCTATGGTTTTTCCAGTGGTCGTGTATGGATATGAGAGTTGGACTATAAAGAAAGCTGAGCACCGAAGAATTGATGCTTTTGAACTGTGGTGTTGGAGAAGACTCTTGAGAGTCCCTTAGACTGCAAGAGATCAACCAGTCCTTCCTAAAGGAAATCAGTCCTGAATATTTATTGGAAGGACTGATGCTGAAGCTGAAACTCCAATACTTTGGCTACCTGATGGGAAGAACTGACACATTGGAAAAGACCCTGATGCTGGGAAAGATTGAAGGCAGGAGGAGATGGGGGTGACAGAAGGTGAGATGGTCTGATGGCATCACTGACTCAATGGACATGAGTTTGAGTTAAACTCTGGGAGTTGGTGATGGACAGGGTCGCCTGGCGTGTTGCAGTCCTTGGGATCCCAAAGAGTCAGACTGACTGAGTGACTGAACTGAAGTGAACTGTGCTGACTTTCTTTGTATCTTCCTTCACAGGAGGCAGGGCATGTAGGGCCACACAGGGCCACCCCTGAATTGAACTTCAGAAGGGATTAAACTTCCAGGGGCTGTAAAAGGCAGGCATTGTAGTATCAAGAGGATGAGGTATTCCCTGCTTCCTATGGGAGATTCTTATCAGTTTGTTTGTATGTTTCTGTAGGCTGGCAAGGAACCAAAACAGAACTGCACCTGTTTTTCTTCAGGTTAAGAAACAAGTTTCTTATTGAGGGGTCACTATCCATGAAAGTGGGATGGGACAGATAACTTGTGGCTAGGTCATTTGTGGCCTATGTTCTTGTTTAGAAATCTTCCTTTATAGGTCATTACAAAATATTGAGTATAGTTCCCTGTGCTATACCATAGGTCCTTATCAGTTACCAATTTTATATATAGCAATATGTATATGTTAATCCCAACCTCATTTGTTTATCCCTTACCCATCCCCATTTCTGCTAAGGTAATCATAACTTTGCATTTTATATCTGAGGGTCTCTTTCTGTTTTGTAAATAAGGTCATTGGTGCCTTTTTTTTATGGAGCTTCCATACTATTCTCTATAGAGGCTGTACCAAATTACATTCCCACCAACAGTGTAGTAGGGTTCAAAACTTTTACAATTTTAGGTGCTATATATAAGTTCATATATGCATGCATTTACTTGAAGGCTCATATTTATGACTATGTATGCCAAGTACTCTAGCAATATTTGCTGAAAATGCTATTTTTCCACCAATAATTGCTTTTGAAACCATCAAAAGCTCAATTGAATGTATTTGTGAGGATCTCTTTCTGGGTTCTTTGTTTTGTCCACCTTATCAACATGTCTATCTCTCTTCTAACTAACTCTTGACTATTTTAACTGTGTAATAAGGTAGTGATGTCTCCCAACTTTGGTCAAGATCTTTTTAGCCTTTTTATGGCTACTGTGTTTCCTTATAAGCTTATTTGTGTCTACAAAAAATCTTGCAGAAACCTTGGTAAGAATTGCATTAATTATATATATGTCAATTTGGGAAAATTTGACATCTTTATTATGTTAAGTCTTTTAAATCCATGAACACAAGTATGTCCCCCCACTTACTTAGGGCTTTGATTTCTTTCATCAACATATCGTAATTTTCTTGATTCAGACCCTATATGAAGTTAAATTTTACGTATTTTATTTTATATAAAACTTATATTGTATTTAACTTGGTTTCTGCATTTCAGTTTTAGTATGTAGAAATGAAAATGTTTTTTCCACACTGAACTTGTATTCTGAAATCTTGGTGAGCTCAAAATTTGTTTTAGGGTTTTTTTTTTTTTTTTGGTCTTAATATATTCCTTTAGGCTTCTACATAGACACCCATGTTGTGTGCAAATAGAGTCAGTTTTATTTCATCCTTTCTAATCTGTTTCCTTTTTTTTTCTTCTATTTTTCTCTCTCTTACTTAATACTGTGTCTAGAACTGTGTCTATGTTGAATAAATATGAGAGCTGACACACTTCCTTCATAATCTTAGGGAGAAAATACTGTCATTCCCGTATTAAGTGTAATGTTAGCTATAACTGTTTTGTGGATGCTTTTAAACAAGTTGAGGTTTCTTTATTTTCCTAATTTGCTGTGAGTTTGTCGGGACTAACTGTTGAATTGTATCTAATGTACTTCTGTATCAATTAATATAGTTGTATGTTTATTTACATTAGCCTGTTGATATGATGGATTGCATTGATTAATTCTCAAATGGTGAACCAAATTTGGCATATGTGAAAACAATCTCACTGTAGTATAGTCTCCATAGTGTAGAATTCTTTTTTTATTCTTTGTTGTTCTTGATTTGCTAATATTTTGATAAGAATTTTGGGATCTAAATTCATGAGAGGATGAGAGATTTTGGTCTGTTTCCTTCCTTTCATTCGTTCTTTCTTTTTTCTTTTTCTTTGTAATGAATTGGGAAGTGTTCTTTTGTCTTCTATTTTCTGAAACAGATTGTGTATAATTGGTGTTAATTCTTATTTAGGTGTATAGTAAAATTCAAAAGTGATGTTATGTGGGGCTAGATGTTTATTTTTACTGAGCAATTTAATTTGAAATTCAATTTCTTTAATTGATTATAAGACTGGTATCAATTTCAAGTGCTTCAGTTTTGATATTTTGCATTTTTTTGATAAATCAACTCATTTCCTCTAAGTTGTTGAATTTGTGGCTCTGAAGTTGTTTACAGGATCCTTTTATTATCCTTTGAATAACTGAAGAATCTATAAATATATCTCCTGTTTTATTTCTGATATCGGTAATGTATATTTTTTCTTTTTTCTTTTAAGCCTTGTCAATTCTTGCCAGGGGCTAATCAATTTTATTGGTATTTTGAGTAATAAGCTTTTATTTTCTTGATCTTTACTGTTTTCCTATTTTGATTTCATTATTTTCTGCTCTTATTCTACAAGTATTTTGTTTTTTTCTTTCTACTTGGTTTAGCTTTATTTTGCTCTCTTTTTTTTTCTATTTCTTAAAGTATAAACTTAGTTTATTGACTTGTAACTTTTCTGATAGAAGCTTTCAATACTATAAATTTCATTCTTTGCACTGTTTTGGGTGCATCTCACATGTTTTGGTACACTGTTATTTTCATTTAATTCCATGTATATTGTTTCAAGGCTTTCTCTTTGCTTGAAGAATTATTTAGAAATGTGTTGTTTAATTACTAAGTATTTTAAGTTTTCATTTTTATGTGATTAGTTTCTACTGCAATTCCATTATGTTTGGAGAACATACTCTATGTGATTTAAATTTATTTTAATTTTTTGAAAAGCACTTTATGACCCCAGATACAGTCTGTTTTGATGAGTGTTCCATATATTCCATAGGCATTTATATGTATACTGCTTTTGTCGAGAGAAGAATTTATTTTATAATTTGATTCCATTGGTTGACTTGTATTCAGTGATTCTATAGCTTTGCCAAATTTCTGTTGCATCTATAAACTACTGAAAGTAGGGTGTTGAAGTTCTCAGCTGTAACTGTGAACTTCTCTATTTTACCATTTAATTCCATCAGTTTTTTTTTTTTTTCCATGTGTGTTGAAGGTCTCTTTTGTGATGTATACATGTTAATGATCACTTAACAACTGTATTTGTTTGCTAGGATTGCCATAATGAAATACAATAGACTGGATGCTTTAAACAGCAAAAAAATTTTGTCACAGACTAGATTCCAAGATCAAGGTGGCAGCAGGTTTGGTTTTTCCTGAGGCTTTCCTGCTTGGCTTGCAGGCAGCAATCTTCTTGCTGTGTCCTCACCTGGACTTTCCTCTGTGCACACCATTTCTACTATCTCTTCCTCTTCTTATAGTACACTTGTAATACTGGATTAGGGTCCCAGCCTTATGCTCTCATTGAAATTTAATTACCTCTTAAAGGCACCATCTAACACAGTCACATTGAGGGAAAGGGCTAAAACATAAGAATTTTGGTGTAGTACAATTTAGTCCACACAATTAAAGAATATTATTCCTTTTATCATTATGTAATGTCTTTATCTCTAGTTATTTTCTTTGCTCTGAAGTCTGCTTTTTCTGAAATTAAAATAGTCACTCTTACTTGTTTTTAAATTAATGTTGACATGATAAATCTTTTTGTTTCTTTTAGTTTTAGCCTAGTTATGACATGTTTGAAGTGAATTTCTTACAGATAGTATATAGTTGGATCATGAATTTTAAAAAAATCTACTCTTCAAATCTCTATCTTTTAATTTATATTCTTAGATTATTTACATTTAATGTAATTTTTGGTATGGTAATATGTACATCTGTGATTTTCTTTATCATTTTCTCTATTTCTCATTACTCAGTTTTTCTTTTCTTCCTTTTCTTTCAAGTTCATGAACATTTTGTAGAATTCCATCTTTTGTATATTTTTTAAAAAATATCAGTTTGTATAGATTTAGTGGTCGTTCCCTATAGTGTAATATACATACATAATTATCACAACCATGATTGAAATTTACCATTTCAAGTGAGATATTGACACCTCTGTTCTATTTATGTCTATTCCTTCCCAGTTTCACAATTTGACTGTCATAATTATTTTCTCTATAAACATTGACTACCAAATAATTTTTGCTTCAAACACCTACTATGATTAAAAAAAAAAAAAACTATGAGAAGAAAATAGACCTATTATTTCCCCCCTATTTTTGCCTATCTTGTTTTTCTTTTCTTTTTTTTATTTTTCAAATTCAAAATATTTTCATTTTCTTTCTATTGGAAAAGGCAAGTCATTCTTTAAAATAAGTTTAAAATAAACAAAGCATCTAAATATCCCTTTGTCTGAGGATGACTTTATTTCCCTTTTGTTACTGAAGAATAGCTTTGTCAAAAACAACTTGAAGGTGGCAATTCTTTTCCTTAAGAATTTAAAAATTATTGTGCCAATTTTTTTCTGGCTTTAATCATTCAAATGGAAAACCCAGTTTCACTTTAGTTGGTGTTCCCCTAGATATAATGCATCATTTTTCTCTGACTGGTTTTAACACATTTCCCTTTATCTTTGGTTTTCAGTTTGATTATCAGAAGTCATGAAGTGAATGTCTTTGTTGTTGTTAAGTCGCTCAGTAGTGTCTGACTCTTTGTGACCCCATGGACTGCAGGACTCCAGGCTTCCCTGTCCTTCACATTTCCCAGAGCTTGCTCAAACTCACATCCATTGAGCCAGTGATCTCATCCAACGCTCTCGTACTTTGTTGACCCCTTTTTCTCCTGCCTTCAATCTTTCCCAACATCAGGGTCTTTTCTAATGAGTTGGCTCTTTGCATCAGGTGGCCAAAATATTGGAAGTTCAGCTTGAGCATCTGTCCTTCTAATGAATATTCAGGACTGATTTCCTTTAGGATTGACTGTTTTGATCTTGCAGTTACATGAACTCTTGAGTCTTCTCCAACACCATAGTTCAAGAACATCAAGTCTTCAGTGCTCAGCCTTCTTCATGGTCCAGCTCTCACATCCGTACATGACTACTAGAAAAACCATAGCTTTGACTAGATGGATCTTTGCCAGCAAAGTAATGTCTCTGCTTTTTAATAAGCTGTGTAGGTTGGTCGTAGCTTTTCTTCCGAGGAGTGAGTGTCTTTAATTTCATGGCTGCAGTCACCATCTGCAGTGATTTTGGAGCCCAAGAAAATAGTCTCTTACTGTTTGCATTGTTTCCCCATCTATTTTCCATGAAGTGATGGGAGCAGATGCCATGATCTTTGTTTTTTGAATGTTGAGTTTTCAGACAGCTTTTTCACTCTCTGCTTTCCCTTTCATTAAGAAACTCTCTAGTTCCTCTTCACTTCTTGCCATAAGGGTGGTGTCATCTGCATGTCTGAGACTGCCATGGATGTCTTTAGATTTTTCCCGGTGTGGATTTCACTCATCTTCATGAATCTGTAAATTTAAGTTTTTCACCAAATTTAGGAAATTTCAGTGATTACTTCTTGGAGTATTTTTAGACCTACATTCTTTCTCCTTTACCTTGGGATTCCAATACTGCAAATGTTTCGTATTTTGATTTTTTTCACATGTCCCTAAGACTGTGTTCAAGTTTATTTTGTTTATTTTCTGTTTGTTTGTTTGATCAGTCTAGATGTTATAGTTCAGATAGGGTAAATTCCCATTAATCTCTTCTCAAATTTACTGATTCAATTTTCTGTTCTCTCTACGCTATTATCAAGTTCATCTAGCAAGTTTTTTATGTTTCTTTTTTTTTTAATTTTTCAGTTCTATAATTTCCATGTTGTTCTTACTTAGCATTTCCATTCCTATACTGTATTTCCATTTTTTGAGATAATTTGTAATTGTTAAAACATTCTTACAATGGCTATTTGATACCTTTGTCAGATAACTTCAGTATCTGCTTAACCTCTGTGTTGGTATCAGTTGGTTGTCTTTTTTTTAATTTAAGCTGTGATTTTCCTGGCCCTTGATATAATGAGTGACCTTTTTTACTGTGTCCTAGACCTTTTAGATCTTATATTAGGTGATTCTTGATTCTTTTAAAGTATTCTCTTTTATCAGTCAGTCACCCTGTTTAGGTTTAACATGTATGTTCTTGCTTATTTTTGTAGGCTGTAATTCTAATGGCAGTTTTGTTTTCTGAGCCCTCACAATGCTGTTCTGATCTGTTTTCTTCTTATTGTTCTGCTTGGGCTCTGACTAATAGCTGGTTCCCTGCCAATGTTGCCAGCACAGGTCTAAAATATCCCCAGGTCCCTTAGATGGAGTACACTGAGCCCCTACAATGTAGAATCTTTCATCTAGGACCACTGGACTTCAGTTTATTTCTCTGAGAGTGTCATGGGGAAGGGGAAATACCTTACCTGTGTGCCCTCTCTGACTGGATTAGATGTCTTTTTACCACTGGATTTGAGGGTCAGGAATGTGCCTCTCCAGTCCCAGGCAGCAGACAGATACCAGGCCTATTGACACTGCTCACACAAGCGGAGGAGGCCACCCATTGCCTGTGGATGTGGGACACGTGCTGAGCGGGCCTCCCTCATTCATTACTGAGTAGGGCCCTTGGTAGGGTGTGGGCCTGTTAGGGGAAGCATGCTGACTGAAACCGCCCATCCTGGCCAGGCACCCTAGTAACCATTTGCATGAGTTGTTTTACAACAGGAGGTCCTGGTAAGGAACACGGAACTAGTAAGCCACCACCAACCGGAAGTGTTTGGGAAAGGTCAAAAGGAGACGCCACATGTCTGATCACCTCCCAGAATCCTTCTCGCTGGCATCCATCTTGGCTGAGTGATGCCTGTGCCACCAGGAAGGACTCCAATCAGAATGATTGGCTAAAGACAACCCGGAAAGAATCCCATCAAAATAAAACCCGAGACTGCGAGCCATGTGGCAGACCAGTCCTTCTGGGTTCCTTACCCTCTGCTCTCCACTGGGTACCCCTTCCTAATAAAATCTCTTGCTTTGTTAGCACATGTGTCTCCTTGGATAATTCATTTCTGAGTGTTAGACAAGGGCCCACTTTCGGACCCTGGAAGGGGTCCCCCTTCCTGCAATAGGCTGATACAGATCCTGTTGCTGCCCCCATCAGGATGTAGGGTCAGGCATATCTGGTTGCTGTGGCCCCTAGATACTGGTCTTCCAGTTAGGTCCCTGCTGGTCTTCTCTTTTTCTGGTTTCTTGGCCAAAAAGACCAGGTTTCCCTTGTGGTTCATTGGTGGAGTTTTGCATGTGTTGTACTTTATTATGTACTTCTTTTTTTCTTTTTCTGTGATTGTTAGCAGTTTGGGCTTCCCTGGTGGTTCAGTCAGTAAAGAATCTGCCTGCAATGTGGAAGATCTGAGTTCAGTCCCTGGGTCAGGAAGATCCCCCTGGAGAAAGAAACGGCAACCCACTCCAGTATTCTTACTTGGGAAATCCCACGGACAAAGGAGTCTGGTGGGCTACAGACCATGGGGTCATAAAGAGTTGTACACGACTGAGTGACTAACACTTAGAAAACCAGCAGCTTAAGATGGGAGTTTTTTGTTTTTTGGTTTTTTTCCCCAGTACTTACCCAGAACATATGGGAGATAACAAAGAAAAGGCCAGAGAAACTACTTGAGTGTTATACAAATCTTGATATCTCTAGCTACTCTAGCAGCTTCCTTTCAACTAGCAGAGTTCTTTTTGTTTGTGTATTTATGCCCAGGGTATTCATTCACATTTAGAGGGGATAAACAGAGAAAAATGAATTTAAGCCATTTGTCCTAGAAGCAGAAATCACAAGATTGTTTTGAACATTTAAAAATTATTGCTGCAAATGTGTTCATTTGGTGAACAATTATGAATAGGATACAGTATCTATTCATCAGGATCAAATAATATGATAATGTAAAAGCAAATATTAAAGTGAAAAACAATTGGAATGGTATTAGTATTGTTAATGTCACCATGGAGTTAAATAAAGGTATTCACAATTTACAAAATAAAAAACTAAGTTCTAGCATCCATCACCCATCATGGTAGACATATTCATTAATATGGACAGTGTATCATCTAAATTTTGTAATTTTTCTATTGATTTATAAAATTAATATTGTCTCCTTTCCTTATATATTTGAAAAAATTAAAATGTGCCATGACTACTTTCTGATATAGAGAACGGGTTTCAAAAATATTTTTTTCAAGTATTTAAATTTTTAAATTTTTATTTAGCTTTCAAAATATATTGCTTCTTTATAATTGGGTTGAATTGACTTGCTTGTTTGTTGATACTCCATGTAACATGGTATTTCCTACACAGAAGATTGCATTTTGGGTGTATTTTTATTTTTATTTTATGCTTCTTGCTTATGGAAGGTATATGAATATATGATCTGTTAATTTCCAGGTTCTGTTTAAGATAAAATTTGATATCTCTATTGATTTTGTTTTAATAAGTTTCTTTGATTAAATTTCTTAGATAATATTTTAATATTCTGGCCAATATGGTTTCTATATACTCATCATCTTTGGAAATTTAAGTTAAAAAATTAAAAACATACATTCAGTTGGGATACTGAGTAAAGGTCCATGTTGATATATATGTAGCCTGGAGGTTTAGTTACCTAAATAGGAGGAATTTACAAAAGCAACATGTTCATCCTTCTGATACTATTAGTTGTTTTTGAAACTTAACTAATATTCAATATCAGTGTAAGAAACACATTCATCGTTATAAAATTATCACCTTGATAATCTGATTGAATGGCTATTCATTATAATAGTTCATATAAATGTTGAACTATTATAATAAAGAGACTTCAGAATATAATAGCTTTGCTAAAAGAAATAACTTCTCTCTCATGAAACCATCTGCTCAACTGTGACCCACCCATGTATGGCAATGTTCTTGGCTTCACAGTGATACCGGATTGGGGTTACATCCATGTTTCATCTTGTGGGTAGAGGAAAAAAGAAGCAGAAACTCCAGGACAAGGAATTTTCTAAAAAGTTGGTCAGATGGAAATTTAATTTCTTCTGTTCATGTCATTTTGGTAATCACCTAATTTCATGGCCAGACCTTGCCACAGGCAGCCTGGAGAATGTAGCGACTAACTGGGCGTTTATATGCTAAGGAACAGTTGAGACAAGATTTGGAAGACATAACTGCAGCTTTCCAAGGTGTCTCAAGGTTTTACTCTAGGTTTCTGTTAAGTAGACTGAAAACTTGAATATCTTATCAGTAAACAGTAGGAGAAACACAGGGTATTTTGCAATTAATCTCAACAAATAACTATGGTTTTTTGCCATGATTGATTCTTATCTCTAAGGTAATCTTCAAAAGATCTTCAAAAATCTTTAAAATTTTAGAGTATCTTAAAAAAACCATTCATGAGTAAATAAAATACATAAATAAATACAAAAATAATATAGCATAATTATTGTCTGTGCCATGCCTTCTGTTTCTTAAAAGTTTTATAATATAAGGAAAGAATAAAAGTTCTAAGGTGGGGGAGGCTTTCTTCTGATGAGCTTTTGTAAATTTTTTTTTCCTTTAAATGGAAGTTTGGATGATTCTAATTGCACAACTATGTGACAAATCATTAATCAGAAAACCAATCAAAAGAAAATAAAAGACCTAGGACCTCAGGAGAGTCCCCAGGTCTCTATAAACATGTGCAGAAGCATTTGGCTATCCTAACTGCTACCAACCAAATGCTTACTTCACTACAATTGGAAACCAATTTGGAAACTTGCATACAACTGTGAAAGCCAAATTTTCTTCTGAAACAAATGTTTTCAACCGAAACAAATGCTTGGGTTGTTCACATGTGCCCAAACCAAATATTTTCTTGTAACAATAAATATGCATCCAACCCATCCATACTCTGCATCCCATACTGATGCATGGGATGATGAAACAAATGATGAAACACATACTGACCATGAAATGGTATACTTTGTTCTGGAAATAATATTTTCAGAATAGAGTTTTCATACACTCTGTACCCTCTGTCTGGAAAGTTCAGCATAGTCTCTATTTAACTTCTATTATTTAATCAGTTTTCATTTCAATTTTCAAGAAAACCTTCCTGTCTAAGATAAATCCCACAAACATTCAATATTTGTTATTATGATTTCTGTTTAATATGTACCTCTTCCACTACACCCTAAATAAAATAAGGGCAGCAACTGTATATGATATATAAATGGCAAGAAATACTTATTGGCTAAATAAATGAGAATGTAATACAAACTCACAGATTAGATTTAAGACTTGAACATGTTTTTGCATGTAAAATGCCAAGTGTTTAGCACATGAAAATAATTAATTTTCCCTCTGATAAAATGCAAGCTAAATGAAGTCAGAATTTTTCTACATTCATACATTCTTGAAAGTTAAAAGTATCTAGGATATATACATTTTCAATCAGTAAATAGTGTACTACTGAATAAAAGAACAGCACATATATATACACACACACATATATACACACATTCTTTAATCAACTATCATTGATTGATATAATAACTCCAGACACAGCATGAAAATAGAGAGAAGTAGATGAAAATTGAGGTTGTTTGGTCTAGAAAATTTCAGATTAAGGGCACTGTGCATACTTCTAAAACTTTCCCAGCCATTTGATGCAGGTCAGTCTGGAATCTGTTATATTTCTATATGGTTTAATTAAGATTCATTTATTTTGCAGATAATTGGGATGAAAATTGTATGACTGGAATCAATTAAGAAAATCTCTAAACCTGGGAAAGGTAACTAGAACATACCAATCCTTTGTTAATATCACTAATTATTAAAGGTAAATATGATTGAAATAGCTTTTGATTTAGTGTGGAATGTAATAATTGTAAACAGAATATATTATAATAGTGATTATCACCAATAAAATGATGTTAAGGATAAAAATGAAAATAATGAAAAATAAGGAGAAAAGAGAAATTGGGGAGAAGACTGTATTATTGAAAATACTGCAAAAAGTACAAAAAAAGAAAAAAATGCCAAACATTATAAAAATGCCTGGGAAACTATAAATTAAGGTCCCCTTCTGGTATGTCTGAGCTGTGGTGTAGCTTTGATCTGTCATGTTATTGGTGAAAAGGTGATGATATGGTATGGGAAGCATAGTCCTTAATTATATATAAAGTTAGTTGCTCACTTTCTTTACCAAAATAATGGATATTGAAATCCTTTGTAGATAACTCCTTTTGTAACTGAGGCAGGAGGAGTGGGCACACTTTCCTGATGACCACTGAAGAAAGGAAAGACCCCTGCTGAAATTCACCCTCTATCTGACACCAACATTGTGAAGCTGTTTGTGCTTCCCTGTGCAAACTAGTTGATGTACTTGTGTGGCTTAAGCCACTGAATCAGTTTCAAAAATATTTAGGAGAAATTTGCTGTTTTCAGAAAGGTGATTTGAGGCTCCAGTTAAAAAATTAACCTGGTTTTAAAGACAGCTCTCAAGTCTTTTTTCAGATAACAATGGATATAGGTTTTTCTTCTTACATAAACTGTTTTAAGGCTATACCCTTTGTGACTCAAGGGTAAAGAATCTGGCCTGCTAAAGCAGGAGATAGGAGTCTGATCCCTAGGTCAGGAAGATCCCATGGAGAAGGAAATGGCAACCCACTCTATTATTCCTTCCTGGGAAATTCAATGGCCAGAGGAGCCTTGAGGGTTATGGTCCATGGGTCACAAAAGTCAGACGTGACTTAGCAATTAAAAGAAGAAACAAAAAGGGTGCTAAGTATTTTCATTTATTTTCTCTTATTTTCCATAGTGGACATGCTGTATACATTATGTTAGTATGCCTTGTATTTCAAATATGACTTCTTGATATTCGTCTCTTAAAGAAAAGCAAATGTATATAATATGTTTCTACAGAGTTTTTTTTTGTCATATAATTTTTACAAATGGCTTAAAAATTCTGCCTGTATTCTGGATTATTCAGTATTGAAACTGGCATAATTTTTTTCAATATCATTTGTGTAGGAGAACATCCTCAAAAGTTCAAATTCTGAATTTTAAGTAATAAAAGGTAGAGTCGTAAGATTTAAACACTGAAAAATTTTAAGAGAATTATTTATACACTGATTCATTCAGATAAGAATGTACAACAGCTAAGGAATGCATATATGGAGTGGGGAACAAAAGTAAACTATACTAATTTCAGGAAATAAATGGAAAATTAGTGCTGGACAATAATGTGAAATATAGGATACATATAAAAAAGCCCAACTATAAAATTCTTATTTGGTGGCCAAAATTTGGCCTTTCATAAGGTCAGCGAGGCCTTAAATCTAGAAATGAAAGTTTCAGAGCTAAGTTAAACAATGTCCAAAGAGTTTCCCAGGTCCATACCATTAATTTAAGACATTTATTCAGGAAATACATTTTTTTAAGCTTAGTGCTGAAACAAATTTGTTTGTTAGTCCTGATGAAAGAATAATGTATGAGGTAGTGAATACTGTATTTAAGAAAGTCTGAACTTTGAATACCATGAATATATCACAATCACTTCCTCTTATCATGTATCAAGAAAATCCATTGTCCCAGTTTCAGTTCAAATGTCAGGAAAAGAAGCCGAGAATGTATCCAGAATGTTTCCAAAGTACAGAATTTAGTTAAAATGCTGTGCAAGTGCAAATGGTCTAGTGTTATTAGCATCCTGACAGCCTAATTAAAATGTCTTTAGTGAAAAATAATTTTATGACTATTTAATATAAATTCTCTTTTTATCATGAAACATGAAGGACATTTGTTGAGTAATGAAAGATGCAAAATATTATTGGCATTCATATATTTCTATATACACTATATGAAATATATTTAATCATATAGCCTAATACCCATTATTAGTCAAGCTATATAAGAAATAAAATACATATTTTCATTACTTTGAAATACCTTACATGACTTTTTCTCATCCCATTTTTTAAAGAAGGTAAATTTTTCCTGAATTTCATGTTTATCAATTTCTTGCTTTTATTATTCTACTAAAGTGATATTTCACCCTTAATAACTTATTTTTGTTTTTCTTATTTTGTAAATTTATATAAATTTATGTAATTTATTTTGTAAATTTATTTTGTAAATTTATATAAATTTATATAAATTGTTTTTCTTATTTTGTAAATTTATATAAATTTATGTAAATTTATATTCTACTAAAGTGATATTTCACCCTTAATAACTTATTTTTGTTTTTCTTATTTTGTAAATTTATATACATTTATGTAAATTTATATAAATTATATAAATTTTGTAAATTTCTATAAATTATATAAATATATATAAATTTTATATATAAAATTTATATAAATTTATATAAATTTTGTAAATTTATATA
>CM035290.1:8485021-8500298 GCA_020226075.1 Hydropotes inermis
AATCTATATATTCCTTTGTGATTTATTTTCAATGCCTTATATTTTATTCCTGAGATTCATTTATTTCTGAGCAGTCACTTATTCATTTTTACTGATGTATAGAATTCCTTCATACATAATCATTTATTTATGGGTGCTACTGCTGATGGACGATTGATTTGTCTCCTATTTTTGGACAAATAGTGCTGCCATGGACATTCTGCTGTGTGTCTCCAGGTACACATCTTTCTCCAGGGTGAATGCCAAACAAAGTATTTGCTGTGTCATTGACATATCCTCAGCTTTATGAAATCATGACAATATTTTTTTCTAAATTAGTGTTACTAACTGAAACTCACCAACAGTATAACATTCAAGTTTTTCCATAGCTTCATTTTTACTTCCTATTGTCAAAGTTTTTAAAAATGTTCTACAAAAGTCCTGAGTGAAAAATATATTTCACTAGTTTTAAATTACATTTCTCTGATTTTTAGATAGTTTTAGAATGTCTGTATGTCCATGGGTCAACTTTTCATATGATTATTCAGGACTTTTGACTATCTTTTAAATAGTCATTCTCTTTATTCATCATAATTGGGAGGGCCTAAGTATATATATTGCAGGTATTCTGCTTCTATCTTGTCATTATATTTTCTATTTGATATTTTGAACAATAGAAATTTTAAATTTTAGGATTTTAAAATCAATCCCTATTTTACTTTTGCTATTTGATTCTTAATAAGGTAGTTTCTACTGAGGCCTCAAAATATTCAATTATATTGTTTTTTAAAGTTCAATTGTTCAAGTATTTAAATATATTGTCTTCTAAAAGTTTGTTTTCCTTTTACATTAATTATTTAATCCACCTGCAAATGATTTTTTGGGTATAGTATAAAATAAAGCTTCAGCTTTACTTATATCCATAAAAGTGAATATAATCTAACATATTAGCATCATTTATTTAAAAGTTTATCAATTCATGAACAACCAAAGCCAGCTTTGTGATAAATCAAAAATCCATGTATTTGTGGATTGTTTCTGGCTTTTCTATTCTACTTCTTGATGTTTTCTTAGTTCATACACCAGTACCACTGTCTCATTTATTATAGGTCTATAATAATTTCTGATATCTCATGAAGATTTCTATTTCCTTGTTATTCACAAGTATGTCTTGGAAATTTTTGTCATTTTCTCAAGCATACAAACTTTATAGTCACCTGCACAAGAAGATAAATTGTAGGGATTTTGATGTAAAATGTATCAAATTTATAAATTATTTTGAAGAGTATTGATGTTTACATATCAGCTTCCCTGATAGCTCCATTGGTAAAGAATCCACCTGCAACATAGGAAACCCCAGTTCAATTCCTGGGTTGGGAAAATCTGCTGGATAAGGGATAGGCTACCCACTCCAGTATCTTCTTATCTATGAACTTACTACGGATATATGTCTCAATTTGTTAGTCTTTTTTAATATCTTCTGGTGAAACATTTTTACTTTCTTCATAGATAGCATGTTAATATTCTTTTAACTCCTTTATTTCTGATATACTACAACTGGCATTCCTTTTAAAATTACACTGTCTAACAGGATTTTTTGATTCTTGCTACTGATGTATAGAAATTCAAGTTAGCTCTATATTAACATTTTTAATACAGCAAACAGTAAAATCTTTTGTTGGAAATCATGGCTTATTTGTATATTTTTGTTTCTTTCTATGTAGATAATCATGCCATCTGTGAATAATTATATCCTCAACCTTTACATATGAATGAAAGGGCAAAACAGAAATTGACAACCCATCTATCACACTCTGAGCTATTAACCTTGCAACTATAGCAAACTGAAGTTTTTATTGTTTGTTTGTTTTTAATGATAAAATAAAACAACTTAAATTCTATGTCCAAGAATAAAAAAAAAAACAAACAAAAAAAAACCCTTGTGCATGCTGGAAAACCAATTGCATCAATAATTCTTACTAAGACCTCCAATGCTAAACTTAATCTAATTGTATTTACCATATTTAGTTTTACAATTTAATGATATATTTGGAATACTTGTACAATTAATATTTTGTGTCTTCCTTTCTTTAGTCCTTTCAAAAACTGCTAATTTTAACACAAGTCCTAAGATTAGAAAATAATAATATCATATATCATATCAAGGTACCTTATATTTTTCAGAGAGCATTTAAATATGTTTTGTCAGTTGATCACATGGAGTCTAAAAATTGAGATGTTATTGGATTATTTTAAGGAGGAATGATTTAGTGAATTTTATTAAAAGTAGAAAAGATATTGGAAACCTGTACCATATTTATTCCATGTTAAACATATGTAATATTACATTGTGATTAAATTGTAATACTGAAAAATTTAAAGAATGAGGATGTTTCCTTAAAGGAAAGCAACAGTAATAAAAACATGTTTTCCTCTTCCTCAAGCTGCATCTTACATTCTTTATGACTGATTAATTTCAGAAATATTAGATGTTCCTTTAAAACAAACATCTTCTAAATAAATATGGACTATATTGACCAATACTAAATAGGAGATAAGTTTATGAGAGGTATTTTGTTTATCTAATTCCTTATAAAATATAAATAAAACTATATTGACCAAGGCACAGTAGGAAATAAAAAAGGCACGAAGAGTTAATTCCTTCATATTTTCTACCTAATCATACAACAGAGAGTGATATTTAGGGACCACAGATTATAGTTAGAAAACATAGAAGTGTGTGATTCACAGGGAATTTGACCTCATTGCCTTAGCTTTTAAAACATACTTATTTTTATATTCTTACTGAGCTAACTGCTGTGGGTCGCTTTTCCCCTTTTTTGTGGTTACCCATCCAGCACATACGGTATTTCCCCTGTAATAGCATTTTGTGAGTGCTGCTGAAAATCAGTAACCTTGAATGCTGTGTGTGGCAAGTCTACCAACTCGGTCAGACAGGGAGGCAGAGGAGAATTAAGATATTGCATTTTAGGCATGTGTATTAACTCACCATCTAACATGGAAAAAATAATGAGTGTAACCCTCACAATGGTGGAGTATAGGGAGCTTTTAAATAGGGAGTTTAATCTCCTTTAGAGCAAAGCCACACTCTCGGTTGCCCTAGGTTTTTGGCAAGATTCCCAGAAGCTGCAGTCATTCATGAGCCACACACTCTGTTCTTAGGAAAACTGCACTGGGATCTTCACACAGCGCAAGCAATGCTCTCGCTTAGGACGTTTCATCTGTAAAAATCCCCTCACACATGTATATCCACGTGCGTGGTACTTAACTCAGCCACCACGGTAGAATGGGGCACTGCTGGGATTTGAACCTGTAGTCGCAGGAAGTCCAAGGATTTCAAGTCAAGGATTTCCTTATGTGTTGACTCTACAACCATTCCCTCTGGCTGATTATCCTGGAATTAAAATGTAGTTTATGTTAAGCAAGCTTGGAAAATTCCCAAATCAAATAAGCTTGTTTAGAGAGGTTTGCTCTACATTTTATGCCAAAGCCTAAGCCACAGCTTTATTACACCTTGGCCCTCTTTGATTTGTATAATGTGTTCCTTACTTTGATTCACACTTAACTCCATAATCTGAATAAGATTTTTTTCTGTGAGATATTTTATTGTGACTATAGAATATAATACACTACATAATATACATTTATTTAAAATTTTAAGCTATTTAACATTATATGCATATTCCATTTTGGAGATTAGAGACAATCTCTTTTACTATTTATAGTGTGTTTAACAGAAGTGAGTTTGAGATTATATCTAAGCTAGGTAAAATGAAATGGCTAGTAAGACCAAGTGCATCTTTTCCTTATGTGATATTCTTTCAGGCTATGTGTATGTCTATGTTTTACATTCATTGAAGTTGTCAATTTCAATAGTTATAGCTGCCCTACATTTTTGTTCATATACTCCATTTTGAAAAATCTAATTTTATATAGATTTACTAATTTTCAAAATGCCCAGTAGGAATCCTTGTAGGTCAACTTTTAGCTATATCCAAGTACCTAAATTTATACATTTTAACTACCATTAAACACAAGTGGCAAATAGAATATAACATCTGCTACCACCACCACCACCAGTAAATGCAAAAGACAATGTTTATTCTACCTCTTCATGACCTACAATTTTGCTAACAATTTAAATGAAAATAAATAGATTCATTTGAAGCTTTAGCCAAAAATATTTATAGCAATTAAGCTATTTAGTGATTGAATTTGTATAATCCTCAGACAGCATTAACTGGCAAAACCAGAGCTCCAGGTTTGTATGCAGAAAAGCTGAATACTCTAAAATACTGCTTTCTTTGAACACATCCTATTCGTTCTGATAACCTATCAGAAGTATTTGTAGTATCTTTGTTAAAAGGCATTTTCTTTACCACCATCATGTTATACTTCCTCAGGACATTACCTTCTCCACTTTCTCAGAGCTCAGTGTGTGTTTGCAAAACAGACTTCATTAATTCTAACATTTCTGTAATTTACAAGAAAAAGTGGCATAGAGGGCAGGTGGTGTTCTCTTGTCACTTGATAAATGGAGAAACTGAGGTATTCAGAAGATTAAGGAGATTGCAGATGGTTTCACAGCAGGTAAAGGGTGGAGCCGAATCTCCTGCCTGTGGCTTAAGTATTTGATCTGTTCCCAGGCAATAACAAATTTAACTTTATTTCAAGAAAACAAAGTGTAAATAAATTTTGTAAATAATGTAAAGCAAAAATTCAGTTAGCTCTCATATCTAGTTTCTTTTTTCCTTTGTACATACATGTATTACATGGCTGCACTTGCATCTTATATCTTTAAACTGAAGATGACTTGCTGTCTCCAGGATTAGTATGTTTTTCTAACCAGACATTTTTGAAAATAACAAAAACTAGAGCCAAATTCTGTGTAGCCTGGCTCCATTTTCCCCAGCAGGGTCAATTTGGTGTTTTCTGCTGTATTTATGATTGACTACAGAGTGATGAATTAGAACACATGGATAGAGGGTTTCTATTAAGACATCTCAGTTTTTCTATAAATGCAAAAAAATCTGTATAGAAATTAAAATATACACTCTGTTAATTTCAGCCATGTTAAAATATATTTATTTCTCTCATTAATATATGCAACTAAGGAGCAATAATAAAAATCAATTGGAAAATATAGAATGCTACATATGTGCCAAAAGCATGCTACTATTAAAGATTTTAATACCAATAAAGATCTTACACAGATAATAAAATAAATAGTAATCTAAAGTATCATTTCTCCTGACCAATTATGTAGCTTTTGACAAAATTTCTTTCAGCAAAATGATTAGGAAATTATAAACAAATCCAATTCTTAGTAATGCTCAAAGAGCTCATTAATTTAAATTGTTAATTTAAATGTCAAAATTGGAAATTTACACAAATAGAACTTCACAAGAAAATATAATTGTTTTAATTTTAGTAAAATGAGAAAAGGCTAAGAGAAAAAATGATCATTTAATAAAAATCTTTCACTTTCTAGTTATTCTATTCAAGTTTATTAGTTGTAGGTTAAGATTTTCTCAAGCCATTATATCATCACAAACAAATCGGATCTGTTTTGGAACTGATATGTTCTTTTTAGCTTGTCTTAGGATGTTACATCTGTTTTTCTGAAATAAATTTATCAGGTTTTTAAAGCCATATAAAAAATGAAATCATATTTGATAGTCTAAGCTGATTTAATATGTATTTTTTTATTGTGTATGATTGAAACAGTTTACTTTAAAAACATATTGAAGAAACATAGTATTAATTTTACTGTTAAAAACATGTCACATAATTCAACTTTCTTAGGTGAAATGCTAGAGAAATCTGATTAGAACATTTTTCTAAAATCTCATTTTGTATCTTACACTACAAAGACTACATTGTCTTGTACATCAGTTGACAAACACATTTTTGTTAGTTAAGGGGATAACAGACACATTTAATAGTTATTGCAAATATTATTTGTTTCCATAATTACCATAAAAGCAGGTTTTTATATATTATATAAGCATCTTCCTATAGTTTAAATGTGTGATACTTAATCTTAGAAAAATAATAATGTGATAAAATTTAACATTTGTTGCAAATACAATTATTTTGCAGATTTAGTGTAAATTTATTAAAATGATAACTGTGATGTAAAATTGAAATAGGAAATTTGTGGTTAAAGAATCAAATGGAAGAAACATTGAGCAAAATTAAATTTATGAATAATTTCTTAATCAAAGAAGACATTATTAGAAACTAAATTTGTGATGAAATCTGTAAGAAGCAATTATAAATAAAGTAAAACACATTATATAAAAATAAATGATTCAAAAGTGATTTCTAAAAAGTATATTGGCATTATAGAGAAAATAAACCTGAGAGAACAGCTCCAATTCACATATCTATTCAGAAATTTTGCAAAGTTTTGACATTGAAGCATTCACATTTAAAAATAGAGGTGAACCTTAGTACATAGGAAAAATTCATAGAATTTCAATTTATTAGACATTCTGACCATGCATCTTTTTTTTTTTTTTTTAATATTTGACATGTGTAGGAAGAGTAGATATCTGAATTTTTTATGTCAAGTTGCACTGCACAAAGAACATGATCAGTTTCGTTCGTGTTTACCTTATGTGGCAACTGGAACCAGAATCAGATTTCCAGTATTCCTTGAAACAAAGCAAAGTAAGAAAGCTGAAAGCTTATACAAAAAAATGTGATATTTGCCTCCAGTTAATGACCTCACTCTCCGTGTAGCAATAAATAATAACAATAACAAAAAGAGCATGACTGTTACAATGACATCCTTATGTGCTTTTTCTTGGAAAAAATATTGCAATTTAATGAACTTTTTTTTCCCCAGAAATCACCAAAAAGACACACCAAAAAAAGGAAAAAAGAATCTAAGCTTTGGAGATGTTACTCAGATTGAAAGGTCCAAGTATTTGGGGCACTTTTGTGATTTCCTAAGACAGTGTTTACCTTTCTTTTTGTGTGATTTAGATGTAGGTTTAAAAAAAAAAATTTAACAGCTTGAAGAGTGCTAATTAGAACCAATTATAATTTCATTGACCTGCCATGGCTCACTATGTCCTGGTGGAAAAAAAAAAAAAAAAAAAAGATCATTTTGCTTTATGCACATGTCTGATTGGGGAAACTTAATATTCAACACATGTGCAAGAAGTAATCAATTAAGCAGCGGTCTAAAGAGGATAATAATCCATGCAATTCCTTTTTGTTAATTTCTAGTTAATATGATTATTAAAAAAAATACAGTCTATTTCAAATGGAACCACTTAATTCATCAAGCTAGTGGCTATCTAACTGGTATGTAAAATTGGTTTTTATATCAATAGAAATATAGGAAAAGTTTCCATATAATTTATTTCTCATGAAATCATAAAGATGACTCCGCTGGCAATAAAGAAGGAACTTCCTTTGAATCAATTCGGTTCTCCAGGAAAGTAATTCAATTTTAATGTAACCTGCACTAGTTAACAAAAGGTATTTCATGAGCTTTGGTTAGCAATGCGGTGCTGTAACCTAGAATTACCTTACATCTAAGTTTAGCAGCTGCTGTTTTCATCCCTTGCTTTATGAAGCTTAAAAGGTTGTCTACTCCCACCTACTGGTCATGTGGTTAAATGTCCTTTCAGGAATTAGCAGCGTGAATCGTCTGTATTAAGGCAAATGAAACTGCTGTTTTATTGTCAGAATTAAATAATTAATGCAGTTAACAACATCTGCATAGATTAAGTAATTCAGGCTCATGGGTTTCGTTGATAGCAGTAATTTTAAAAGCAGCATAAAATGGTTTTAGTCTGATTTATGAAGCGTGGCTCATGCTGCCAGAGCCGCATGGAGCTCATTGACTGAAAAACTCCCAGGATCACTCAAGAGAATTGCCATAGTTCTATAGTCAACAATTTCTTATGAATATTTTATAAAAATGTCTATGTATAAAGGGAAGGAAAGTTCAAGCAATGAGGTCCTCTGTCTACAGCAGAATTCCAGAATATAAAAATAGATGATTGATCTCTTGAAATCCTTGTAAAGAAATTAAGACTGTCAGTTTTCAAAATAAGAAGTGCTTTAAAATTTTTATAATGTAATCTTGAGATTTTTGGTTCCAAAATGCAGACTAGAATAGCACTTGTATTGGCAATATCTGCCTTTAAAAAAAAAAAGTAAAACTGAAAAGAGGAAGCAAATTGCATTTCATTTTGTTTTGTATGTGTTTTTTAAAAATCTTACACTAACCTAGCAGCTTGTGGCTTGGTGCTGGTATAATGACATATATTCACTCGTTAGGTTAATTGGGACCAGGTAAAGTTCAGCCACCTGTAATTCTTAAGACACAAAAAGACAATTCAGGATTCTTCTTTGGCATGGAATTGGGGCTGGAAATGATTGACGCAGTGGGGAAAGATTGCTCTGCTTCAGATGACAAGATCCAATCTTTGCAGTGCCTATGCAGTTTCTACATGATAGCCCCTCACTCTGCTTCAGTAAGTAGAGATGTGAAGGATTATGAGTTAATTACTCAGCAGAGCCGGTTGGCTTTACTCCCTAAAATGTACTGAACATTTATCTACAAATACTGAAGTAGTTTTTTTTTTTTACAATAATACAGGGTTTGTGTCTCCGGAGAGAAAAAGAGAAACATGTATGACAACTCCAAACAAAGGAATGGTTGCGTGATAGCATAGTGCAGGAATTCAGAAGAAAGTAAGAGACAACGGTAGCTGAAAAAGCTTCCTGGGAGTGGAAGGGTTAGCTTTGGGGCTTAAAGAGTGAGTATGATTTGTGTAAGAAGCCAGAGCATAATGGCCTCAGTAGCAACAAAGATGTAAATCTTAAAGTGAATTAGCTATGTTTGAGGAAGCACTGGTTGATTTTTCTGGTAAGAATGTGGAGAGTTCATGGCCTAGGCCGGGGGATGGTGGAAGAAAGGGTTAGAAAGGTCATTTGGGAAAGACTAGAAAGAGTCCTGAATGCCCTGTGACCCCAGAAGGCTGAGGCTGGTGTACAACTTAAGTACAAGAAAAATACAATTCAGAAATCCTAACAAGATAGCTAGAAAGAGAAAACATTAGCAACATATCTATCCATATTAAAACTTTGAAATTTGTCCCAGTGGTTAGTTGATCAAGATAAACCAAAAACTTACACTAGGGAGTTTAGTTATTGATTTATTTACATGTGCATCATATTTTTTAGCATCTACTACATGTCAGACACTGATACAAATATTTATGTGAGGTTTATATTTAAAACTATTTAAAATGTTTATGTTAGAAACATAGTACATATTAGTGTGCAATGTTTCTTCCCCCCATTTCTGAAAGTCAATGTGAATACTTAAATACATATTCTAGAAGTTTTAGGACTAAATACTAAACCTAAACCTAACTAAACTTAAGGTAGATTTCTTATATATAATTTATAAATTTTTTTTTTCATCCAGTTTTGAGTTGGTTGCCTAAATAGAACCACCACCCAAAACAAAGATAGCTACAACAATTATAAGGAGCTAAAATAATAGAAGAAACAATGAGTATAAATCGGTTTGAAAGGAAACAAATTGCCTCACAACTCTGATAACTGTGTCAACCAGTGTCTCCTAACAGCACAGCTAAGTTGAATAATAAATCAAGATTTAGATAAGTAAACTACAAATTGATCTGTTTGCAATTTTTTCCATGTCAGACTGTTCCTCCACTGCCATAGTTAAATAAGAAATATAAGAAATATTTTAAAGTAGTACTTAAATATAAATTTTGTATAAATTGTTATATATATGTCACATATCACATATCATAGATTAAAATATAAAGAGAAAGAAAGGTAAAATTGATATATTTATATAAGTATATGAAATATCACTAAAATACATATAATATATTAAATGAGCCAGTTCATAAAATATAATAGTAAAGTTTTATCCCATGAATAGATATACACATGGATTAACATTATAGTAAAAACATTTCTTTGTGACAATTTTGGCAAAAGTTTAAACAAGTAGACATTAATTATATTTAAAGATACCATTCCATATATAGTTAGATGTTCTAAAATGAAATATACTTCTAACCATAACTGTGTTATTTGTTACACTTCACAAGTCTAATTTTGTGTTCTAAAATAGTCCATATCCTTGATAGATATTAGAAATAAACAATAACTTAAAACTTGAAAAAAAATCTCTTTCACAAACATATTTTATAGAATAAAATATTAGGTAAGTTTCACCAGGATAATATCTTACATTTTTTGGCTGAATGATCTTACTAAGCTCCTAAAAGGCTTAAACGTTTTCTTTTGCTGATCAGTCAGAAGATACAGGATGATTCAAGGACTTTGATATGCTTTTATCAAGCTACATCAAGTCTAAAATCAACTCCATCAAACAGAAAGCTTTTAAAAAATGTTTTCTTAGGATAAAAAGAAAGCATATGACTTTGGATTAAGAAAAATAAAACAAACCCCTAACAGGAAAGTTTGTTTGAAACAGACAGGTGAGTCAAAGAAGAAAAGTCCTTCATGGTGAATCATTCAGAGTAACATTTTATTTAGCTGTTTTATTTCAATTTGATGTCCCTGCCCCCCTCTTTGATACCTTACTAAAGAACAAAGGCTATCAGAAGGAAAAGCGAGGTAGTCATTAAGTGGTAATTGGTAGAAGAGGATTTGGGGTTAAAATTAATAAAACCAGCATGATGTACATTAAAGCTATACAAATATTTAAGAAACAACAGCCTTCTTGGAGATGTAAACTGATTAGCAAAACTGCTTAGAGATGCAAATGTTTCTTGTAGATAAACACAATTTGTTGGAAATGCAATACGTTTTCTTTCTGGGAATGCTTTATTTCATTAAAAGTTTAATTGTTAAAATAAAGTTCTTTTGATGTTTTGTGTAAGAGGTTTTATGTTGCATCTAACACAATTTAGAAAATAGAGTCACAAATAAAATCATTGTACAAGTTTATCTTTTCTTGTCGGGTCCTGTATTACAAATGCAGTGTTGGCCTTTCACATTGAAATTAAAGGAAAACTATGATACATGGAACCAACGATTCATCCTTCAGGATTATCTTTACTAGTCATATGAATACACAAAAACTTGTCTACAAGAAGATATGTATTTAAAGGTAAAATACTCTTCATTTATAACATTTCAAATAAATATACAAAGTAATTTAAAATAAAAAGTATTTAATGAAAATAGTTCTAAATAACTACTATTTAATCAGCTTTCTCTTTTTTAAAGAACCTAGCATAGAATGTTTGATTAAAGTTTCAGTAATTGACGTTAAATATCTACATGAAAATTTAAAAATAGAACTATTGACCAAATACTTCTAAATATAAGCATTCTTAGATTTATGCAGATGAAACATCTAGTAATTTATTGATATTTTATTTTATTTATTTATTTTTATTGATATTTTAAAATTTTTATCTGAACCTTTCTGTATCACACAGCCTTGACAATGTTCAGAATTGACTATACTATAGAATATATTCAAATGATATCAAATTTCCCACATGAATAGGAACATTTTTCCAATTATTGGGCTAAAACTAAATGGTCAGATATGTTGAAATGCTCTGTTGGATCAGCAGTTTCATTATCTCACAGGTTTAGCTGGCATCAGGTGGATAGAGATCTGTCTTGTATCAGAATGTCTTAACATAGACCTATATTTATGGTATATTTATGCTGAATTCCTGTGAAAACTGTGATTTTTACCAGTAGATTGGATCTACGTAGAATATATACCCATATCCAGGCCTGTACTTTCAAGTCCCTATTTGCCATTTAAATTTGTATTTGTGGAAACACCAAATACATGATTTGAACAGGGAAAGAATGATAGAATAGACTATAAAGCTGAGTGAATAAATCAAAGCTTTCCTAGCCATTGCCAGAGTGCTGAAGAGAAGTGCTTGTAAGCGGGGTTGTAGTCAGATGACTTTATCTCTGATTGATATTAGATACTATGTGGGTCAGCAAGCAAGCCAAGACAGTGATCCATCAAGAATACCTTGCCCCAAATATGTCAGATATTCAAGTTTTGTTTTCCTTGTTCGTGTTTTTCACATCTTCTCACTGGCCTACTTTTCTTACCTAAGGGGAAAAAAAAAGAAGCCTATCCTTCTGTAGCATTAATTTATAGCTCTTGGCAAAACTGAATATCAGACTATTTTCTTGACATTATGTGTTTTATTTAACACTGCCTTCAAAATTTGTGTAACTAATAGGAATGAAGAATTTTTGAGTCCTATGTTCAGTAATTTTTTTTTCATTTTAATAAGAAATTCGTAGAAAATTATTAAAATGTTAGATTTGTTACATTTTAAATTCTGCTTCACACTATATATACCTTGATAAAAAATGTTGATGAAAGAATATTACTTTTGTTTATATTCAGGCTAAGAAATATATCAGTTTAAGACTAATTATTTGCATTTTGCTTTTACACTTTTGCTTATAAGTAGAGGCATAGATGTTTGCTGACCCTTTGCTTTGCCCACCACAGAAAGTTACTAAGTCATACAACTTAACAGCCTATATTAAATGTGTAATACATGTTAAAAAGAGAACCCTTGTTAATTTATACCTAGTTTAGAAAGGCAAATTGTATCTATCAGTATCTAGTAGATAGCAGGGAAATGAACTTCGTTTTGCATTTT
The DNA here is from genome assembly GCA_020226075.1 of Hydropotes inermis. NCBI lineage: Eukaryota > Metazoa > Chordata > Mammalia > Artiodactyla > Cervidae > Hydropotes > Hydropotes inermis. The sequence continues at coordinate 8,497,714 of CM035290.1, forward strand.
ACACAAAAGGCAAATTCAGAAAATCATAACCATTTCTAGCATCCTGAGATAAAATGTGTCCGGCCAAGTTTCATGAAGTGGATGAAGCATCTTTCTTACATCTTTACAATAACATGTACGATTCTTGGTATATATTGCAGTCTCTCTAACCTGATCTTCAGTGAAAACACTGACAGTGAAAACCCCTACACATGTGTTCAAAATACAAAACACCTGTATAACCTTCTGGCTGACACACTTCTTGTCTCTACTGATTTATACCAACTCAGTTTCTTGCTAGACACTTTTTCAAAAGCTCTAAAACATTTATGTGGTAAGGTGATATGATTCGGGGAGAACTTGACCAATGAATCTAACACAGTACTCAGATCAGCTTCTATCTCTGATGAAAAGAGAGGGGTGTGATTATTCAGATTACCTATTCAACAATTCCGCTTATGTGAGGTGAAGATTTATTCTTCATTAGGAATCATTGCCTTTCTGTTGGTACATAAAGATACTAACTATAATTTGGTTAGCACAGAAAAATGTTTGGAAGTTCTATATGTTGTCCACCATCATGGCATTTTGCATTGTGGCATAATTATTCCCTCTGCCATGATAAAAAATACAGCTGATATGTATTGAACATTTGCTATGAAACACTCCCCAAAACAAACAAAATTTTCTGACCCAATAAGTTCTAGGGTTAGATTGCAAGAACAATAAGCTATTTCAAAAACCCTGTCATTTTAGTTGCTTTGGTTTAAGTGGCTCAAATTAAGAGACATAAGGAAAAGGTACTGCCATTTTATAGTCTGCTCATATTAATATATGGATAATTTAAAAAATATTTTTATCAGAAACATTACACTAACTAGTCACTCTCTAGTAAAGGACTCAATGAATATGAATTTGAGCAAACTCTGGGAGATAGTGACACACACACACACAGAGTAAAGGATAGTAAAGGATATGTAAAGGATATCCATTACATACAGTAAAGGATAAACTGCTTTAGGAGTCCAGAGTCACAACAATTTCACTGATATTGTTAGTAATAAAAATTATAATTGTCAACCATTTAAAGTTTATTTTTTATTTTTATTTTTTTCCATTTATTTTTATTAGTTGGAGGCTAATTACTTCACAACACTGCAGTGGGTTTTGTCATACATTGACATGAATCAGCCATGGATTTACATGTGTTCCCCATCCCGATCCCCCCTCCCACCTCCCTCTCCACCCGATCCCTCTGGGTCTTCCCAGTGCACCAGCCCCGATATGGATATGGGTATATATTCTACGTAGATCCAATCTACTGGTAAAAATCACAGTTTTCACAGGAATTCAGCATAAATATACCATAAATATAGGTCTATGTTAAGACATTCTGATACAAGACAGATCTCTATCCACCTGATGCCAGCTAAACCTGTGAGATAATGAAACTGCTGATCCAACAGAGCATTTCAACATATCTGACCATTTAGTTTTAGCCCAATAATTGGAAAAATAATCTGTGATTATTCAGATTACCTATTCAACAATTCCGCTTATGTGAGGTGAAGATTTATTCTTTATTAGGAATCATTGCCTTTCTGTTGGTACATAAAGATACTAACTATAATTTGGTTAGCACAGAAAAATGTTTGGAAGTTCTATATGTTGTCCACCATCATGGCATTTTGCATTGTGGCATAATTATTCCCTCTGCCATGATAAAAAATACAGCTGAGATGTATTGAACATTTGCTATGAAACACTCCCCAAAACAAACAAAATTTTCTGACCCAATAAGTTCTAGGGTTAGATTGCAAGAACAATAAGCTATTTCAAAAACCCTGTCATTTTAGTTGCTTTGGTTTAAGTGGCTCAAATTAAGAGACATAAGGAAAAGGTACTGCCATTTTATAGTCTGCTCATATTAATATATGGATAATTTAAAAAATATTTTTATCAGAAACATTACACTAACTAGTCACTCTCTAGTAAAGGACTCAATGAATATGAATTTGAGCAAACTCTGGGAGATAGTGAAGAACAGGGAAGCCTGGCATACTGCAGTCTATGATGTTGTAGAGTTGGACATGATTTAGTGTCTAAACACACACACATTGACACACACACACACAGAGTAAAGGATAGTAAAGGATATGTAAAGGATATCCATTACATACAGTAAAGGATAAACTGCTTTAGGAGTCCAGAGTCACAACAATTTCACTGATATTGTTAGTAATAAAAATTATAATTGTCAACCATTTAAAGTTTATTTTTTATTTTTATTTTTTTCCATTTATTTTTATTAGTTGGAGGCTAATTACTTCACAACACTGCAGTGGGTTTTGTCATACATTGACATGAATCAGCCATGGATTTACATGTGTTCCCCATCCCGATCCCCCCTCCCACCTCCCTCTCCACCCGATCCCTCTGGGTCTTCCCAGTGCACCAGGCCTGAGCACTTGTCTCATGCATCCAACCTGGGCTGGTGATCTGTTTCACCCTTGATAATATACATGTTTCGATGCTCTTCTCTCGAAACATCCCACCCTTGCCTTCTCCCACAGAGTCCAAAAGTCTGTTCTGTACATCTGTGTCTC